>CM072919.1:74493488-75034588 GCA_037013685.1 Acridotheres tristis
TCTCAAGAATTAAACACGATAATGCTCTGAGAAACTTTCTTTTAGAAATAACCTGTTTGTATCAACAGTTATGGATCTATTGAACAAAATATTATGATGTGTAAAACTGAGAATGACTGAAACAAATATATACTTCATTCTTCATTCATCACTGCTTTGTATTGCTTTTACACGTGTGTTGTTGCTATTTCATGATATTTTACACTCTCATACTTTAATGTAAGTTGCTAAATGAAAAACAAGATGAATAATGAGGGCCATAAATAAAAAATCCACATGTACTCTGCATCAAGGTATTTATCAGCTTTAGGTCTGGTCAGTTCAGACTAGTCCAAATGACTGACATGTGAGTATTTACCAATAAAAGCTAAGCCTCTTCAAAACTGTTTAAAAATCATTTAAAAATTAATAAATAAGTCTTTAAAAAGAAAAAAAATCCTGCTGTGGGTAAACCAGTCCAGTGCAGTTCTTAAGTGTGAATACAAAATTGGATTTAGGGACTTCAAAGCTAAGCATTGCAATAGCCAATTATTTTTCAGTCCTTTACTCTTATCATGGGATCTATGATCTCCAATTAGGCAGTGGGGTGTCTGATGACTTAAACAGAAAAAAAAAAAAAAAAGATTCTTTAGTATGAGATTCAAGAAGACTACAAGAGAGACATTTTTATGAGAGATACACAATAGATTTTGGAATCTTATAGCACTTATATACGAGGTCTGAACAACTTATTTCTCTCAGTGTAGGAACAATAACAGGCAAGATTACATGAAGAATGAAGGTGTCAGCACTGCAGACACACATTTAGTCTCTTAAATTTTGTTTACTGAAGTTTAGGTGTGCATATGCCATATTCTCAGAGCGAAGAAACAATTTCTAGTATTTCTTTGGTTTCAATCCCTGAATCTTATGATTAATTTGGTCCTGGCTTAACCAGTCTGTGAAAGATAGTTGAAGACTCACAGAAAGAAGAAATGTCCCGATTTCTATCATGTGTATCAAAAATCCTCTGCTTGAGTCAAAGAATCTCAGAGTCATCTTATAGAGAACAGACCTTTAAAGTCTATGGTGGCCCTTCTTTTGTTCTCAGGAGGCACCACAGGTGACCCTCAGGGACAGGGAAGCAGGGACATAACACAGCACAGCAAATGGAGACATAACTGAGAAATTTTTGTCCGGAAAAGAATTCCACACTTTTAAACGGAAGTTTATTCAGAATTATTCAAATTTCTTGATGTCTCTCAGTTCATCTTTCCATAATGTTAGTTTTTCCATGGCATTACCTGTTTATTGATAGCAAGTCATGTTAGACTTTAACAAAATAGTTTAACATAGATTGTTTAATGCTTAAAGTATAATTTGACACTGTAATGTCACATATATGTATATTGTGCTTTGCTCCAGTGATGATAAAGTCCAGATTACAGTAATTATATCTGCTTACAAAACATCCTGGAGCCTGAGGAAAAAATTATCCCTTTGTATAAGAGCAACTAATCAGGGTATGGATTCTTTAAATCTTTCTAACTACTCATGTATAGTTTTATTTTCCTTTCAACCAGAGATATGCTTGAAAGCATCAGCTGATATGTTCCCAAATGCTTCTTTCTGCTGCCTGAATGCATGAAAAGCAACAATCAATGACATCAAAAACTTATTTTTTCAATTAAATATAAGATGAGTGGAAAACAGACGACTGGAGAAGTCAGGTTATTTGATCAATGTCAGACTGCAGATCAGTGGTGAAGCTGGGAACAAGAGTTGTGTTTCACAGTTGCTGGCTAATGTCCTCCTAATCGTTATTTAGCACCACCTTCCCTAGCAAAAAATTATAGATTGGACTTACAAATTCTCATCAAGTTGTTAAGACAAGATTTTTTCCCTCATAGGTTCTGCAGTGACTAGCCAAACTTACATTTAAATGACTGAAGCCAGCCTGTTTACTTCCACTGTTTCCATTAAGGATGGATGAGGGTTTACTTTCAGGAAGCAGTTCCGTGATAGGCTTGTATTTTTCCTTAACTTTTTCCCTCCCTTCTTTGAAGTTAAGCACTGCCAGGAGTGAATTGAATTTCTCTGCTCCGTATTGTGGCCGGGTGCTTTTACATTTTCTTAACATCCCTTTGTTTGCAGACCAGACACTGCTCAGGGAGCAGAAACCAGGTTCAGAACCCTCGTGCCAGAGCATCCGAAATGTCACTCGAGGAACAGAGCAACACAATTATCGTCATTATTCTTCACTCCTCTAAGGACTGTTTCCAGGTCCTAGACACCTATTGTGGATGCTTTGGGAATAATGAAAACCATTAACAGATTGTTAATGTGACTTGGTAACAGACCAAGCAGAGACTTATAAAACAATAAAGCTTTACAATCAATCTGATGTGTAACTAGGCACTGATGGGAGCAGATATAACATCAGCTAGGGCCAAATTTTAACTCTTCTCAGCATCCTGGTGATACAGAGACGCTGACAACTATCTGGATCAGATGCATAAGTGTTTTGAGGATCATAATCTTCGGGGAGTTTTTGTCAGGTGATCAGCTGAAGCTGATGTAGCACCAAGTGAATGAGCCAAAAGGCATCCTCTGAAACTGGGTGAGGACTGAATCCCTCCAGGCAGCAGAACTAAGAGAAGGGTTTTTTGGGCTTTGTTTTTGTTGGTGTTTGGGCTTGTTTTGGTTCAGCTGTTGTTGGAGGTTTTTTTTTTTTTGTTTTTTTGTTTTTTTTAATTCTTTCATTCCTAAAGCTAATTCAATAAAAGACTAAGACAGAGCTGCCATGCCATGATTGTGTGCAACTCTGTGCCGTGGAAATGCCCAGTAAAAGAAATCAGAACAATCAAATAAGATATTTATTTTTAAAAAACAGATTTATTTTACTCTTTCACTGACCTGTTCTGCTGTCTGGGCAAATCACATTCTTCATGACTGAGTTTTCTCACCTCACCTGTGTCTGATTTAACCTTATTATACTTCATAAGAATTCCTTGCTTCCTTCTTGCCTTCCTCACTTCTCTCCGACTCACTGAATTTTCTCTTTCTTTCTTTCTTTCTTTCTTTCTTTCTTTCTTTCTTTCTTTCTTTCTTTCTTTCTTTCTTTCTTTCTTTCTTTCTTTCTTTCTTTCTTTCTTTCTTTCTTTCTTTCTTTCTTTCTTTCTTTCTTTCTTTCTTTCTTTCTTTCTTTCTTTCTTTCTTTCTTTCTTTCTTTCTTTCTTCCTTTCTTCCTTTCTTCCTTTCTTCCTTTCTTCCTTTCTTCCTTTCTTCCTTTCTTCCTTTCTTCCTTTCTTCCTTTCTTTCTCTCTCTCTTTCCTTCTTTCCTTCTTTCTTTCTTTTCCTTCCTTCCCGGTAAAGCTGATACCCATCTATGTATTGCCCTTTGTTTTACAATGCTGACATTTTCTATATTGATGTGTGTTTTTGGCATTCTACATTTCTGGATCTTCAGGCAGAACCACCTTTGCAGTCTGGGAGAGCACAGCACTGACTATGCTAATACAGGAGCTAAGGTTTAGAGCATCATAGCGGGTGATAACAAGATATTTACAGCCCAAGCAGACTCAGATTGAGCTGTGCACTCTGTCATTTTCATTTTATGAGCTTGCTCCATAAAACTGCTCCCATATGGTTAAAGTTAGGGATAAACAAACAGGTTCTGATCAAATAAGAAACCACTCAAATCTTTGCCCAAGGTTCATAATGAACTTCTTTTTTTTTCTTTTTTTTTTTTTTTAATCTCTGAAAATATTGCTTATGCAAATTTCAAAATCTTCTCTTGTTTTTGTCGGCTGGATCTTTATTCCGTAATTTAACCTGAGACTTATAAGCAGAAGGAAATGTGGTTTTATATTAGTTTTGCTTTAATCGAAAGAAGTACAGGTAACAGCTTTACAAGCTGCTGTTGTGCAAAGCCAGGAAAGGTTAAATGAAGCCCCAAACAGAATCCAATACACCCAATTTGTAGGGCTGATTTCTAGGGTTAAAATATATATATGTGTGTGTGTATATATGTGTGTATATATATATATATATATATATATGTATACAAAAAACTTAAAGCAAGCCACACAGAATTTCTCCTTTCTCAGATACAGGCATGCCAAAATCTTAAAATCAGTTAAATCAGTCAAATCAGTTAACTCCTGCCCTAGTATTTGAATTTGCCTGTGTGCAAATATTGCACATTCATCTTGAGGCTATGTTTGTATTTCTGCACCAGTATTGTGAGCTTTTACTCCTAGAATATTGGCTAATAGAAGTCACAGTCCTTCTGCTGTACTAAGAAGGAGGAAAGATTGTAAGATTTCCTTTTTTTAGCTTGCACAGCCCAGCCACCATTCACACAGGCAAAGTATTTTGCCTGTTCATGTAGAAACAAGGCTGATCCCCGGGTATAAGAGAATCAAGATGGGAACAAGGGAAGAGACATCAGTTTTAGAATGACTGCTCTAGCTGGAAAAAACATAAGCTTTTGGGGCACAGATGTATTTTCGTTCAAACAAAATCTTCTGTATCTGATAGTTTCTCTCTCTCACTTTCCTTGCTTATATACCGCTATGTGATACCATTCAAATCACCAGATCTAAGCACAAAACCAAATGTAGTCTAACGCATCTCATGTCACAGTACAATAAGCCTGGGATGTTTCAATTTAAACTCTGAGTCCTAAGAAAAGTGAATGTACCTAAACAAATCCATTCTGACTTGACAGTCCTGGAGCCTAACATCTTTGAGGCAAAAAAGAAGGAAGTCAGAGAAACTTTCTTGTAAATGAATTTGGGCTTTGTCTTCAAATACGACACTGCAATGTTAGAAATGAATACATAAGAGGTTTGACTAGTGTATTTGGATAGTACACAAACAAGAACACTCCTGGGTGCCTGTCAGAAATAAACTTCTGAATCTCTTGAGATTTGTGCATCCATAATCACCTATTTAGCTTCTGCCTGCTGAAACAGAGATACTGGACAAAAAGCACCTGCAGTGCTGCCAAATGTTCCTACTTCATAAAAAGAGTATTACTGTATTTTCTGTGGAAGACTGGTAGGGTGAGATAAATAAATACAGAGCCCACATCATGCTTCAGTGGAGTGTGAGGGCTCAGCAATTAGGGGTTTAAGAGCTGCTGAAACCTTGGCTGAGATGAAAGAAAGTTACTTTTCTCTGACCAGGCTTTTAATCTTCCTTGATGATCCATTTCTGCCTGCCATGAAGAAGGTGCTTGTTTGAGAGACATTATGTGGGTACAGCTGGAAGGTGACAAGGAGAGATCACAGAGCTGCTCAGTCCTTGGTCAGCTCCGCCCAGAAGGCATAAAGCTCTCAAAGATTTTATAAGCAAAGATGAGAAGGGATGCCGTGTGTTCCTGTTTGTGGCAATTGCACATCAATTAAGGGCCTTGGCTGCCTGATGGACAAAGGGGTTCATCCCAAAAAGAAAGAAAAACAAAAACCAAAAATACTACAATAAGTACCAATTTCAAATTCCTCTTACTAGGAATTTGGCATGGTAGCCCTCTGAGCCATAATACAAGTATTTGAGTGTGGAGGTCATAGAATCATAGAATGGTTTGGCTTGCAAGAGGCTTTAAAGGCCATTTAGACCAAGTTGTCCCCTGAAATGAACTGGGACATTTTCAACCAGATCAGGCTCCTCAGACCCCTGCTGAATCTGATCTTGAATGTTTGCAGGGATGGAGGATGTGGTCAATTTGTGCTAGTGTTTTACCATGCTCATTTTAAAAAAAAAAAAAAAAAAAAAAACCTTTATTTTATTTAATCTAAATCAACCCTCTTTAAAGCACAGGCCATTCTCCCTTATCACTACAAGTTCTTGTCAAAAGTCTCCCTCCAGCTCTTTCGGAGTGCCTGTAGACACTGCAAGGTCCTATAAGTCTGTACAGAGCCTTTTTTTCCCCAGGCTGATCAACATCAGTTTTTTCAGCCTTTCCTTTGGACCTTCTCCAATAGGTCCATGTATTTCCTGTGCTAAAGGCCCCAGAGCTGAATGCAGTGCTCCAAGTGGGATCCAGTGATGGATAAAGGTTGTGCCTTGTCTTGTAATTAAGGCTTTGCTCTCCAGTGTGTCTGGGGTAGACTTATCTAAAAACATAAACTTCTCCAGTGAGTGTAACTGCATGGTCTGTGGGACAATTCTGGCTTCATTCTAACAGTTAATCAAAGTCTATCCTCAAACTGAAGAGTTTGTTTTTTTTATTCCATTTCCTTCTTTCCTTCCTTCCTTCCTTCCTGGAATCCTTCCTTCCTTCCTTCCTTCCTGGAATCCTTCCTGGAATCTTTCCTTCCTGGAATCCTTCCTGGAATCCTTTCTGGAATCCTTCCTTCTTTCCCTCCTGTGTCTACCCCCCTGCCCTCCCAAATCATTCTATTCTGTTAAATCAAAACAATAGAGAAAATGAATCCCTAGAGTAATGTGAGCAAAAATGCATAAGGACCAATTACAATATTGCAGGAAGAACATCTTTTTTAAAAAAAAAAAACAAAACCAAAACCAAAACAAAAAAAAACCCAAAAAAAACCCCTTGTTTTGATCCCTTTGTTTCCTGCTGAGTTGGTGAGTTGAATTGCATTCTGTGAACCAGTGCTGAGAACAGTATAAGGCTGCATACCTTAGGGAATGACAGCAGGGATGAGGAAGGGAAGCATCTTTCTTGGTAGTAGCAAGATACTTAGGTGTATATTTAGGCAGAGCCAACATGGTTACAAGGATGTTCTACTTTCACATAAATTTAGTAAGATTGCAAGGGAAACAAAACCCTATGGATTTCCTTCTCCCAGAGCCATCTGGGTGCACTTAAACCCCTGTGCTATCCCATGAAAAAGGGCAAGGACACAGCCAGTGTGTCCTGGCAGACACTGATGAGCAGAAGCTGACACTCAGTAGCCATTGAAGGTGCTGAGACTCCCTCGAGGTGTGAGGTCTGGCATTTCTGTAGGTGGAAATTTTTCCCACCCAACTTTGTGTAAGGGTTGGTATTCTTGGACAAAAGTTGTGTGGAAATAGACAAGGCAAATATTAAAACCTCTCTGATTACCTCCTACTTCAGTAGATGTTTCATTAGGCTTTCATTGAGTTAATTGATTCTCCTAATAGCTTTTGATCCTTAAATAGCTTTGGAGCAGAGTATAAAGCCTCTTTCTTTGTTTTCTCAAGATCTGCGGTGACAATTTCAGTTTCAATTCTTCTGTAGTCTGCTACCTTCAAATCAAAGCATAGAGAGCACTTGAACCCTTTGTGATGCCACAAAGATCTGTTTGCCCTACAGGCCAGGGAGCTGGTAGAAGGATTACATCTCATGCAACTCAGTCTCTCCCAACTATTGCCCTGGGAGAGCTGCAATTTGTCTTTTACTTGACCCAGAGCCATGTACCATCTGGCTGGTTGTATTTTACTCATGACACATTCTCTCTGACAATATCTTCCCCCCCTTTGGAGAATTAGGTTTGCTATTGGAAAGTGGGGATAAAGCATTTTGATTACAGTAGGGCATGCACTAAAAATTATGAGGAAAGTTATTGAGCAGATCAGAGTGGATAGTGCAACGACCTGTCATAGAGTTCAGGTGTAATATTTTTCATGAAGTTTTAGCTTGCACCCTTTTCACCCAAATTACGCTGAACCTTATTTTTTTTATTCTATTCTAATTTTTTTTTTCTGATCTGAAATCTGTAGTGGATGCCAGCAGATCATTTGTTTCGATGCCAAAAGGAGGATTTTGGCTAAAGCTGTGATGTAATTGCTACTGTAATTGACCTCATGCAGGAAAGCCAAGAAACTTGTCCCACAAAAGCATCTGTAGCTTCTGTGCTCCAGGTTGCTGTTTTCAAGCCTGACTTGATGTGCAGTTGGCTCCCAGGATGTAGATGAAATACCCTTCTGCCCTTATTTCCTCCCCCTCAAAAAAAGAGTAGCAGCACTGCTATAACAGTGCATAAAGTATTTTAAAAAGCTACAAATGTAGCAAGCTGTAATTATGGAACTCAGAGGCAGAACAAGCGCTCAGATTAACTTTAGTCTACTCTGGAGACTTTTAATTACGAACACTATGGGGAAATATGGAGTAACAGGAAAAAAAAAAATCCCCAAGTCTAAAATGGACATATAAGGATATTAATAAGAGAATTTGCAATGCAGAAGAGATGAGATGTAGAATAGTATTGCCATCTGCAGTCATTAAAGTACGGATTTGTTCTTGCTTGCTTTCTCTGTTAGCCTGAGTGATCACAGGAATATTTGCTTCTCAGTTAAGTAAACTAGCTAATTACCGTACTAAAATGTCTGTTTCTCTGAAAAGGACAACTGGAACGAACTCCTTCTTGAGGTAGAGCAGGAAATTGGTAATTTACATTCTTTTGAATTCCTATGAATTTAAATTTTTCAGTCTGAAAACAAAATTTTTCACCACCCTGATATGTAGTGAGGACTTGGATGCTTGTGGAAATAAAGTGTCACTAACACAGTAAAGATGCTATTCTTTCTTTGCCATCTATTCTTTGGTGTCTTATCAGGAAAGTACTTCATCCTCTACAATTATGAATTTTAATATTGAACCAAGAAAACTTAGTTCAAAAGGGTTTTATTTATTGTTTTTCCTCTCCGAAAAAAACTCAAAAAAACCCTAAACTGGATTTTGAACCAAAAATATCAGGAGACTAGTTAATAATTATACAATTTTCTCAATGTTGATGAACATGGCTAACATAAAAAAATCTCACTGGCATTCCAATTTGTTTTAGACAACATGTGAGGTGTTCTGGCACGCCTCTCTAAGCCACACTTCTGTTTATTTTTTAATACATTTCTTACTTATTTTGTATGTCTGAAATTCTAGGGTTTAGCTGATGTTCTTGCCTTTTTATGTATGGTTTTGGTTTGGTTTATTTTTGTTTCTTTTTTTCTTTTTTTCCCTAAATCTAAAACCCTATCTGGAAAAAGGACTTCAGCTCCTTCTTCAATAATGAAAAGATTTGTTGAAGTCTGAATTGTTAATATTTGACCTTTAATTGTCACTGAAGACATCACACACCTGCATCAGACGCTCTTGTTAGAAAAAAGAAAGTATCTTTTGGCAAATTTGAGGGCAATTTACAGCAAGGTTTTAAGGCAGTCTTCATAGATCACCTCTCTAAATAACTTTCTATCCCTGATTATAATAACTTTCCAAGGTCTTCAGGGATGAAAAAATAACTTGTATTAATATCTTCATTACTTATTTTCTCCAAGCCTAAATCAGCACTAATAAAATAATAATCCTGTGATTAAAATGGTGCTGCTAGCATCATGACTCCACTGTTCACAATTACAAAAAAAAAAAAAAAAAAAAAAAAATAAATAAATAAATAAAAAAATCAAATTTTTTCCATTGATATAACATAGGCTTTAATTTTCTCACAGGAATTGGAAGTGGTAGGATTATCCAAAGGACATCTTCTTCATGGATCAATTCTGCAATTGGACTGAGTGTGCACACTCTCTGGTTTATGACTGAGTTTACATTTGTGTAACAGCCTCTGGCCTGGAAAGGATGAAAGCTTTACTGCCTTTCTAGGTAACCTATCCCAATGTATCTTTGTTAGACCTCAAAGATTTTAAACTTTATTCTACACTACTTCATATGTTAGTGTTGTTTCTCTTGTGCACATAAATATTTTAGCCACTTTTACAAAAATGAAAGGGTTGAAGAGATGCAAATCTGCAGAAGCTGCAGCCTGATGAAAAGTATTTTTGTTTTATATTGAATAATGCCACTGGCTAGGTCATCTGTGAACATCTGTGATCCATCGATCTACCCACATAAATATCAATGCTTTGAGATAAAAGTCTAAGTCAATAAACTTTATGGCTGTGGCAAACTCATTACGCTGTGCGTGTTATTCTGTCACAAGGAGCCATGAAAACAATGCTGAAAAATTAAGAGCTAGGCTCGAGTATGAGATTTAATCCTGAAGTCCCCTATAAAACAAATGGGTTTTGAGTGGAGTTTCAGTTAAGATATCAGCTATTGTCTGAATGTTATCTTCAATTAATTGGGGAAAAAAAAAAAAAGGAGAAAGAGTAGTCTTCAAGTTTCACCTTAGATTAATATGAATTTCTAATGCCCAAAAGTGAGACTCCTAAATCCTTCACAGAATAACAAACCTGCAATTGAGGAAAGCATAAAGATACACAGTTAGGATCAAGGATAACATGGGTGTTTCAAACCTTCTCTGGAATGCACCACACAGGGTTAGTTGAATTGAAAGTTGTCCCTGCTTCTAGGAGGAATTTGTTCCAGACTAACTGCAGGTTTCCTTTACAAAATTTCTCTGATTTTCCAATTCTCTAGCAGCACCAGGTTAGAAGCTTTAAAGTCTATATCTAATAAACAAAACAAAACAAAACAAAAAAACCAAAACAAAACAAAAAAAAAAGAAAAATTAATAGGAAAAAAAAGAACATCACCATCATCACAAATGAAGAACATTTCACAGGGCAAATTATGAAAATGTCTTTCTTCCATATTTTTTGGCTCACCAAGAAACTAGAGAAGGCTGGTAAGAATGGACTAAATATCTTATTAAGTCTGCTTCCCCAACTATTAATATAGATTATGAAACAAAGCACAATGCTTTGCCTGTTTCTGAGCTACTGGAAGTACCAGCATATCAGGTGAACATGAGAGTTGGGCTTACTGCACACAGAGTTTAATGTTAGCCATATTCGTGTATTAACCGGGGGTAGGAATTTCCAAGGCATTAAGTCAGGTTTTTTTTTTTTTTGCTTTAAATTATGCTACAATGCGAATTTCACCTGCATTTCACATGATTTAGACACTCCAAATTAGCCTTTGTGACACATATTTCTTCATTGTCCTTGGTCAGGAATACCTCATGCTCAGAGGTATTAATGGACAGTTCCTGAGGAGAGCAGCTGCTTGGGGAGAATGGTGAAATATGATTACACCAGGACAGGTATAGGTAAAATAATTCATCCTAGTTTAAAGGTAGTGCAGCAAAAAGCCAATCTGATGTGACATACTTAAAGCTGATTGCTTAAGATCTACTTAAGAGGATTTGGATCTCTACCTGACTAAAACAGATTATGACCTTATAATGGTAGGGAAAAAAGATAGTAATGTATCTGGCATTAGTCTAGTTAAAACTATCATACAGATGAACAGTTGTAGCAGAGAGCATATTTCAGTAAAAGATTCAGCTGGATACATGAGAAAAAGTTTGGGGGTCTTATTTGTTTCATTTTCTTCATAGAGCAATTTTAACTTTTTCTATCTATGAAGTAATATCCCACACATACCTTACCCATTTCTAGACAGTTTTAAAAAAAAAACCTCTTTCTGAAATCAGTATAAACACTGTGCTTTAAATGCAGTTAAAAAATAAATTGGAAATGAAATTCAAAAGCTAAAGATATTTCTTCATACAATAACTAATATCTTTGGGTGAAATTGTACTCTATGTGTTTATGATCATCTGCTAATTTGCTTGTACATTCATCTACTCCTCATCTAAAAGTATCTTAAAACTGATAAAGTGCAGATATTGTGGAATTATTGCACCAAATTGTTTTAATTTAAAGAAAGATGTTGAGTAATTAATAAAATAAGAATAAAGAAAGTGAGTAATCTCCAATGACCATTACAATCCTAAAAAGTTCAGGCTGGAAGTGAGACACAGCTAATCCTCAAAAACATAAACCAGTGTGGCAGAGGAAGTCAAGATAATGAAAATTAAGATGGGCAAGTGACTGTTCAGTTTTCTCATTGCTGAAAAATTGATTAACATCCTTTGCAAAATTATTAAGAAAAAATATATTTTCTCAAAATATTGTATATTATTGATTCTTTTAATTAGAAAATTTCATTTTTATAACTTTTGGGTGTTTCTTACATGAGCTTGCTTTCTTTTCTTCTTCCATTTCTATAGTTTGCATTGTTCTCAATATGAATTTCTACTCCACAACTCTCTGAGAATTTTATAATAAGAAACTTCTGGTAAAACAATCTTCTATAGTGTCTTAAAAAGTTGTTTAAGCATTGTTTTTTCTTTGTTAATGGGACTCCAGTAGGTTTTCTAGGACAGGGCTATCCTTAGGTGAAAAGACCCAGATCTAATTATGCACATACACAAATACACATAACACCCGTGTGCTTTTCTCCTATTAATCAATAGTGTGCTACAGAGAGTTCTGCATGTACTGTGTCCCTGGAAAATAGCAATTGAAAGATGTCATTCCTTTCCCTTTCTTCATTGTTTGCACTAAGTTCTGGGCAGGGATTTTTTCCTTTACCCAACAGGTCTGATGCAGAGGCTTGTAGGAGTTATAAGCAAGTCATGATCCCAGCAGAACATAGTGAAAACACATTTAAAAACACATTTTTATCCATTGCGCTCAATAGCATCTAAGGGCTTTTTCAAGTTCTTTATCAAAGAGTGACTGCTCAAAACATGACAAAGATGAAGGTTTGCATGTTCTTAGCCTGTTAGCAGATATTAAAATCTGGATTTTGGGGTTGCTGAAGGAAGACAAATGGTGAAGTGGGTGGTTACATACACTCCCAGGAGAGTCTTTCTTTTTTGTTTGTTTTTCATCTTATACCATGCAAGAAAGATGCTGAGGGATTGGATTAACAACGAGACCTGAATTCCAAACTCCTGTAAAGAATCTTTTTATTCCAGATTAAAACAAAACAAAACAAAACAAAATGAAAAAAGAAAACAAACAAAAAACCCCAAACAAACAAACCAAAAAACCAAACAAAAAACCAAACAAAAAAAAGCAAAAACAAAAACAAAACACAAAAAAAACCCCACAAAAAAACAAAAAAAAAAACCAAAAAAAAAAACAAAAAACCCCACAAAAAACCAAAAAACAAAACAAAAACCAAACAAACAAAACCCAAAAACAAACAAAGAAATAAATCAAACCGTTTAGAATGTACAGAGGCAAACTCAGGTGTAAGTAAAGGTGCCATCTGTGCCGGGTCAGAGTCTGTGAGGCATGAGTGCTCTGTGCCTGACAGGCACCATTAATGCAGAATGACAAAGGACACTCCCATGACATTACACACCACAGACGTGGAACACCGGGCAGACCTGTAACAAAGAGGTGTTTCAAGTGCACAGAGACAAACGTGTGTAGCATCCACTCAGCACCCACTGCCTGCTCTCAAAACACCGCATTTATGACTGGGGTTTGTAAAAGATGAACTTCAGAATCAAATAATAATAATATCTGATGAGGTACTTTAGCACCTGAATTCAGAGGGTGTAAGTGCTCATAACGCTGTACAGAAACAATTTCAAAAAAAAAAAAAAAAAAACAACTTAAATTTATTCCTCCATAAAAATTTTATTATATTATTTTAGTTGGATTTTCTTTAATTTTGTTTTGTGCTCTTTTCTTCTTTTATTTTTTTTTTAAACCCTAATATACAAGCTTGTTGTTAATAAAAGGCTGAGTGAAGCCCTCAGTGATGTTACCTCTGCTCTGTGATGAATGGTAACAAACTGCAGCATTTCAGCTCTGTGTTTGATCTCTACCCACAGAGGCCAGATGGTAACATTTCCTTGCTAGAAAAAAATTAGTATTTCTGAAAAATCTGAACAGTTATGAATTTTGATGTTCTTCTCTTATCTGCATATTTCTTATGGAAGAATGAAATATCCATTTTATGAAAAGGGTAATTATAGCTTTCGACATGAACTTTCTAGGCACAGTGGGTCAGAGTTGAATATCAAGTAATTTGATTTTTTAAATGATTTATTACTAGTTCTTCAGTTATTTTGACCATTAATAATTTCATTTTGTCCCTTTGTTGAGAGCTATCTAGCATCTTGGAATTGTCAGTCTGTGACATGGAACATTATTTTAAATAACTTATTTAATTGATACAGGTACAAGAACAGAGGTGTCCAAAGAATATGTTGGTAATTCTTGTATCTGACTACCAGTTATCCACTTCCCCTATCCAGCTTTGACATAGAAGTTGAATAAAGGAAAAGAATAAACTGTCCTGACAGTTATAGAGCTTCCAACACATAGGGTTAATACTACTATAAAAATATTTTATGGATAATTTCTTTCTCTGCATTCCAGGAAAAAAGAATTTGGAAGACTGTATATAATCACGTCATCTGGTGACATTTACCCTAATAGTATAATTAAGACAGAACTAAATTAGTAGCACTCCTAATGGGCTTTTTCCATGTCGCTTATTATTTATATATCACTGCTAGTTCTGTCTTTCTTCATATTTCACATTTATATTTTGGAAGCATTGGAAAACACTCTTCTAGGCATTGTACACATGCATAATGATAAAAATATCTTTTCCAAGTAATTTTTAATCTGAAAGAATAGATTTTCCTCTTACTCTCCCTTCACGATCTTTAGATTAAGTTCAGTTTATATCTGTGATTTTGCTCCTGGCTTCTCTGTACCAAAGAAAGACTGGATGTGAAAGTCCACATTGGTAAGGGATGTGGAAATGCTTCTGGAGATAAAAAATGTCAGTAGTCCAAGCCTCAGCCAGCTCTGGTTAATCTTTCCTAGTATCAGGTGAATAACAGCTAAGAGTAAGGACTATGGGAAACTGAGACTTAAATAGCTCCAAGTTTTTTAATCTCTCCTCATCTGGAAATCTTAGTCCCTCTCGTTGCTTTTCTCAGGACTTTTCTATTTCTGCTATGTTGAGTTGAACAAAACAGAACACAGTGTTCAAGGTGACAGTAGACTACACCACTGATTTATCATTCTTCCCTTTATGGCACCTAGTACAAATGAAAAAGTTACAATCATGAAGTAAAGTTGCAGCTTTCAGCTCTCTGTATATGCTCCCTGCAAATATGGCCTGTGAGACTCCAAATACAAAAAGGAAAAAAAAAGAACATGCCACGTAATGGATATTTAGTAGATCAGAGGGTATTTTGAATTATCTTTGGACAGTTTCATTCAGCAGATAAATCAATAGTCAGCCTCTTCTTTTGTCAGGTTGCGATGGACTTTTGTTTACATCTGAAGATTAAAAGCAGCACAGTGTTAGAATATTCAGTGGAAGACCCGTGATAGATAAGATGTCAAGGAGAGCTCCAGAAACTACAACAATGCTTTAAAAAGATAAATAAATATACAGTGTTATCTTCTGAGCTGAAGCCTCATACAACTTCACTTTTAAATATGCATGACCAGAACCTGTTTTGTTTGCACATTTGTAAATGTTCTCTTACAAAGCATGCCAGTAGAGGATAGATTAGATTACCTGAGGAAGTAGCCACCATACCACAGGGTTATTCAATAGCCAAGTGGTAAAATCAGCCACTAGGATGGGCTGTAAAAAGTAACTCTGTTTTAGTCAGGACCCAAGTGAAATTCTTGGTGAGCTTTAGGGTTTCTGTCTTTGCTCTTCCCCGAATGACTGACTCTGCACTCAAATGGCAATAAGTTTTTCACTAGATCTCATCAGCATCTGAGGGAAGCAAATCTTCTGCATTTTTGAGAAAGATCTCATATCTGTGTGTCTCATATTTTTCATATTTCTTGCTGTTTGTCTGGTGCTGAGAAATTCACTGAGTAAGTTTTATGTGGCTGGTTCCTCCAAGTGGGGTAGCCCAGCAGAGCTGGAAGTGATGGACTGATGAACAAAAATGAATCAACAATTATGGACAAGCATTCAGCCGTGGAGAATATTCTGGGGGCTATTTCTATATGCACACTTTCTTTTTCTTTCTCTGCACCTCTATTCTGGTATTTTTCAGAGGCAACATTCTGGGATAACTAACTGGGACAAGTAATTTGAGCTTTTAGTTAGAAATAACTTATTTTTTTACAGGTCTGGTCTTAAAATATGATGATGGAATAAGAAGATAATTTATTTCCAGTTCTTCCTTCCTGTGAGCATATTATAAATATATATATATATATATATTCATGTAATTCTGCATTCTCAGAACACCTTTCCCCCCCACAAAAAGAAACAAAAAAACACCACACAAGGTGCTTAACAACTCAAACACCAATGAATAAGTAATATAGTTCATGAACATTGATATCTCATAGGTATCTCATTGATAACATAACACTGACACGTGTTGTAGGAATTAAGTGTCTTGGTCACATCATTAGGACCATTTCCCATGCATCAGTGAAACACTAACCTACTCCCTCTATATAAAAAGAGTGTCTCTGGTTTATTCACTGATCAGTGTATATGCAGCTGTTATTAGAAAACATTTTCATGTCATGTAATTTTACACAAACAGGCTGTTGGAAATGTTCACAGAGTAATGAAATGGGAAAATTCTCCACAAGCCACGGTGGAAATGGAGGGAGCTCTCCTGGACATGGTCATTCTTTTACTGTGGGCTGGGAGATCAGAGAGAATTCAGCTCCTTCCCACTTGTTGAACTTGTTCTGAGCTGGTCCTGGAGTTGCCAGAACCCATTCTACGGGGCAGAAATCTTCCACGGAGTGCTGCTAACAAGAAGATCTGGCCATATTTTCTGGATCAGTTTGAAAGTCACTCAGATGCTGCTTGGCTTCTACACAGACCATAAAGCACCAGCTCCTGCCCCAAAGAGTTAATTATCTAAGGGCATCTGAGTGCCAACAAACATGCAAAGGGAAAGCTTGGAAATGGTACTAGGTTCTGTAGTCACAGGAGCTGCCTGAAACTCTGACACAGCTCAGGTTTTGAAAGTGGTACTATTTTCATGTCAAAATAAAAGAATTAAATCATTTTATCGCAATGCAGAATTCTCTTTGAGATAAAAAGCTGCTTCTCAGTGAAAAATAATATTTTCCCACCCTCTCCTGCATTCTCTTTAAAAGTATGCAAAAAAATCAAGGTTAACTGATCCTTATTATTTAATCAAAAGTCCTTCCTATGATTTTTATTGAAATAAACAACTGATTTCATTATCTATGTGACCTCCAAGACATATATTACAGCTTGCCCCATGCAGTGTTTATGGTATCAACAGAAATGAATAATTCAGACATCTGTCCTAGCCACTGTATTTTTATCACCACTTAAGTAAACTTTGGCTGTATTTTCACCTCTCTCTCAGTCAGAATCTTGCCCTCTCTTACTCTTCTTTCTATAGCCAGACAGCAAATCATTTAAGAATAGAATATTCAGCAAATTAGCACTAGTGTTAAACATTATAATATAGGCTGAGTTCTACTTTTTTTTTTTTTTTTTTTTTTTTGTCCAAGCAAGTAATTGCTTTATTGTCCATTTAAATGTAAAATCAGGGACGAAAAAAAAAAAAAAAAAGAGGAAGCAGAAAATTTGGACATTACAAAATGCAAACTTATGGGTAATACATATATAAAGGGGTCAGACACATTTCACATTTGGAAATGCAAAAAACACTAGTGAATTCAACTGACTTTACCCATATCACATTTATTGCTCAATCAACCTAACGTTTATTTCACAAGGGTGATGAAGTATTTGGTCAAATCAGAGCACATGGAGCTTTCCATGTGCATGCAGCTAAGTATGTGCCCCAGTACAACGAATTTTTGAGGCAAAACACAGAACAAATTGTTCTGGGGGGGGGAATTAAAAGGGGGGGGAAAGGCTGTTCCACTCCAACAGTTTTGTCTCCTAAAATATGTTTTGCACCCTGATCACATTTACAAGACTTGAGCAATTTGAACAGAAGTAGTTGATTCTGGAGGGCTTGTTATTGTTTTTGTTCTGTCCATAGAACTGTGAGTTTGTAAATGGAGAAGAAGAAACACTGCTCACTTCATTCAAAGAAGTCACAGTCTGACTGACCCCAGGGGTCTTTGAAATCTGGGGCTAAGTCTTTATATTGTGAAATGGTTTCCTGAATTTTGTGGGATGAAGATACATGGAGGATAAGAAATGCACGTCTGATGCACCATCCAAGTTTAGCTGAACTAATTTGAGGGTTCAAGATGATCCTACATTCATATTTGTAAGGAGGAGATACAATTATGTTTCAAATTGACAAAACAACTGTAGCAAATGGCTTTTTACTAAAATTAAATTTTCCTTCTCTATATTTGTATTTACTTTTCTGAAAATTATAGAAAGCCATACCTACAATAAGCTCAAAGTTGTATGAACACTGCACAAACTGGCACTGTTACCAAGACTTCCAATAATTTAGTAACCCAGAAGAAATCTTATCTAAATCACATTCTCGCTTTTTGTTCCTGTTTGGTCAGCAGGCTCAAACAATCTGTGGACATGTGAAGCAGGAGAGAGATATGGGTGCTACTTCAATGAAACTGATCCTTACGTGGTACATGAGGAGATAAAGTATCTTTCCTGTTTTCTTTCCCTTCCAAGTTAAAACACAATGTAGATAAAGAGAGATATAACCCTCACGCTTGAACCTCTGATAGAAACCACAAGGGAAGCAGAAAGAGACAAATATCCCCCTAATGACAGACTCCTGATAGCACAAATCCAACTAATTTATTTTCCAATATACCCAGGGGGGAAAAAAATAAAAGAAAAAGAAAGGAAAAAAAAATTAAAAAAAGATTGAGTTTGTGGAGAGGCTGGGAGAAGGAGAGGACGCAGGCAGCAGAAAAGAAATGGAGAGAAGGAATACCTAATTATGAATTAAGATAACTCTAGATGTGTTTTTGCAGTTCACTTAGCCTTTTATTTACTGCCATGGTAGGACCAACTATCAGGGATTAAAGTATATTTTGTGTTCTTTATATGAAAGCTGTGGAGCATTTTAGAGAGGTTATATATAAATTTTATTTAAGACCCTATGCAAGTGGTTCATGTTTGGCTCTCTAAATGTTTGCATATTTCAGTATCATTTCAGCTTGGCCAACACTTGGCCATCAATCACCTCAATTCCTTCCTCATGTACTCCATGAAAGAAAAAAAAAAAGCAACAAAGAACCAGAGAGGAGCTCAAAATGGTATTGATGCCTCAATTAAAACTTCACTTGATGAAAAAGAAGTCACAATAGACATTACCCAATTTCCAAATATATATGGGGTTGAGCTGGACTGCTAGGAATATGTAATGACTTAGAGTTTCAGTTTGGTGGGGGGTTTTGTTTTGTTTTATTTTTTGTTTTTGTTTTTTTTTGTTGTTGTTGGTTTTTTGTTTCGTTTTTGTTTGTTTTGTTTTGTTTTTGTTTTTGTTTTTGTTTTTTGTGGTTTTTTTGTTTGTTTGTTTGGTTGGTTTGGTTTGGTTTGGTTTGGTTTGGTTGTTTTTGTTTTGGGGTTTTTTTGGAGGTTTTTTAAATTTATTTTGTTTGGTTTGGGAGGGGTTTTTTTGTTTGATTTTGGGGTTTTTTGTGGGTTTTTTGGGTGTTTTTTTTGGGTGTTTTTTTAATTTAGCCACTTTACAACTGAATAATTCTCTGAACGTCTTAGCTGTAAAACAGTGGCATTGACTTCCACAGAAAGTCTCTGAGATCTCCTAATGAAACACATTTTGCCATGGGCAAGTGTTATCTCTTCTTGGGGACACACAGATTCCTAGAGGAACTCCTGAACACTGTAGTCATGTTCTTGTAACTCCTGTGATTCAACCCCTGGGTCATCCCGGGTGTAACAACAGCCTTTGTCTTTGTGACACAACACATAAGACAGGAATAGGGGATGGAGATGGGGTGGAGAAGGAAAAACAAAGCAGGGAAGATGAGTATCTTCAGGCACTCATATGATGCTTTTCATTCTAGTCCTGTCTCCTCTTAGAATTATGAGTTTAAAATGGAGGTAAAAGCATTGCCACTTGGAGCTCTGCACCTTCATTTATATGCTCAAGTAATAAACTTAGGAGTAATGTTCACATAATTTCTCTTAGTAATGACATGCAAAATGGACAGTTTTAATATAGATAATTGAGACTACACCCATATGTACCTCCAGCATCAGAAAAACCTGCAACTAAGATGAAATATTTAAGTTTCCCTCTAAAAAATGTGGAAATCAATCTCAAATCTCCTGTTCCTAACAAAGTAAGAAAACCATGGATCCAAAGAGGTTTCTCTTCAGCATGCTTGCCTTTGGTCATGTCTTCTGAAGTGCCTGGTCTGTCTACCCTGTGAATCCCAGAAGGGTTTAGGAATGATAGAGGAGTGAAAGGATAGACTGGGACAATCATGTTTTAGTTTCAGGAATGTTAATGCATGTGAATGGAGGAAACCAAGAGGTGGTCAGCAGCTAGAGTACAGTAAAAATATTTTTGTGTATCTGACATTGTAAAGAAAGTAGGAATGTTCTGTAATATTTTACCTTCATTGTGTCCAAATCAGTTTCACCATTTCTCTTTATCTCATATAAAGATAGGTAGTGAAACAGCAAAAGTTTTTTACAGAGAGAGGAAATCAGGTTCTATAAACAATTCTCTGAATGACCTATCAAAAACTTAATTAAACAACTGAAGGCAGGTGAGGGAAAAGTACTAGGTAAGGCAGATTTAAAATCAGTATTTAGGAACCCTGGTAAACAGGAAATGTTAAAAGCAGATATGAAAAAATATATCAGAAGAAAGTCAACAGAGGTTACTTCTTAAGTGGCTTAGGTTACTGGGTCAGACTTGCACCTTCTGTTTTTTCTCTAAGAAAATATTTTATGTGTTTTATTTTTGACCCCAAATTTCTAGTTTGCTTTAGAGTTGCTGGCTGTTTCTTACCCAGACAGTTCTCAGTGCAGACTATTTTTAAGTGCATGTAAGGCTGAAAAAAGTCTTCACTTGCTTGAACAGGGATGCTTGACCTCACAGCTTCACAACTGAAGGAACCAGGACTGCTCTCCTCTGTACAGTGTCTGTACCAGAGGTAAATGCGAGGGGTATAGAAGGAGAAGGAGAAGGAGAAGGAGAAGGAGAAGGAGAAGGAGAAGGAGAAGGAGAAGGAGAAGAAGGAGAAGGAGAAGGAGAAGGAGAAGGAGAAGGAGAAGGAGAAGGAGAAGGAGAAGGAGAAGGAGAAGGAGAAGGAGAAGGAGAAGGAGAAGGAGAAGGAGAAGGAGAAGGAGAAGGAGAAGGAGAAGGAGAAGGAGAAGGAGAAGGAGAAGGAGAAGGAGAAGGAGAAGGAGAAGGAGAAGGAGAAGGAGAAGGAGAAGGAGAAGGAGAAGGAGAAGGAGAAGAAGAAGGAAGTTCTGGGCAGGGAAGTTCTGGGAAGGGAAGGGAAGTTCTGGGCAGGGAAGTTCTGGGAAGTTCTGGGCAGGGAAGTTCTGGGAAGGGAAGGGAAGTTCTGGGCAGGGAAGTTCTGGGAAGTTCTGGGAAGGGAAGTTCTGGGAAGGGAAGTTCTGGGAAGTTCTGGGAAGTTCTGGGAAGTTCTGGGAAGGGAAGTTCTGGGAAGGGAAGTTCTGGGAAGTTCTGGGAAGTTCTGGGAAGTTCTGGGAAGGGAAGGGAAGGGAAGGGAAGGGAAGGGAAGGGAAGGGAAGGGAAGGGAAGGGAAGGGAAGGGAAGGGAAGGGAAGGGAAGGGAAGGGAAGGGAAGGGAAGGGAAGGGAAGGGAAGGGAAGGGAAGGGAAGGGAAGGGAAGGGAAGGGAAGGGAAGGGAAGGGAAGGGAAGGGAAGGGAAGGGAAGGGAAGGGAAGGGAAGGGAAGGGAAGGGAAGGGAAGGGAAGGGAAGGGAAGGGAAGGGATAAAAAAACCCAAACAACTTTCAAGGATTGAGAATTTTGCTGCCTGTTCTTGCAAGCTTTTTTCTTTTTTTTCCTTATTTTAGCTAACTCTAATTTCAAATATCTTTAGCACCTGTGATCCTGTATGTTGTCTTAAGTATCTTTCAGATTATTTTTTTCCAGCTGATTCTAGCAATAATCGAACACTAAGTAAGTTCTTGCTAAATGTGTGGCAATCTTAGTCTTCTACACATTCCAGACTGATAATATCACCCAAATTCTTGCTGAATAGCAATTATCTGAGAGTAGAACATCAGAAAACAAAAGTCAACAAATTCCTGCTGCTCAGAATGCATAGTCTTGTGTTTAAAACAATACCTGGAGTCTTAAAAATTATATGTTTAATTGACAGAGCTCTCTCAAAATATATGCAAATTACTTCCTCTCTCTGCTTCATTTTTCTGGGTTCCAATTCAGGATTTACAGCTATCTCTGTTTTAACTAAGCTATTTAAATCAAAGTCTATGTAGTCGAGTGCTGATCAGAACATTAGCCTGGGTTCACACCCTCGGTCTGCCACAAAATACTGGTGAGACCTCGGGCATGTCACTTAGCCTGTATTTTAACTTGATTTTCACCTCCCTGATGTGAACCATAAGCCATATTGCCTCTCCGGGGTGTATGTTCAGTAATATTTTCAGTGAGCTTCTGTGATGGTTTTTCAAACCACATTATTACCTTGATAGATTTTGGATTGAACTGGTGCAGCACAGGAGGTATTTCTATTGTTTCGACAAGTTATCTTTGTCAAGCTGAAAGGAAAGAAAAAGATGAGAGAGAAAATGAAGCCTACACCTCACTAAATAACTGGCATTAGGGATTTTATAGTTTGTGTTTCTTCTCTAAGAATGACTGGATGTTGTTCTTATAATCCTTCACGTAATTTTCATGATAAGTGCTTGACTTTTCTAGTTAGCTTGAGTTTGCCCTGGGTGAGAGATGTGCATCACCTTGGGAATAATATCTTTTTGTTTTATGCATATTGCTGGTTGAATACCAGTGCTGAATGCTTTTCACATTTCCTGTATGATTTGAGTGCTCTATCTGAATCTTGACCTGCCATTGTTACTTGTGTCTTTTATTTCTCCTTTTAGTAGCTTTCAATGTTTTATTTTATTTTTTTTGTTTGTTTGTTTGGCTGGGTTTTGTTTTGCTTTCTTTTCTTTTTCTTCTTTTTTTTGTGCTTTTATTACAGCTATAAAAATGAAAAATTATTTTATTGTATATATACACAATTTCTTTTGAAACTTTCTCACTCATGACTGACTAATCACTACTAGGGGATATGGGAATCACTCTCAATAATGTGTTTTAAGAAGGGTATAAAACTACAGCAGAACAAAGAAAGAAATATTTACCACAATACAATATGGTGCTAAGATCTCTGTAGCATCTTAGTGCTGGCAATATTTTCTTTGCTGGCATGGTTATAACTGTATTACATACACACAGGCACACACACACACACCAGCACAGTGACATTTTACCACCTCTTATTTCTCAGGAATACGATCCCACTAATCTGTCAGTATTTACCTGTGCCAATGGCTGGGAAAGCATCTCCATATCATTTTCATTTCAGGGGATAACCTTAGTGGGGTCTGGAAGCTCCACAACTGTGGGCATCTGGAGTGCACTGGTGGTCTACAGGAAATGGTTAAGTACAACCATCATCAGGTCTATGTACATAAGGGAATACCAGGCTATCCACTGAAAAATCGGAAACAGAAATGTTAATGGACAAACCTTCATATCATCTTGGAATTCACCTTTTACTTTTAGATATGTACTATCTGGACTTGCAATGGCATTTTAGCATTGTACTTGTATTTGGATACCAAACGCACATTCAATTTTGTAAGAGAATAGATTTTAATAACTCTAAGTTAAAGGCAATTATATCACTTGGCATTATTTTCTTGTCCTTTTTGTCATGTTGAAATCCTCTGTTTTCCCCAAAAAGATAAAGAAAGTCCCTCCTCCTAGAAATCCTGACATTTTTAAAATCCATTTTTCTGGTAACTTTTGACTGCTGGGGTTTTTTTGTTGTTTGTTTGTTTGTTTGTTTGTTTTTATTGATTTTTTTTTGTCTTGTTTTCATACAGACATATATTACAATTTTTGTTTTCTGAATGAAAAAAGGGAAATCTGAATACTAACACCTCTTTATATTATCACATTTCTTAATTTTGTTATGGAGGAAGTGTTGTAACAGAACATGCTCAATGTGAGCCATTACTTTATATCAAATCTATATATGGAGTGACATTAATGCATGTTATTCAACCTGTGCACTTACCTACCTTTATTCCAACAGCCAGATAAATATGAATAAAATAATAAAATGAAACTAATCTTTTTCTGGCTTTCCAAGATGATATAATTTAGCCTATGAAAACTTAATGTGATTGTCTAAGTGTAAGGAGTGAGATAGGCATTTTCCAAGGGTGTCTAATCTTTCTAGTCTCAGAC
Source organism: Acridotheres tristis (assembly GCA_037013685.1). Lineage (NCBI taxonomy): Eukaryota > Metazoa > Chordata > Aves > Passeriformes > Sturnidae > Acridotheres > Acridotheres tristis. The sequence continues at coordinate 74,517,618 of CM072919.1, forward strand.
ATCAACCAAAGATTAGAGCTTTATTAACTGAATGCACTCACCCTATTTTTTTTTTTTTTTTTGACAGTTACCTTTCTTGAATAATGGAATCACATAATGCCTTGGATTGGAAGAGACCTTAAAGGTCATATAGTTGAAATTCTCCTGCCATGGGCAGTAGTGCCACATTCTCTATATCCTTTAGCATGTAGATAGGATTCTATAAAGTATTTACAATTTTTTTTTTCTTCACTCTCTCAAAAATATGATCTTTTTATTTTTAGGGGTTTTACACCTCTTCTTAAAAACACACCCTATGAGGTGGCATCCTTTGAAGCCTCTGGATTACAAAACCACACGAATAATCCTCCTGTCCCCGCTTTATCTGCTGTTTCAGTGTTTGAAGCAGAGGCCCACCACAAACTTTGGTGTTGGCAGTGCCCAACCCAGTGAAATGAAATCACAGCTGCCTTCTCCTTGATGATTCTGGAATCCTCTCTATGTAGGTGTCTCAGCCACTGAGGAGGGTCTAAAGTCCAAGGTCTGGCTCTGGCAACAACTGCCACAGAAAGTATTTTTAACCAGCAGTTTTAGGAGCTCTCGGAAGTGCCAGTGAGCCCATCCTACGCCACTCCACAGCAGCTCCCTCTGCATCTATTTCTCTATTGTTTTGTCTCTTTTTATGGTTGCCTGTTTCTCTGCAGGTAGCTCAGTGATTAGTGAAGCAACCGACTCTGCCTTTTTCAGCTCATCTCAGGGTTCCAGGCAAAACAAGCCCATTTGAAGCCGAGCCCGGCGCTCGCAATAATTCCCCATATGTTGATTTTCACACCAGCCTTGGGTGGCTGCACCTCATTATTTGATTTTCTCTGCATCAGTTTTGTTTGTGCAAGCGTGTGCATGTGTGCCTGTGTGTGTGTGGCTTTTTTTCTCTCCAGTTTGAAGTCACTCTGACCTAAATAGAGGAAAGTGTGGGTGGCAGTTTAGTTGTAGGTGCCACTTCAAAGACTCAAAATGCTACAATCTGCAAATTAGTACTTTCAGGGAGGGGTGAGGGGTAGAAGACATCAGTGTATATTCAGGGATGTCACTTCTGACAGGACTAACAACAGATGAACCCCAGAGGCTCTGATTTCTGCGGGTATTACACCCCACATGTCTCTAGAGCTTAGGGGGTGGATTTTTAAAGGAATCATTTGCATATCACTAGACCTAATGCAGTTAAGTTTATGATTTAGTAAAACTCAGCTGAAAGGGAAATACTGCAAAAGAAAATATATGATTGCACTTAATTAAATTAAGGAAGGATCCTAGCTTCCCAAACATCATTGGATTAGATAGAATGGAAAAAAAAAAAAAAAAAAAAAAAAAAAAGAGAAAAGAAGAATTCTTATGAACCATGATCAAATACATTTAAACCCAGTGTAAGAATTACCAAGAAAAGCAAAGCACATCAGCTGTATACATTAAGCCAAAGTATTCTTGGGATTTGCAGAAATGTATGGTTAAGGATGACAGTAACTTAGTTTAACCTGTTATTGCTGTTCAGTACAAACCTGTCACTTGGCCACATCTGCTTACTCTGTGTAGTGGGCTCTGACTTTCTGTGAGCTTAAAGATTAATAGGAACGCAGGAAAAAAAAAAAAAAAAAAAACAGACACGGGCAAGTTGTGGCTTAGACTGGGTTGCAGAGCTCTCCACAGTTTCCTAGTTGTAAGTCCAATTTATCACAGCAAGTTAACTTTCACATTTCCACTTTCCCTGCAAACTCCTTTGGGAACACCAGGCATTACTTGTCTTTCCATTCATGCTTTCCAGTCACTCTCTCAGAGAACCATTTTCACTCTGTAAGTCACTTGATGAAAAATTATTCTTCAGGAAATTAATACTGAGAATATGTTTTAGAAGCCAGAATTGTAAAACTAACACTGAGAAATGTGCTGGCTTGCTGGGAGAGAAAGAGAGCTGCAGCCTCTGCTGCTGGGTGACAGAGACAAGCTGAAAGCTCACTCCAGTTCCACACTGACCATTGGGCTGCATCCTTACAGCTCCTCACTTTGTGCAGCCACCAACAGAGTGATGTGGTATGAGTGATCTTACCTTTAGCTGTGGGTGACTCCATTTCCAAGCCAAAGGGGTTCCCCTTAAAGGTGACCAGCAGATGTCCAGCAGGTCAGGGGGTGATTCTCCCTCTCTCTCTCTACTCTGCTCTTGTGAGATCCCCAGCTGCAGTGCTGCCTCCAGCTCTGGGAGTTCAACAATAGAATTAGCTCCAGAGGAGGCCACCAGGTTGGTCATGGTGCTGGAGAACCTCTTCTGAGAGAGCTGGGATTGTTCAGTCTGGAAAAGAGAGGGACATTATTGCACATTCCAGTACTAAAGGGGCTGTCAGAGAGCTTAAGAGGGAATTAATAAATTTCATGTTGTGATAGGACAATGGCTTTCAGATGAAGGAGGATAGAATTAAATTTGATATCATGAAATAATTCTTGGCTGTGAGGATGGCAAGGTCCTCGCACAGGTTGCCCAAAGAAACTGTGACTTCCCCATCCCTGGAAGTATTCAAGACTAGGCTGAATCAACCTAGTGTGGTGGAAGGTGTTCCTACTCAGGGTTGAAAAAATATGATCTTTAAGGTCCCTACCAACCCAAACCACTTTATGACTCTCTGAGTGTAGCTGTCTCCTGAGTATTTCTTTCAAACAACTTATCTATGCCAATCTAGGCTTATTAACTCTGTTTTTATACTAAGTTATTTAATCTTGCATCTTTTTTACATATATACATAAATATAAGTTTGATAATATAAGCAAGCTTTCATTAAATAAGACAGGGTTTGTCTTTACAAACATACCTGATGATAAGTGCTTGTGTGAGATCCTTTAGCAATAAGGAGAAACTCTCACACTTGTGGGAGAAGTACAAGTTTTACAACAGCTCTAACTGAGTAAGGACCTATTCTTGGGTGGATGCCCATCTACACTGTACTTCAGCTTGTGCTACCTTGTTTGTCTTTCCCTAAACATGAAAAAAGGGAAACACAAGTTTATGTAATTCAGAAGCCATAAAGGCAGTAAGGCAGGACTATATCAAGGCTAGCAGTTAAGGCATTCTTATGAATTCTGGGAAGTGGAAGTTAGAGATTTCTGACACAAGGGAGGGACATCTGTGTAACACAAAAAGTGAAAACTGTCTGCTGTAATCAGTGGTATACATTGTGCATTTCAGAACAAGACAGACTGTGATTTGTACAAAACCCAGCACTGTCACCTAAGCAGATTGAGGTGAAAGCAGCTGCTGGACTGTTTGCCTTTGTCAACATGATGGCTTTGGCTGCAGGCAGTAATGGAGTTTTTTGGAGTTTTGTAAGTCTTGTGACAAAAAAAAAAAAAAAAAAAAAGGAGATATCTGTGAATATTGAGATGCCCCAGCAATTAGGATAGGGTTTTGTTAGAAATTATAATAGATTTAGATGCTTAAACTGTGTCTTACATTAAATTTTTCAGTCTAGGTTGTTACAAGTATCACCTGTAACATCAGACTTCTCTGACCCTTTACACAATATGCCTTTAGGCAGAAGAAGAATGGACAACACTAATTCTCTGCATTTGGCTCAATGAAGAAGGTAACATTAATTTCCCCTAATATTCCTAAGGGCTTCAGAATCATTCATTTCTTACCAAAACCACAAACTCTACTGGCACTGGCACTGGCAGTGCAACCCCCTTTTGCTCGTGCAAAAAGTAATGCTCTGCTCTGGTGCATCTTTAGTGAGTTCTGATGTCCATCAGGGACACAGAGCTGACAGCAACACTGGCTGTCTACAGAGTGAACTCAGCAGCCAGCAGGGAGGGAGATTGATGTCTCTGCACCAGGAAGTTTTGGCCAGCCGAGTGTTTCTGCAGTACAAGACCTCAGCAGCAGCTGTTTAAGCTGCTCTGTAGAAAGGCTCATGTTTAGCAAACAATTTTGGTGGCATAATGGACTCCCCACTGCCATGGTTAGACGGAAAATTATTCAATTACATGGAATTAAATTATTATAGTTGTTGGTTGTTGTTGCTGTCATTGTTGTTGTTTATTATTTACTAAATGCCAAATGGACTCAGTAATGTTCATATCTGCTAAATGTAAGGTGGGGAGTTGCTTTAACACATATACAGACATCTATGTAGGTGTGCACAGCCATTTGTTCATAAAGGACTGGGTTGGAATGTTCTTGCAGATGTCACCATAGAAATATCTCCTGAATTTAAGCTTAAAGGGAACACACTACAAGGAGAAATACTGTCTTAATATATATATATATTAAAAAAAAAAAAAAGAAAGAAAATATATAAAATATTTTGAAGCTTTTAAAGTAGGAGGAGGAAAGGAGTTTTTAGAACTATTTTCTGGAAGAATAAAGAAAATGAGACAGAACATGCTCCTGTAAAGAATGGCTCTGCTGAGGTCCAGAGGTCTCAAACAGTAAATGCTATTCTATGTGATATTGCTCACTCTGTGATCAGGCCTCCTGGAGCAATGTAGGGAAAATATGCCTTCTAAATCTTAACATTCCCAGTTTGTGTTGCAGTGAAAGGCTGTATAAACTAAATCCATAAGAAATCTCAGAATTATTCTACAAAATTCTTTTTCGCTCTGCTCTGTCTACTGGTGTTTTAATTTCTTTGAAACTGGAACTGGACGTAGAGATTCTTAAGCCTCTCATCCTGCTTTGAAAGTTTCAAAAGTGCTGTAGTGCACATCAAATCAGTTAATTATCCAAATTAAGCATTATTTTAATGCTTTTAAGCTGTGAGAGGTTGAAATATGGAAAGAATTCCACAACAAGTATTATAACACCTCACAATCTACTTGTTTAAATTGTGTAATTGTTAACTTAAGTCACTCTTCATCTTTTTATCTGATGTTTTTCTTCCTGAGTTTATTTTATAATGCTACATCTATCCATCTTTTCAAGAATGACTGTATGTCCTTTAAATCTATGTATCCCAAATGGTTTATTCCATATTTTGCCTGGGTCACCTGTTCAAATGTCCTTCCTGGAGTTCTTCACTTTCTTCACTCTCAACCTATTCTCTTCTTCCCAGCTCCCAACTTTCCAATTCCAGTTACTCACACAGTTTTAAGGATTAAAGTCTCATTTTATTTAATGGAGTGTGCACAGCTATATTTCATTATTGCCAGAAAAATCCATATGCCACATTTTTAAAAATAAATCCCCACTAGAAATGTTGGAAACCTTACAGACTTTGATTGAGTTGCCCCAGGTCAAACTGAACATCTGGGAAAGAACTTCTGCCTAGGAAATGGTTGTGCATCCTTGAATACTCCAGTGGCCTCACTCTTGGAATAGGCTTTGGTGAAGCTGCATAAAAAATATAAGGATATCATTAAATATTTCCATATTCCATAATTTTTCTTCTACACTGTTCTGCCAGCCCAACAGTGTATATATGCCATTGTGGTACCAGTTAATTATTAACACATATATCAATAAAATATGGTTAAATAATGTTTGCCAGATACATAATTTTGTAAAAGCTGGCTTTTTCCTATTCCTTTTGGCATTGCAAGCTATTCACAAATCAGTTGTTAATCTATTCAGTGTTTAAGGATAAGGGTCTGAGCCAAAAGCCCTTTGAAGTCAGTGAAAAAAACCCCATGGACTTCAAAAAGCTCTGGATCAGCCCCTAACAGAAAAAGATCACAAACAAACACATATTAGACTATCAAGTTACTTATAAAGCAGTTTGCATATCTTTAGACACAGTAAACACATTGCTGTCATAGCAATTAAAAGCTTGCATCCAAAATCTGAATCTTAAAATAGTCTGTTAGGGAGATCATCTTATTTTCTTTCTGGGGAAGAAATGTAAATCTAGATAAGGAACAAATGGATTGATAATACATACCAGACACTATATGTGCTTTACATGACTCTATATGAAGGATCTAATAAAAAGAAGACCTTGAATAAATACATTACACTATGTCAGGCAGGTTCATTTGGATGTTTCATCATACTGTATATTCTGAAAGGCTATAAAGGTTTGAAAATAATCTTGTATTTGTAACATAATCTTTTCCCTCTCTTTTGTATAACATGATACATATAGCTTGTCATACTCTCCTTTTAATATTTTAGATTTATGAAATTAGTTAAAAACTACTGTTTAAAAATCCTTCTTCTTAATATTCATGCTGCTTTAAAATATTATATCCCATGCACAATCTCAATATTATGATGTAGAGCTCATCTACTGTTGCAGATTCCCCATAGAGCTCTAAAGCTCCAGGATTTGGATCTTAGTAATTTTTGTCTGGAAGGATCCCAGAATATTTATTTTTATGCTGTACATTTAATATGGATACTGATATGGCTCCAATGTATACAATAAAGCCACTGGTAAGAAACCACTACCACTGTCTTTTACAAGTGTCAGAAAACACTGCAGCTGTGAAAATGGTGGGACTATTCATCCCTTTTGTGGTCTAGAATTTGGGCATGTACATAGTTGAGACATAGTGAAGACAGAAGTGGACAGAGACATAGATAGACAAAATACAAATATTTAAGCAGATATTTCCAGAATATGATTTATCCGTCCCAAATCCATGCATCTTTTTGAAAGTGTGGCAAACTTTTGTCCAAAGATCAGTATTTGTCTTGTCTGGCTTCCAACAGAGTAAAACTGCTTTAATTCAGTTCAGTCATCTAATTTTAAAGTAGTATGAGTAACTGAGTTGAAAGAGTATCAGCAGAGGGTGAGAAAACTGGTAAAAACAGGAAGAATTTTCCTTTACAATTAAGTGGTAAAAAATATTCACCAAGGACAAAAGGAAACATAGCTCTTAGAGTTCTTAGTTTCTAGAAACAGCACTGCAGGCAGAGGCCTCTTGGCCAACTGGGCTGCACATAAACATCTACATCTATAAAGCTGAATGTATGTATGTAAATATACAAATATACATGCACATATGTTGAAGGGCAGAATTCAAACACCTGAGAAATGAAGAAAGAAGCCTTCCCAAATTACACTTTTCCAGAATGGGGAAAGAGATGAGCTGATACAAGAAAATGCCAGAGAACTGCAAACACCCAAGCTGTAATCTACCAGCTCACATCTGGTCACACATCTTAGAGAGGAGAATGATAGCAGGGCATACATAAATCTCTGGGACAGGAGGAGTGTTTTATATAAGAGAGGTTTCAGCATCTTAAATGCTTTGAAGGGCCAGCTATACACCAAAACATTTAAATGCTCACTTACTTAGAAATATGTGCAGAAACATTTTAAATGCGCAAGTTTCAAGGTTCTTCCTCTGTGAGCATGAATGTTTCATTGCAGTTTCCTTGGGAATATACGATTAAAGTTTAGCTTGTGCTTGACCTTTACTGAGCAACAATAGAGCTAACAGAAGTTCAAGTTCAAAATACTTTTCATTACAAGGGGGCTCATTTCAATTTTCACTCATTTTTTTTCAAACAAAGTGGAGAAAGAAAAGAAAGAAGTGAAAAAAGTCCAAGCAATGTACTGTAATTTAGGTTCTTCATTTTAATGTCTTTTTTACTTATTTTGTTAATTTTTTTCCTTCTTTTTTTTTCCCTGCTTTTCTTTTTTAATTTTTCCTTACCCATACTCTCTTCCCCAACTCCAGGAAAAAGGAGTAATTGTAAAAGAAGTGAAGGTGAAAGAAGAAATTAAAATGTTGAGGGAAAAGAAGGATTTTTTACAAATAAAGACATATTTAAATGAAAAAAAATTAAAGTTCAGGGGGAAAAAATCCTTCTCTTCGGAAAATATTATGTTTTATTTTCCCCAATTCCGTTGCCTTCCCATAATGTAATATAATTTTCAACTCCATTGCATATTTTGTCCTATAATATTCAGGACTGTTTGAATCAGTGAATATTCAGAGAGATGAAGGGTGTGTTTTTGACATCAAGAACCTGTGCTTAACGCAAAATTCAGCTAAAATATCTTTAGTTTCCAGCGCTGCTAATCACAGTCTTATCCCGAGAGAGGGAAAACCTTCCCGTTTGCTAAAACAAACATTGACTTCATTTCCCTTGTTAAATTTAAGCCATCCCCCATTTTAAAACTTCTCATTGATTTTACATTCACTCCTCCGAAGCAAAATCATCAGCTACTGATTTTACATCTGTCTTTCAGCTGCTGCTGCTGCTGAGCTAACCTTGGCGACGGGCACATTGTACCAAATTAGGATTCCTAAAAAAGCTGCGGGTGGAACTGAGACAGGCTGATGAGACACCTCCAGCCCCCTCACTAGTGCAGACACTGCAAAGAGGGAAGCGAAGAACAACAGTTGGAAAACATTAGTGCAGAACATCACGGCACCGCCAGCGGGGAAGGGATGATATTTCCTTGCCGGCGTTTTTCTCGCGCGCCTTGTCTCTGGTTCCTTAATGCAAAGCCATTAGATAAAATGTAAACCTCCTGGGTGAGATTCATCTGCCCAAACGTAGCTGTTGACATCTGAGGCAGTCACTGGAGTCCCTGTAATCGATGGAGAATTAAGCACGTTTAAGGCACAATTTATCTAATCCTAAGGTGCAAGTCAAAAAACAGGCCATTGAATTGTGCCCTAAGTATTCCTATTTCTCTTTATTAATGGAAAGAGAGACTGAAGTATGGACTTCCTTACATTTCTGCTCTACAGACACTTCACACAAGGTGCAGTGATTCCCACCCCTAGGCCTGGCCCTGGAATGGGCTCAGCTGAAGGAAAAGCTGATGAATAATTAAAACCCACTGCAAGACTGTATCCTCAGAGACAAAGTGCCCTGAACAGGAGAGGATGATCATCCAAAGCAACCACATAAGGCTCCCGTGGATTGTGCTGTGGTGCTGCAAGTTATGAGCAATGATTTCCCACAGTAGGTTCCAGAGGTGGCAAATGAGAGCAGTGTCAGAGATATTGCCTGAGCATCTACAGAAACTCGTTCACTTGAAGAGATCTGAAGCTCCTGAGCTTCTAAATGAACTCATGCAAGTCTCATAGATTTTGGGAAGGTAGATACCTTGCCAAGACTACCCATGATTTTTCTTTTTAATGGCTATATATTTACAAAGAGAATGCTTTCTAATGTTCAAAACAGATGCCTCAGAATTAATTGAACAAAAATAAACCATGTGAATGCATCTATTTTTTTCTTGCTTTTTAAACACATTCTGAGTCATCAGCAACATGCTACAGTTAATTTTGTCTACTCTTATGCTTCCTACAAAATCAAAAACCCAGGATATGACTTGTATATTTTCCTTTCTGAACCTCAAATAGTAGAATAAATGGGAATATTTGGCCACAATAACATGTAGGTATCATTTGGTGTAATTAACCTCCTTTCTTTCTTATCTCTTCTCTGAAAGAACATTTCTAAGAAATGGTGCTTTCTTAGATTAAATGTAAAATTTATTATTACAGCACACAGATATATTACAGGTAGTTATTTAAAATATTTATTGATATAAGAATCATTTGTTTGTTGTCTGTGTGAATGAAACCCATCATAATGCCACAGGATTAATAATGATATATCTCTTATCCCTGAAACTTTGATTTCTTATACTTTCCATAATTTAGCTTATTTTTCATAGGGAGCAGAAAACATTGAAGCCGGAAGAAAAAGAGATGAAAATGAGTGAGATACTTTCCATTCTGTTTAATAAAATAAATTTTTAAAATAACACTGAAAGCTTGTAAACTGCCTCTATAGAGTGATGGAAAGAATGCAGAGAAACATCAGCTGAATTGCCATATTAAGAAGAACCTGCTTTTGTTTCTGTTTTTGTTTTTGTTTTCCCGAATGCTGTTAACTCTTGCTCAAAATAACTGCAGCTGATGCACCTGAGCTGAAAGAATCTGATCAGTGGCATGTGCTAACCAACCTCGACACTAAGATATTTAGGGCAGCTGTCAAGCAGCACAACTAACTTCCGTGCTTCTTTTCAGAATTAATTAGCAGAAGAACAGCCTTTAATACACATGCTCTTGCCAAGATGAACTTGGAAGGAATCTTGCTCTACTCCCCACTGCTGCCTGTTCCCAGCAAACCTTTAGAGGAGATAAATGTGCAAGAACTTAAGCTATCCACCTCCTGGTATAAGCCAGGAGCTACAAGAGGTAATATTTAGCAAGTCTTTTTTGGAGCAGCAAAAGAAACCAGCCAGTTTGGTAATATCTGGCTTCAGAAATCCAAGCAATTAACTATTTTTTCTGATTGCATTGAAAATAAAGCTGCTTACTCCAAGTACTAATTTAATTTGCTTTACTTGCATTCGCAACGTGAATCTTAAATTCTGTCTTGTGCCAAGTAATTTAAGGAAGTACTGTAGAGGTTTCATAGTCCACCTGTATTTCTGTGCTTAGAGGTGAGGACCACCTGCACTGCCATCAGTCTCCATTTACATCACTGGCTGGCACGACTCCCTTGAGAATTTTCAAGACTTCTTTCCTGACTTTGGCTAATCTTTGAAATATGAATGGTCTTTCTCAATACTTCAGCAATCTCTTTTCTTTTATCTCATCCTTAAGCCAAAGGGCACTGACATAGAAAAGGTGAAATCTGGCCAGCAAAAATTAAATAAATTTAAGAAGGTGAGTTTGAAACTTGAATCAAATTGAACCTGATACACATATTTGGAATAATTTTCCTTTTACCTGAATGGGTGACTAAAACAATCCAAATACCTCTTACTTTTACTGGGATTGTTTTACTGCTGTCTCATTTTATTTGAATGGGTCCATATACCTCTTGTTTTTTCTTTTCAGATGCACTCAATCTCATTTTAGTTCTATGTATATTTTATTGATCCTCTTTTAGCTCACATAATTTTTTTTCCCGAATGGCTTTATCTATTTATCTATTTATTTATTTAAATGTGAATGGACACATTTCAGGATTTTTTTTCTAGTCCTGAGTAGTCAAGGAAATCGAAAAAAAAACTTGTTTACATATCAATTCAGAAAACAGTTGCCATCATAGTCAGAGACTACCACTATAGTCATAGACATAACAACAGTCCAACTCATCTCATTTAACTTTAGCTGGCTATAAATTATATGCTACATCAAAACTGGCCATCTAGGCTTTCTCGAAAGCAAAAAGAGAGATATCAACAACTCCTCATGGTAGTTAATTTTAGCTGGTTTTTTTTCGTTTTTTCTTGTTTTTTTTTTTTTAAGATTGGACAAGTCATCCAATAATAAAATTACTGCTCTCTCTTGACTGAAAAGGAAATTTGTACATGGCACTCTTTTAGGCTAGGTGTCTAACTCTTAGAAAACCAACCTTCAGTGAATTCCATTTCACCCTTCTCACCAAAAAAATGCTTGCATTTGACTTGATTGGCTATTCTAGTAGCTCCATTTGTCTTTGTTTTCTTTTTTGTTTTCTTTTTTTTTATTGTGTCCACCTGAGATTCCTCTAATAAAACCATATCATTCTTGACAAACTTTATTTTGAAGGTCTTGCAGTAGTTAATGGTGTAGTTCTTACATTCCTGTTCTTTTGGCCTTTTTTTTTAAAGCACAGTCCTCAATGCAATCATGTCAGAAAAAGGAAAACATATGATCAACTACCCACCACCCACAGGATTTAATAATGTCACAAATGTTGAGTAGCAGATTTTAACTGCCTGTCTCCTTCCCCCTCCCACCACACCCTTTCCCTAAATCTGTGGGTACTTGATGCTAGTTAGCTCCTGCTTTGGTCTTTTTTTTTCCCTTTTTCCTCCTCAATTTCCATGCCTAATGAGCCTGAGCTGAGTTAATAATGGATGTAATAAGTAATGACTCATTGTTTTGGGGCCTGTGTGTCTCTGTGTGCAGTGGAAGAGGAAGCCAGGGCTCTGATGCCATTTGTTCTGCCATGTCACTTGCCGCCAAGCAATGCCACTCATCAATAAAAGGCAAGATGACGGATGAGTTCATTTAATGGAATTCCTCCGAGTGAGCTGCAGCCACTGTTCTTTGTAGGCTTGTTCTCTTGTTCTTTGAGTCACTCTCTTTCTCAGCTTCTCTTCCCCCTCTCCTTTATTTTTATTTTTTATTTTTTTTAAAATATTCAGGACAGTTGGAAAGTGTGGCTGGCTGAGAGGGCTGCCATTTGTGCCGGCAGCTCCTTCTGCTCTTAACAACTGCTATCCTAAATCAAATCAAGAGCTCTGAGCAGGGAGATGAGATCAGCACCACCTCACAGTGACATCAAACACCATTGCCTTCCCCTCACTCCCTCCCCTCTCCCACTTCACTGGTGAAGGCGGGTGTGGAGAGAGGCTGGCTAAGCATTTGAGGAGGGTTTGAGTGTTCCCAGTATGGCCCTGTGCATGCTGAACAGCTAAAACAATCCTGCTCCTTTGGAAAAGTATCAGGCTCTGTCTTCATGCCTAATCTACAGCACTGCATGTTTCCAAAACCAGATTAGCTAAACAGGGTATTATTTCAGTTCCCACATGCATACATCTGCTCAGAACAGTGAATGAGATTTCCCTCTGTCTGCCTTTTCCCAGGTTCTTCCTCCTCCACCTGCTTCTTCTGATTTGCCTTTCCCGATTTTTAATTCCAAAGGTATGGTTCTGGTGTAATTTAAGAGAATATTTTTTCCCATATAATTTATGCAGGTGAAAAATGCTGCTGGACTAGATCCTCAGCTCAGGAAAAGTAAGAGAAATTCACAGGTCTGTAGGTTAATGGATGTCTGGTCCTGTTAAGTTCAGCAGGTTATGATAAAACATGTCGAGTGGAGGAAAAATCAGGACAATTTTACCCAACACTGTCTCACATCTAACTTTCCAAGATTGCCTAATTTAATATGAAACCTTATTGAATAAGAAATGACGTTCCTTCCATTCCTAGTAGCATAAAGAGGGATGAAACCATCTGTTCTCACTACTTTTTACCTGTGTACTGATAATTCGCTTCGTATATTTTGTAGAAGCTGGAAGAACTTTGTCCATTTACTTTAGTCAATTTAGAAAGTTTACCATGTTGTGTTGCTTTTTCATTTTATATGTGTGTGTGCATATGTACAATGATGGATGAGAGTTTATATTTATAAAAAATAAGTAATAATATTCTAGTTATTTATAATTTCTGGGCAGACACCCAGCTTGGGTGATCCTGCTATGGTATCATTGTGTTCTAGTTTGAGATATGTTTGATAAGAAAAAACAACATATTTATTTTTAACCCTGCATTTTTATAGCATGATGATTAGGACTGATCTCAGAAGGCCAGCAAGCCAAATATGCTGGAAAAAGGTAAAAACTTGCAGACACCAAGCTTACTGGGTCACAGCTTAAAATATTCCAGGTCACTGGAGCTGAATCTCCCTCTTTCTTTGCTTTTGTGAGACCACATCTGCAGGTACTGAATCCAGCTCTTGGGACCCCAACACAAGAAGGATGTGGAATTGAGTCCACAGAAGGTCACAGAGATGGTCAGAGGGCTGGAGCACCTCTGCTATGGAGGCAGGCTGAGGGTGTAGGGGTGCTTAGCTGGAGAAGGCTTCAGAGAGGTATTAGACACCTTTCCAATGCCTAAAGGGGATCCAAGAGAGCTGGAGAGGGACTTTGGACAAGGGCCTAGAGTGACAGGACACAGGGGAATATCTTGAAACTGACACAGTGTAGGGTAAAATTGGGTATTAAAAAGAAATTATTTACAATAAGGGTGGTAAGGCACAGACACAGTTTTTCCAGAGAAGCTGTGGCTGCCACATCCATGGAAATGTTCAAGGCTGGGTTGGCCTGGACGTGGGGCAGCCTGGGATAGTGGAAGGTGTTCCTGCCCAAGGCAGGGGCTTGGACTTAGATGACCTTTAAGGACCCTTTTAATACAACCCAAGTCAACTCAACCTGTTCTAAGATTCTATGTGGTTCTAAGATAGTGGCACTGCAATATAATGTACAAGTGCATACTACTTTTTATTAAAAAGAAGATATCCAACTTCAAGATATTCTTTATCTTTGATCTATAGGTTTGTCAAAATTTCATGTCAATATAGCCCTTTTTTTAAGTATAAAAAATTTAGGAATGAGAAATGATGCCCCAATGTCACAACTGGCTACAGAGAAAGTGTTGGCAAACACAAAGCTTCATCTTTGCTTTCTTGTTTGTCGTGATGGTACATTGGATGTCACTGAGAAAATTACATAGGTATGAACTTCCATCAATCAGTGGGAAAAGGGTAAACCATACTAGGGTGGATAAGTAAAAGGAAGCTCTCACGGAAGGAAGCATTTTCTTTGGTCTGTAGCACATCTAAGAGTGCTAATTAATATCTGTTCTCTTAAGCAATCAGCATGGGAGTTTGTTTTACATTTCCTAGAACATGAGTGCATACTAGACTCAATCTAGCTGCGTTGGAAAAGACTGTGGGTTTTTTTTGAGAAGGCTATGTCTAGGTAGCTTAACAGGGAATAAAGGAGGATATTAAATATCCCATAGAGTAAAAGTGTATTAAATAAACTGTATAGTAATATACAAAAAGTATGTTAAAAATCCTATGGAGTACAGACAGCCAAGAAACAGATTAACGGAGCATTACATTTTATTGTTGAGCACAAATGTTCCATTCCTTTCTCTGAGCTCCTAATCAGCATTTTTCATTATTTCCCTTCCCCTGTATTTGGCTCCTGTGCCTCAGTGCCCATAGCAACACTTCCAGTAGCGTTAAAAACTAGATACTGCAACCACATTCCCAGGCAGAGAGCTTTGCCAAGGCCTACATTTGATCCAACTAGGAGCACATGCCCGCTCGGTGGTACAAGGTCATAATAATAATTCTCCCTTCAGGGGCAAACAGTCTTAGGAATGATCCCCCACTATTATCCCCTACTATCTTGGCTCATTTTGATCTCAGTTGTTATTAAGCTCATTTTATGCTGCAGTCGGAGCAGCTTGTTTACTTACAGAAATGGTTATTCAGAAAGTGGATGCCTACAAGGAGACCAGAAGCCTGAGTGAGTGTGTGTGTTCAAGTGTGTGTGTGTGTGTGATGTATGTATGGAGAGAAAATTGGTTTGTTTTAGGGACACACCATTCCTTTGAACTCCACAAAAATACGAGCCCTTTCTTTGATGGGCTTTGCTTTGGTTTTGGTTTGTTTCATTTTTGCCTTGCCCCAGTTTTCTCTCTGTAGTGTCTAATGCACATTTCAATGGATGGGAATGATGACAGAAGGCATTTTCAATCCCTTGAGGCATGGTAGCAGTCTCTGAAAATGCTTTGGTATCGAAGTATTCTGAAGAGAATAAAAGAAATCCTTTATTCTTCTTTTATTTTTCTTTTCCCTCTCACCCCCCTTCTACTTATATCAAGATTGGAATTTCAGTTGTTGGGGAGAGAGAGTGGGGTTTTATTTTGTTTCAAAATGGTACATTTTTTCTCACCAAAGCCACTCTCTTGATTTAGTTTTTTCTCATTTCCCCCTTTCTCCTCCACTCCCCAAATTTTGATCAGGCTATGGGTCCCACTACTGAGCACTCAGTCTTGTAAATGAATACTCCATCACAACAGTCTCTTCAGCCAAAGGAGTCAGGAGAATATTTAAGTTTGTTACAATGAAGAAATATGGTTAACAGGAACACTGAGGGTTTTGTCAAACTGAGTGTAGGAAATGGGAAATTAGTGGAAACTGTTGGCAGAGAAAACAGAAGGAAAGCTGGATGCTTTTGTAGTTTACTAGAACAGGAAAAGAGATAGCTAAATTATCTCATTTGTCACTGACTCGAACTTAACCAAAATATTTGCAAGGTTGACAAAAAGAATCCACAGCAGGATTTGAGCCAGCATATAAAAAAAAAACCTTCCCAAAATCCTGGTAAATTAAAGAATTCCCTTCAGCTGAGAGGCACCAAGCCCCAGCAAGCAAGTCACTTCTGTGTAGAGCTGCAGCACTTTGGGTTGTGCAGCTGGTCATGGTGGTCCCAGTGTATAGGAAAACAGTGAATGGATTTGAAAATAACAGTGGTATGCATCTGACTATAGCCTACAAGTTTGCATGCCAAGGTCAGAACTCAGTATCAGATCCAGGTAAAATCTGCAACACTGATGGTCAGTTCCCTTCCCAGATCGAGGGGGAGTAAGAAGCCAATCTCCTTTTGAATTTAGATTTCTGCTTGTCACTATTCTGCAGAACAAATCATAAGCTCAGAGAGTTTTCTTAACAGTTGTGTTTTATCCTACTAGACTGCATCATTATGACAAGAATTTTTAATTTCTATCATGAAAGCCACAAAAGACCCTGTTTACACAACTGCAATATTTCACATGTATCTGTATTTGCAGTTAAGCATGTAAAATAGGATATCTATAGTTTCTCAGCCTTTGTGAGGATGAACAGAGATGGCAAGAACAGGGCAGTACTACTCATTCTTCAAATGGCTTTATGTATTTTGGGTGCTCTTGAAGACATTGTGATACCACAACCATGTTGATAAAGGCCTTGTATGGACAGGATATCTTCTTTTTTTCAGTCTGTTCTTTTATTTCAGCTCCTTCCCACAAAGTTTACCAAAGGCTGACCTGAGGTAGCACATAATTTCTTCATCTCTATTTTTAAAGCAACTTAGGGATTTTTAAAGTTCATCTATAATTTTGACAAATAGGTAACTCAATTTACTTCTGTAATATCTCTGTATTAATACACATGTGCAAACACATTCATTGTGATACTTACCACATTCTTGAAAAAAAGGATGGTTTTAGCCTTTAGCAGAGCCACTTTGCTATTTAATTGAAGACACAAGCCTCTCCATTTTTTTTGCAAACATAAATCCATGTCTGGCTTGTGTATTAGAAGAAAACTTGACAAAAAGGCATCTTCCTCACTCATATGAAAATATATCAGTCTCAGTTCCAATCTGTTACATATTTTGTAATAAATTTCTTAGTCATACTGTAGTGTTTTTTAAATTTCCTCCACATATGCTGTTCATAACAGCTATTTCATATTCTTAAGTCCATTTATATCTTCCTTTACATTGAACACAAGCTTATTCCTTACTACAATTTCCCACTTAAACCTTACCAATTACCAGAGTGATCCAGAAGAAAACAAGATGTGGTCTTTATTTATGTCACTAAAGTGGCCACATTTGGGAGCTAAGAGTGTCCTCTACTCTCGTTCATATTCTTTCATTGACTTTTTCAGATTCCCAAGTTTGTTCGAGCTCTGCAATGTGACCTCCACATTCATGCATGATGATCAAGAGTGAGTTTTCCCATCCTCACCATCAGCTGCAATACCAAATTCACATAAATGGCTCTGTGACCAACTAAAGGAGTCCAGGAGCTCATGAAGAGCATCAGATTAATTGAGACAGGACTATTGCATGCAAGTAGATGGACTCCTTTCAGCTTCAGTTAGTTAAATGTTTGTAAAAGATATTAATTTAATCCTATTGTGGATACAAAAAGAAAATGCAACACTCAAAAACGATGAAAATTTTTATGCAGTTTCCTTATTTACCTTCCATGTCCCTGCATCTGATGAAATAACAAAATTATCATAAACTCCAATCTAAAAATAGATGAAATTTTTTTAATCTGCCTGGAGTTTATTCCCACCTTTTTTCCTTCTTTGCTGTGCTTTATGTGATGTACTGTTCATTCCTATTACCTCTTTATAGCTGTTTTGTTAAAGTTCATACCACAAAGACCTGTAAAAGAAATTTATGACTCTTGGGTTTTCAGCAAATTCTAAATAACCATAACATGAACATGAAACATTAATTAAAGACGCTGGAGTCTAAGTTATAACAGAGATGCTGACATTTAAGCCCCTTGTACCATGTAAATTAAAAATGGTATGACAAACAGTGAGTAATTTGATGGTCAGGGGTTCATATAGATAGCTTAATATCTTTGTCATGAAAAACAGTCTGTCCTTGGTTTAACCCATACTGAACAGCCCAGGGGTCTGGTTCATAAAGCATGACACTGCCTAAACATTTTTGCAGTAATTCATGCATCAGTCTGGGAATTGTATTGAATATCCTTGAGACTAAACAAATACACAGGAAATTTGTGAACTAAATGCATTAACACAAAGATAAATTCACTGTGTCAGTTCTGCCTCTGGTTCAGCTACTGAGATTTAGGCATTCTTGCCTAGAAAATCCAATGTCACACGTTTAGTATACTATTCAAATCTGTTTAATTGACACTTAACTTAGTTAACACAGGTCTTCCACAATGTATCTGTACCACTGACACCTCAAGTTGCTGGTCACAGTAAAGACACCCCTTGCCTTAATCAACCTGTAATGAAAGAGGCAACACATGAAGTTTTTCAAATTGTGGAACACGCATGCTTGTATTTTATGCTCACATAAGCAGTGGTCTAACATATCCAAATAAATAGTTGCACTCCTGTGGAGTCATTGAATGACAGCTCTCTAACCAGTGCAGATCTGAGTGTCTGAGCAGGGCACAACAAGGGAGGGAAGGGAAGACCTCCAGTAATCCCATCCAGTCATAACCATCCTTTGATTCTGTGGTTCTATATTCAGTAGGGCTGCAAATTTCTATATGTGACTGCCCATATCCTAATGTAGGTATCTAGAGCAGACCAAACCATAGAATCATGGAAACACAGAATCATTTAGGCTGGAAGAGCTCTCTAGGAACATGGAGACCAGTCCTTAACCTAATGCTGCTAAGTCATACCACCTTACCTGCTAAATACCTCCAAGAATGATGACTGCCACTTCCTTGGGCAGCCTAAATCATGGAGCAATTTAGGTTGGAAGAAACCCCAGGGGGTCATCCAGCCAAATTTCCTACTAATTCCACATTCACTTTGATAAGGGTCCTCAGGGACTTCTCAGATTCCCTATAAATTCCTAAAAGTACTGATACCGTATCTTTAAAACTAAAATAATTAATTTACACAAAAGTTCTCTGCCAGAGGAGAGGTTCTGCTAGTTACAGGCCATATATATATATATATATATATATATATATATATATAATATATTCTCTCTCTTGGAAATGACAGCTGAAGTAGGAGATGTAAGGGAATCTAAGTAATCTGAACATTCCTCACAATTTCCATGAAGCAGGAAGGTCCTGTGTGTTAAGCAAGGAAAAATAATTTTCTAAAATAATGACCCCAGCTGCTTGTAAAAGGGAAATGTGTTCTTATTCACATATTTAATTTTGGCTCTACAGATAGTTAAGTTACAAGTCTCTTCAAACACATAATTAAATATTTTTGTAAAATATAGCCAAGAGAAAGCCTGAGACAAATTCAGCAGACATTTCCTGTACAGGAAGAGGAATTGGATCCAATATTTGTAGTGGGTCCCTTTGAACTCAGTATACACTATGATACTAGGATTCTAAGTATATTAAAAAAATTCATGTGTCAGTCTAGAAAGAGAAGTATCTGTATATTTCCAGGTTCTTTCTTCTCGTAGTGCTTCTGACACTAGTTGCTGAGCTGGATTGACATGCCAGAAAGACTTTTCTACTGAAGAATCTAAAGATAATAACTGGAAAACAAGGAGGTTATCTTGATAACTCATTCTGAGTTCTTCACCTTTACTTCAGATTTGTTCCATCACTTTCCTTGTCTACACATCCTGCTTTGTGCTGCTATTTAATATCTCACTAGTTCTGTAATTTCAGCTTCCAAATTGAATACAATGTTCCCTCCAGTGGAACCCTCACCTTGATAAATTGCCAAATAGTAATTATTATTCCTTACAGAGCCTGAGATATGGAGTCATGGCTGTAATTTCTAAGGCTTGAGTGCTGAGAAATTTATGCTATACTTCTCTTCATCAGAGTTTTCATCTGAGATCATATTTCAAGCCCTTTCCTTTGATGATATGATTAAGATAATTCCTCTATGAAGTTCGAGCCTCCGTGAGATATTCAAGAAGAAACCTGATAGTTCTTAAGCTTCATTTGCTTCCCCTATGAATATCAGTAATGTATGAAGGGAAAAAGCATACAGACATGATTCCTGATGGTTTCAGGTGCTCCTAATTTTTTAATGTTAATTATTACAGTAATATCTGCTAGCCTCAAATATAGGACCTCTCTCCTTGTGAGTGCAATATAAAACTAAAGAAAGAAACAGTCTCTGCCTCAGTAATCTCCTCCATAACAGAATTTCTTTTGTTAGCATGTTTATTTGTTTCTTTTCTATTTTTTTATTTTTAAATTAAATGCTGGGGTGAAACTTTTTGAGTCCATTTATTGAGATGATTATTTGAACTCTGACTGGGTCCAGTTCAAAAGTGGTTGTACTTCACATTCTTCCTGGGAGAATAGAAGAATAATATGATGCATGCTATAATGCAGATAATCTCCATTTTCTCACAGGAATGCAGGGAGCATTACACACTTCTATAGCAAAATTGACAAGCTGTTCGAATTGGACTGTTGTGTATTAGTTTGGTGCTCCTGAAGACAACAGGTAGTTTGGGAAATAGTATATTGTTATACCCATTTTACAGATCTCTCTCTAATGGTTTACAGTGATCTGTGTTGATTACTGTTGGTTTCAGGAGAGCAAGATATTCTGTAGTAAGGGTTCATGGAACAGTCAAACAACATGAACTCATTCTAAGCTTTCCAGTTGCTGACTAGCTTATACACTGAACCTGAATGTTTATGTTCTGTTTTATAAGTGTTCTTATTCTTTATTCAGTACTTTTGAAATTCTCATTTTGAACAATATAATATGCTTGTTTCTTCAATATCCTCAAGCTATAATGTAAGGATTGATACTAAATCAGTCAAGGTGTTCCTGTCCTGCAGATACAAATATGCCCTATACAGGTGTTTTCTCATGAATATAAAATATATTTGAATTTTAAAATTAACTGTTTCACTACTGAAATGTACAGGAGGCACAGCCATTTCTATTACTTCCAAATACTTGCCCAAATAGTCTTTCCACGTAAGAACACTTATGAACTCATTCCATCAGTGGGGACGGAGATAAAACATCTCTTTGTTATACATGGAATGTTCAATTGAAGGAAAAGAAAAAAAAAAAAAAGGCCTTTCATTGTTATATCCCAATCTTAATAATATGTACATTAAAGCTTTCTTGCTGTTATGATCCTGTTTTATAGGCTCATTGTTCATGACATGGCCTTACTGTTCATGTACAAGACAGATGAACACATTTCTACCAGTCTCCACTACCTTCATAAACTGTGATTATAGATTGAAATACTGTATGCCTCATTATTTATTTATAGCTCTGAATATTTCTCAAGGATATTTTTCCTTTCTTTTGTGTTATTTTGTTTTAATGAAGGTGAAAGACTGTAGAAAACCATGCAAGCAATCTAAAGCCCTTTCTTTCACCATGAAATGGCTAGAGGTGTATCATAGTGTCCTTTCTTCAATAAGCATTATTTCCTGGCACAGAGAAATCTCAGTAAGTCATTACTTTGCTCATTGTTTAGGCTTCAAGTCATCAAAGCATTTAAACACATACTTAACTTTAGTGCCTGATTAAGTGCCACTGGAATAGGATTTAAACACTTGCTTAAAATTTAGAGGGTGTTAACATGCTTTGCTGAGTAAGGATGAAATGCTAAATTGAAATTATATTTATGTTGGAGTGGAAACTATTCCCAAGTTTACTAAAAAAAGAAAGCAGATTTGATCATATTATCTGCATATTTAACTGTTTCATCTTCCTCTTCTCCCCAAAAAAGTGTTTGGACCTTTGATTTATAAAATCAGATAAAATAATGCTGCCCTTAACCTTGTTGACCAACAAGATTTGTGAGCAAACTGATATGGAGAAATTATATTCTCTCGCTGAAGGGACAAATTTTCATGGTGAATGCTGTGCTGTAACATGAGTGGACAATAAGACATTGAGGAAAATTGTGGTTGGGTTCTGTTGGGAACAAGGGGAAGCCTTTTCATGCCTTGGGGAAGGAAATAGGACTTGAAGGCACATGCTGGTAGCCTATGAGCAGCAGATTCATTCTAATTTAATTTACAAACTCAATCATCTTGAAGGCATGTGCCCACTGAACAACATTTTTCATTGGACCTGGTGAAGCAGAGATTCAGGACATGTTTGTATGATTTCTTTGCAATTGTGTAGATGGTCATGGCAAGACAGAAGCCAATGCCAAATCTAGCTCTAAATCCAGCTCTAGAGGAAATAACAGAGCAGTGTTTATCATTACAGAGAGTTTTTTAAAGGCCCTTACAGACAAATAAAAACTAAATGGACTATTCTGTAAATTGACATAACAATTCTTTCTTAAATATTCAAATAAAACAAAACAAAAACAAAAAGACAACAAAAACAAAGAAAAAAAACCAACAAAATATAGATAATCCTAAATAAATGGTTGTGAAGACAAATAAATATCACCAAACAATTCCATGTGGCCTCAGAGATCATTTATTAAGGAATTTTCTTCCTAACTTGCCTCTGATTTCTTAAATTTTGAAACCCTTTAGACATATCTATCATTATGACCTGTATAGATCTGAACACCCCATTCTTTTTCTACTTGTTTATTTACAGGCCACCAATTTCCCTACTCCTCTGCCTACCTGGATGTGGATACAGGCAGCCTGATCCACCATTCAATGCCAACAAAATTAATCTTACAATAATTTCAGTTGGAAGGGGCTTAGCCTGGGACAAATCCAGATTCTGGAGAGCTGCTTGGTCCAGCCCTGTCTTCACCAGGGGTACAACACACCCCTCCTTCCATTGTGTATTAGCTGCTGAGGATGGTGAGGTCATTGCAAAATCCCTGCATGATCTGGCAATTCCAGAATTTCAGTTTAAGGTCTCTCTTACCTGATCACATTGTTGGGGCTGGGAGAGGGGAAATGGAGACTACATTTTTTATCTTTCTTCCTATTTTCTTTTTCAGCGTATTAGTTCATTCTTGGAAGGATTTTTAACTAATATTCTTAAGACAGGTTTGGAAGCATTTTCATTGATCAGCAACATGATTATTATTTGTATACACTGCTGGGACAGGAAGAACTAGTTATGATTCCTGCTATTTTGGTTATTGTCTGTACTGTCAAAAAGAGATAAAGATCTTTCTCTGTCTCATTCTTATGCTCTTTTTTTCTCTCCCCTGTCCTTCAAGAAAATGGTTCTTTTATTTATTTTTGTTCTATCTAAGAGTGGCAGCTGATTTTGAAGTGTCAGACTATTATTTGGGGGAGTTTTTTTGGATGTTACCATTTTTTGCAAAGAAGATAAAATCAATGTGACATTTCCAGAACAATAGTAGATAAAAATGATGAGTGGTCTTTAAAAGCAGAAGGCTAATTTTTAAAAATGCCACTAGTGTACTATTTCAGAGTTTGTCAAAGATAAAACAATAAAAGTTATAGATATGAAAACTAATGATATTTCACTGGCTAAGCTATAGATAAGCAGGTTGTGCGGTATACAAGTTCTATATTCTTCTAAATATAATAAGATAGAAATGCTGCAAAAAAGGACAGAATTAAATATAGTTACTTTGGGTTATTTGATTAGACATTGGTTTGGGAAGACCTTGATTTCTAAGGCTATGACCTTGCAATCAGTTCTTCTAGCAAGGACTCATAGACAGGCATTTTACACTATGGAGGATTCACACGGACTCCAGTGATTGTGGTTTGATGGCCAAGTTTTATGAGTCACCTGAACAATATAGTCATTGTGCTTGTAAAGCTATTAGTGTGTCATGCTGTGAGTGCAAGGCTCACTTTAGAATGATGGGACAATGCATCTCTTGCTTTGAAAGGGTTCTGGTTTTTGATATACACCCTCCCTTCGTGGACTTTTGACTATAATAACCTGTGTCCACAAAGTGTGGGAGACTCATGATTTCCTGCAGCTCACACAGACTTTAACAACAATTTGTGTGCACGTGTTTTAGTATTGCAATGGTTCTTGGCTATTTCATTAGCAAGCTATGGATGAAAGACGAGTTCTGAAGGCAAAGACCTTCACCATTTGATCTCATTGGCAAAGTGATGTCAAACCAGGGAGATTTATGTGCTCTGTGTGACTGTGCAAGCCTGGCATGAGCCCTTTGGTTAGTATGGAGAAAACAGAAGCAATAAATGATCAGTACTTGACTTAAATATGTGACTAATTCAAATTTAATAAACGGAGAGGTACAAACATCTAAAATTTGACATGTTATGCATCCACAAAAAGGGAACTAATACCAGCAAAGACTTGCCAGCTACCAGACACAAAAGGACCATGACCTCCAGTGATCTTGGCAGGATTATAAAAATTAATTTATATCTAACATTGAAAAAGGTGTTCCATTGCCAAATCTGGGAGCACTGTGAAATTTCAGTAAACAATGTTTCAAGAGAAACTCTAAGAAATTCAACTCATATTTGAATGTGTCTCTGAACAGCATATTAATAGAGATCTAGTTCAACTTATGTAGTTTAGAAGTAGCTTCAAACCAGATGTCAGCATTTACCATGCTCAAATAGATGGCTTGTTTTGCAGTTGTGAAATATTGAAGTAAAAAAAAAAAAAAAAAAAGAAAATATCACACATAGTAGTTTAAGCTTGATGGTAGTTTTACAACCTCATTGTGGGGGAAAAATAACTTCACAGTTAAACTGCAGATTAAATCTGATCTGATTCCACTCTAATCATCTCATTAGAAGCAAATGAACATAAATTGTGAATCAACTTGAAAAGGAGGGTGGGGGAAGATTTATGATAACTCCTCCTATCACTACATTATAGACACAAACATTAACCAAAATATGGGGGAAAAGGAAGCATTAAGCACCAGTTTAAGGTTTTTTTAGCCTTTTTCAAATCTGTGAAAAGTTACAGTCTAATCTGAGAGCTGCAAAATTGATCAGTCTTCAAATTAAAGAATCATAAAATAGCAAACTAAAGAGCTAGGTCTCATTTTTCTACGTGTCATATTCAAAACCAGGTGCAATACATTGTAAGACTAAGTGTGGGTAGATATTGGTTTGGATTAATTCTGATTTTCTGCAATACTTGCATTTAGTTCCAGATCACTGCAATTCATCCAAAATGTTTCTGTATGTCTATTTAACTGTAAAATGTATGTGTTTCACATACACTGCATTTTCCGAAACTTTTGAGCAACATTTGTGCATAACAATAGGATGGTCTGCCAAAGAATTGCTCAACTTCAAGGGTTTACCTTCAAACAATTCCAAGCATGTGATTGCTAACAGAAAATACCTTTCCTTCCTCTAGGATCTTCCATGCTTTGAAAGAAAAATTATGTGTGTGTTACCTCACGTGCATGTTTCTCTTCGTCCATTATAAACATTTACCTCAGCTTGCACGTGACAATATGCATATGAAACATTTTTTAGCAATGTTAAAAGCAAAACAAATGGATTTATTAACTGGGTATTCTTTCACTTCGAGGGAGTCCTATATGACATGTACTTATTACACAAAGATGTGTTGTTTCTTTTCACTAACATTTGGCCATGTCAGAAATTTTCTTTGCTTTTGGTCCTACCAGAAATGTTACAGAAAGCCAAGGAGAACAATTGCTTAAGGAGAATTCCTGCTTAGTATTTGCAGGTCTAATATGAAAACCTTCTCAAATGTGATGCAGCAGACACCAGGAAAGGGAGAGTAGTAGGGGACAGAATATGCAGAGGGCAGATAAAAAACTTCAGCAAATAATTGCTAAGAATTGTTGTCAGTGTGTATTGACCACATGGGAAATGAAAAGCCTGTACATCAATCACCTTTGGTGGAATATGAAGAATGGAACCTTGACACAATCACAGTTGTACTGCTAAATGTACTACTGTGTTATAAAACACAAATAGTCCAGAACTTCCCAAATATAAATGTATTAAATTTGCATTCTTTTGATTTTTTTTGCTTGTTTTTTTTTTTTTTTAATATGGCCAAGAACAGCTTAATTTTTCTTCTCTTACCTTGTTAATACCAATGGCTACATCATACCTGAAACTTTGCCCAATAGATATAAAATAAATAATAACATAGATAAAAGTAAGCACAAAGCAAGCATAAACATTTGAAAAAACAGCAACAACAAACAAACAAATAAAAAAAGAAAATATGAATTGATGAAAAATACTATATTACTATGGAAACTGTACGAATATTTTGTTTTGTAACAAAATAGAATATAAAATCTCATTTAGCACTAACATCACTGGAACTCTCTATAATTTGATGTCAAAGTTCTATTTGTGGGGCAAGAATTACTCCAGAAATCTCTAGAAACTCATCAGCAATACTGTGTCTGAGACTACACTTGAAAATATTAAAAAGAAAAGAAAAAACATTTTGAATAGGGCATTCAATTTAACTTTTAACATAGACCATGGAAGAAACAAAAATAGTTCATATTTCATATTAAATGCAAAAAACTCAAAATCTAATTGTACTTTAGTTTATGAATTAAAATTTTGACTATTAATTTACAGTGTCAATCATCTTCCCAATGAAAAGAACTCAGCCTTAGGAAGCAGTGTTCATCTTCAAGTATCTGTCCAAGGAAAAATGCCTACATACTTTGATCAATAAAAAGCAGGGTCCAAAGGGTCAGGAGGAACCATTGTGTTCCCAAATTAATAAGAAAGGCATTCATTTCTACAGGACTGGCCATCTTAGAAGATTGTCTCCAGTGCACCTTAGAGACCTCAGTTTCAGGCTGGCTTGATGTCTTAATTGAATTGCCTTTGCTGTGGAGTGGAGAAAACAAAGCCTCAGAGAGTTTCCCAGACAGAGAGAAAGAGGTGAGTGAAGGGAATCCATGATACCTGCTCAATAAAAAGTGATCATTTAACTCCAGTCTGAGAATTAAAAAAAAAAAAAAAAAACAAAAAAACAAAAAAAACAAAAAAAAAAAAAAACAAACCAACAAAAAAAACAAACAACCCCCCCACAAAAACAAAAACAAACAAACAAAACAAGCAAACAAACAAACAAACAAACAAACAAAAAACAAAAACAAAAAAAAAACAAGACAAGGGAGGAATTTATTGACCTCTAGTGATAGATTGCACAGGAATGTATTATTTTGTTTGCATGATATATAACACATAATAGTACGTAATAATAATTACTACATGACCTTATTCTTACCTAGGTCTTCTCATTATTCTTGTTACAAAACAGCTTATTTAGAAAGTTTCCCTCAGTACTCCTGTTATGCAGAGAAGTGACTTGATCAAGGTCACCCTCAGTCAGTGACAGAACAGAAATTAGACTTTGGAGCCTCTTCACCTAATGCTGTATCTTCCAGACCACAGCTTTATTTGTAGATACTTGTAGATTATACATATATGTGTGTACTGTATCTTGACATTACCTATGAACAGGGAATCCAGAAAATCTTGTCTTACAATTGTTCTCTCTGCCAACACCAACCTCCTCTGTACTTTTCACAGTCTAATTCTGTACTCCCTAATTTTTGCTCACAACTACTTTAGGGAAGGTTTTGAAGATAAAAGACTCAATACTTCTCGACAGTGGGTAGAAAATAAAGTGAAGGACAGTGGGGAAACATTTCTCTTTGTGAGGTTCAGACTGGGTACTAAGACGGTTGTGAAATCTTTATTTCTGCATATTTTCAACACTTTACAAAACCATGTCTGGCTTCACCGTGTGTAGGTTTTAAGCAGAATTTTAGAAGAGATGATCTCCAGAGATCCCTTTTAACCAAAATGATCATAGAATCATGAAACTGTTTGGAGGGACCTTTCAAAGTCATCCAGCCCAAGCCCTCTGCCATGACCAGAGACATCTTCCACTAGATCAGTTTTTTCAAAGCCCTGTCAAACCTGATCTTGACTGGTTGCAGGTATGGAGCATCCACCACCATTCTGGGCAACCTCTTACAGCGTTTCACCACCTACAAAGGTAAAAAACTATTACCTCTCCTCCTGGCACAACAGAAAGCACTGAAAGATTTGCACCACTCTTTATATGAGCACCTGCTACCTCCAGGGTGACTGCTACAAGAGTTTCATTCCTGTTGATTCTTCACTGTTCTCAGATGGCCTCTCACTTTGTCTCACAGGACTTTCCTTCCTCCCTGGTATCTTTGTCCCTTGTGCTGTGGTGCTGTTCCATTTTCTGGTGTGCTTTTCTCAGCCACGTGCATGACAAAATGGAGTTGGCATCTCCCAGCACCGAGCTCCTGCACCCACAGCAATCAATCACCACAGTGTGCTGCAGCCTTCCTGGCCACAGACGTACCTTAGCAACAGCACCACTGCTGCCCATTGCTGTGGATATCTTTTTGTATCTATCAAATAAATCATAGCCACCTTCAGGTGGCAAGACATGAATAAGTGTCACAACTGTGTCCTGCCAGGGCATGCCTGCGAACCAAAATATCTGGAGTTCTTATGCAAAGCAAACTAGTTTCCACGGGTTTGAAGACTGAATTAGAACATTTTATAGCACAGAATGCAAATAATCAGGTAATTTACTCTGTAGATGCACAGTAATTGCAGCATAATTAGAATAATTACATTTTACCTGCAGGACATGCACTTATGGCATGTTGTATTTGCATTAAATATTCAACATATACATTCCAGACCAATTCATCTTTGCAGTAGTTCTATGAAGAAGTCATTGGATACATTACAGGAATGAATGTAAGTATTTTATCTTGTGCAAGTTACCATCTTAATTGATATTCTCATTTTCCTGAAAAATATATATTTTTTAGGAGAATTTGCTGAATTTAGTGATGAAACTTTTGTAGACTGGGAGTAGTTAATCCACTCAAAGTCTAACTTCAAGTCATTTGAATAACAGGTGAACAAAAAAGTATAGCAACCAGTTAATCACTCACTGCAGTGAGCAATTGGGCAGCTCATTCCTGGCCATCATCTCATACAGACCATACTTTGGGGTCAAGCCAGGGCCTCAACTCCAGCTGCTTTGCACTAATGAGGGAAGAAAAAGCAACCAAAAACCTGCCTGAAAGGAGCAACTGTAAATACCCCTCGCTGCAAGAGTGTTTTTGAGTGTCATAGGTCTGCTACCCTCGTCTCTCCTCTGTGTGCCCTCTTCCCTTGGCATAAGGACAGGAACCAGCCGTGCCAAAAGCAGCAAGGATAATGTGTGGGAGGAAGGATGAGTCAGTGCTTAGGGCAGAAGTTTGGGATGCTGCAGACATGGGTTCAGGTCCTTGTTATGCAAAAACCTTTCCCCATGTTCTTGTCCAAATCACTTATAATTAAATCTAGAAAATGTAGAGGTAAGGCAGGTAAGACATACTCAGAACTATTGTGAATCTAAAATTTCAGTGTTATATACAATGAGCTTGAAGTCTGATAAACAGAGACAGCAGGCTAAGCAGAGTGGTAGTCAGAAAGGGAAAAGAACAATTTGGGTGGCATTACTCCAGATATATAACTTGTTTAAAGACAGATATGGCTGTCCCAGAAGTAGCAACTGTTCTACCTTTGCGAAATACCAGCCTGTTTTTTGGAGTAAATAATAAACCCAGTGCTTTTCTACTTCCCACTTCTGTGCCTTCATTGTTCAGTTACAACATTCTGGGAGAAAAAAATATTTGAACCCTGGAAACTGCCTCCAAGATTAACAGGGATGAGATTAGAATCCTAGAAACACTGAGGTTGGAAATTATCTTCAAGGTCCTTGAATCAAACCATCAACATACCACTGTGCTCACCACTAAACCATATCCCAAGTACCACATCCATCAGTGCCTTCCAAATGCTTCCAAGTATGGAGATTCCAGCACTTCCCTGGGCAGCCTGTTCCAAGGTCACCCCTTCAGGGAAGAAATTTTTCCTAATATCCAATCTAAACCTCTGCTGGTGCAACTTGAGTCTTTTTCCTCATTTTGGGTAGCTTGTCACTTGGGAGAACAGACTGACCCCCATCTCAGTACTGAGGGAGAGATCCCCCTGAGCCTCTTTTTCTCCAGGCTGAGACCCCCCAGCTGCCTCAGCTGTTTCTCATCAGTTTTGTCTTCTAGACCCTTCCCCAGCTCTGTTACCTTTCTTTGGACACACTCCAGCACCTCAATGTCTGTCTTCTTTTGAGTGGCCCAGAGCTGAACCCAGGATTCAAGGTTTGGTCTCAACGTGCGACAGGGGGAGCAGAATCCTCAAACAAAAATGCAACAAATCCCATGGCCCTCTTGTTCCCTATCTGTAAGGTTAGTTTCCCTGCAGGCAGAACCAAACAAACCCCACTGTGCAGAAAGCCAGGTACATGTCATATTTGCTTTCCCAGCCATTCAATCTAAGCTGCATTTAAAAAAAAAAAAAAAAAAAAAAAACAAAGAAAAAAACAAACTTTTGGCTGTGATCATAGAAGACTCCAGTACTCAGCCTACATTAGAGACACAGGAGGGAAGTATAGCCAAATGGCAGAACACTCATGGTCTTATCAAACAGGGCACTCTGGTCAGGTTGCCCAGTGTCTGGATAGGTCAGATATCTCCAAATAGTCTGGAAGAAATATGCAGTAGATATCATAAAATCTTTGTCTCAGAGGTCTCTTAAAATATTTGATCTCCACTTCAGATCTGACTGCAGCTGCAACAACTACTAGTGTGAAAAATAAAAGAGCCAGCTCTTATTGGGACAAAGTCTTCCTTGGCCTTGCTTCTGATGACAAATGCCCAATTTAATGCAGAAATTTATGCTGTGAGGCAGTGGACTATGACTTTAGTTAGCTTTCTTTGTCTTCCTTTGCAATTCCTTTAGTCCTCTATTAAGTTTGTGTCTCATGTTTTTCAAAATGTTTTTCTTGCTCCAGTTTCCACTGTTGCTCTCTTTGGAGGTGTCCATTCAACATGCTAATTTCCCTCTGTGTGTGCTGAAAGAGTTCCTCCAGAGCCCCTTAGATCCTAGTTCTTTCTTAGTTAATTACCATGTGCCAGACACTGGAGTTATGGGGCCTCAGGGTGATCATTTTGTTGACAATGTGCAGCAATAACCATATAATCACAGCACAATTATGGAGCATTTATGGAGTTACTTGTGTCATGTCATAGATGAAGTTAGCAGATGTAATTTACCTCTCAACACTAAATAGGACAGAGTCTTAAGGTCAAAGGCTGAGCTCTCAGTAAAAACTCAGTTTTTTAAATCTGCTTTTAGAAAAGCAAGTTCCCTCAAATCAACTGAAATTATGTTTGTTGGACATCTCTTTATTTTTGTTTTTATAAACTCTAAAACTTCAGTCCTAATTTCCCAACAGGAAATTAACTTTCATATGATGAAGGAATTGCAAGGGAAAGAAAAAAAAATTAAAAAAAAAAAAATAAAGCTTTCCAGAAAAATACTTGCACCCAAATATTATACATAAATAAATAAATAAATAAATAAATAAATAAATAAATAAATAAATGCATTCTTACATAAAAATGTTCCCCATCAACTTCTATCTGTCTCTTGATACTACTTATCTGTTCATATAAAACTCCTACCAGGTGCAGAGTGATTAAGCAGACCAAAAATAAAACTATTATCTATCAAGCTAACATTTCCTCACATCATCTGTGGCAGCACATTGACTGCAGCCTGGATGCTCAATCATGTCTGGTGTTCGAAGGTGACATTTGGACAGGAGCCACTCTGCCACAGATTAGAAGACGAGCAGGGCTTAAGAGCTGGCTGTGGGCACCCAAGAAACCCCATGGATAAGGAAAAGGGGCAAAGGGAAATGGCATTTACAAAAGGTGTTGTCCAGGATATGTCAAATGGAGCAGAAGAGGGCAGGGTTTGGGAGGCTTGTCAGGAAGAAAATATAATTCTTGGTATCACAAAGGCTTTTGTTCAAAGATTGGTGTGTGTATATATATGGTAATGGTGTGCACAATAGATGCATATGCATTTTGCCATATTACCATATATGTATATGCATATATATGTCCATATGCATATAAACACACAAAACCTCCCAACACAGAACAATCCATAAATATATAAATGTATAAATATACAATGTATTTTCCTTTTCCAATAAAAGAGGATATAGGCTCTTAGACCAACTTTCATATATGGCAGCTTAGAGCAAAAATGTTTTATTCATGAATGATGTAATTTTTTTCTTTTATTTTCTTAGTCCTTTTTTCTTTCTTTTTTTTTTTTTATAAACACATAAAAATGTGAAACAATAAAAGTGATATATACCTAATAATGAGTGAGCCAATAAACCCCACCAGGCAACTTAGCTTTGGAAGTGGAAAAATTGACTTTGTATAACAAATTGCAGAATTATTAATCCTGTTTGAAACCCTTTTTATATCAGACCATTTACTTTAATTCTTGCTACTTTCAACATTATCATACATTATGCATTTTTTCTTTGTAATTTTTTTTTTTTCTTTCCACAAGTACAGTGTGCTCCCAAACTTTAAAAGGCTGGAAGCATTTTAAAGAGAAGCCTACTGGGTAAAAGAAAAAAACAAGGGATAAATTATTTAGGCCACTCTGAGGTACTCATGCCTGCACAAACTCCCTCACAGTGGTCCCTCACAGACCACTGATGAATTAGACTTTGTGAAACTCCTGCAAGGCAAGGAAATACAATCTCCTGTTAAGTGAGCAGAGAAGTGAAAGCACAGAGCTATTGCTGTGTCTGCACCAAACTGAGGATGAATCTTCCAGAGGGGTGCTGAACCCACCAAACCCACCCTTCCTTGTATCTTCTGTCCAGGTGAACATCCAGGGCTTCCTGAAAATGATGGAAAGGGGCACACAAACAGAGGCCTTGCCTTAGGGTGACTTTCTGAAGAGATATAAGCAGGAGCAAATTCACTTAAACAAAATCAGACACACTAAATGTAGGTTGGTCTTCAGACACATCTGCAAAGAGGAATGAGTGAGTTGGGTGAGATAGTGGCTGAGGAAAGATGAAGTGGTGTTTTTTTGAGGTAAAGCCCACTTTGTTATGACATGATTCATCCAAGAAGAGCCTCAGCCATGCTCCTGGTGCTATAAACACTGTGTGTGTGAGCCTGGGCATGGGATAAACTTGTATGGGTGGTAATATTCAGGTTATGTCTGCAATGTGGTGCTCTCAATGCCGATCTCTTTTAGGAAATATTAATATAACCAGTATTTTCCTGAAAGACAAATTTTAGATGGACAGTGTAGAGGATGATCCACTTTGTCTGGAATATTAAGTCTGACGTCAGTGAGGACTTAGTGATCCATCTGAGCTCTGTGAGCTTCATATATGACACCACATTGGATAAAGGTTCAGTGCTAAGGACATCCATTTTACTGACTAAAATCAAACAGCTGGCAAAAATTGGACTAATATTTTTTCTCAGGCTTCACTTGTCAGAATCATGGCCAACAACAGGTCAAAGGTAAAAATATAAGTGCACTGTTATATCCAGCATGCTTTTTTTTTTTTCCCAGTAGAAAACTCCAAACTGTCCAAAATTAATCTTAAAAGGAAAACAAAGGAGAAATATATTTCCAGATGTAAACTGCTGTTAGCTCCTGAATACTTCCCTATTCAATACCATTTCCTCTCTCACATGGTTCTGTATCTGTTCTTTTTAATGCATAAAATGCTTGCTACAAACAGTGACAGCAATAATGCAGAGGATTTTGCTTTTAGTTGTTTTTAAGCCTGAAAGGTCTTAGGATTTCAAACAAACCTCAGCCAATCACTAAAATCCCATGGAATTTGATAGGACTGAGTTTGAACTGTAACCTCTTTGAGTTAAGGTAAAGATATTAACTGGCTGGATTTTGTAATTCAATAAAGCAGTATGCCAAGCTCAGCTAGCACAGTAATATGTTTAATCATTAGCAGAGCTTTTCAGCAAGAAGATATGCTGTCTGTTAGCAAGCAGCTCTCAAAATAAGGGAATCAGAGCTCATGTTTTTCTAGTGAATCTTAAAGAATTAAATCTCTTGAGCTTGGTTACTTTCTCTTCCAGAACTGCTTAATAGCTGCTTTTTTTCTTCTGATATCTTCAGTTTGAGGTGGGACTACATGTGTGGCTTCTCTGAGAAGATGCTGGGAGCTTCACTCAAGGTCCAACAGAAATAATTCCAGCTTCTCTCAGCTCCAGCCCCATTCCTCTGCACTACTGAGTGGGAAACAGCACAGAAATCAGGAATGAAGCTGAACACAAGAATGAGGGATAGGTGGGGAAAATTGTTTTCATATTTGGTTTTATTTCTCACTATCCCAGTCTGATTGCATTGATAACAAACCAATTTCCCCAAATCAACTCAGTTTTGTCTGCGATATTAGCAGGTGAGGAATCTGCCCTTGTCCTTACCTCAACCCATGAACCTTTAATTATATTAAAATAATATGGAATATTAAAATAATATATAATGAGGAAAAAAGTGACAGAGTGGCTTTGGCTGGCACCAGGTGTCCAGCCTGGGCCAGCCCACCACACCTGACTAATAGGCCATGCAGTTCAAGTCCAATAAGACCAGCAATATTTGGTTAACTTAAAATACTTTTGTAGGTCACCAAACATATAAACACATTGGAGGCAATGTTTATAGAGAAGTCTATTCTAAAACAACATTTTGGTGTATTACAAATTCCACCTTTGGGCAAATGTTCCTCTAATCTTCCTCTGAATAGGTTAGATAATCAGCTTGAAGAGTGCTTAAAATATCAGGCGATTTTATTTTTCACATCTCTTCCTTTGCCAAGATTAACAATTTCAAACTTCCATACTTGCTAACTATGCATAATGCATTTCCAGATGTGAACACTTGTTTAAACCAGTGAATTCTCTTTCAGAAGCAAGATTTTCACTTAGAGAAACCTGGAGTTCCCATGAACGAAACTCTAATATTTTGGCTTTAGTTATCATCTCTGTGTCAATCTGTACAAAACAGCCTTAGGTTCCATCTTGGAAAATGATGATTCCATTATCCTTTTCTTGTTTACTCTATTAACTTGTAAGTCTGTGACAGAAATGTGTTCTTCCTTAATTTCTAATTCATCTTCACTAAGGCATCTTAAAAACTATATTTAGCTCTGTAGTAAACAAAATAAAAGAAACTAAATATTAATTTCCTTCTGCAGGAAGAGAAGAGGTACCTCCATTGTATATTCTAACAACGCCCTGTTTTTAATCTTTACTGATCATGAAGTGTATAAAATTATTAAGTTCTGCCCTGTATCTCATGTAGTGAACCATGCATGTGGTGAATCCACGAATTTTTAACTGCATATAAAAAGTGTCTTTTATTTTTTATGTAAAGGCAATGGAAAGGAATTAGTCCAAACAGGGACCTAATACCATATGGTTTTTGAAAATACCGCCAAAACACCTATTTTCATAACAATAAAATAATTATTTGTTTACAGTATCTCTTTCATGTTCTACAAAGTCCCCATAATTTGCTCCTGCATCTCTCCTTACTCCCTTTCTTCTAATATTTTGTTACCTGTCTGTGTAACACTGATTTTGAAGCTGAACACAGATGATGTTGCTGACAAAGAACCCCAACACAATAAACAAGAAACCCAAGTCCAAATCCCCCAATGATAATGTGCAAAGGAGGTTGTAGAGTGCTATAATACAAAGCACGTGAAAAACTGATTTACATGGAGTAATTTAAAGTTTCCATTCCCAGACATGCAGTGAGACAGAAAGTGAGTACCAGGGAGCAGAGATGGAGGAAGGGTTGATTTAATTTATGGTTTGAAAGCATTTCTATTTAAACTTTTCCACACAAAGGGTCAGTTGCAGAGAAAGAAGTACATTTTCATGAAGTGCTGAAGGTGTGAGCCTCTGAATAAGTTGGCTCTTGGCATTCCAGCCTTAGGTAGGAAGGTGAAAAGGCCCAAATGAAGTAAACAGTTTTGTATGGTGACTCTGGCACCAGGCAAATTTTGTAGAACATCTTGTGCCAGCAGTCAAAGTGATTTACATTTTTTTTTGTCCTTCTCTCTGAATAGAGTGGACAGCTGGCAAATCCTTATGCCTATTAATCTCTCAGCACACAATCATCTCTTGATATCTAACAACTATTTTTCAATCTTTGGGACATCAGCTGAAGTAATGAATGATTCTCTTATAATCTTATAGGACTGATGGGCATTACAGAATGACACATTAGGTTTGAGGGTGAAGAGAAAAAGAGAGAGGGGAAATGCTGACATAAGGCAAACAGGCTATTATTGCCTTTTGATTGTGGCAAACAAAAAAAAATTCTTTGTAATCTGATCCTCAGGGGATCACCATAAAACTCCAACCATCAATGTACATTTTGTGTGTGTCTGCACTCGTATGAGTGTCTGTGCTAAACTTTCTTGCTGTCAGGTAGGATTTTTACTACTTTCAAGCTCTTGGTGTCTCTAGTCTTAAACTAAATTGGTGAAGCTATAAAAGTTTTAATCTCTTTTGGCCCAGAAACTGCAATTTCTGTGCCAGCTGCACAGAACAAGCCATAGCAGCATGGAGCACAGAATCTAAGATACTATGTGCTGTTGAACAATGAAATCAGGCACCCAGTCTTTTGCAGAAAAGGAAAGGACATGAATACTTTCTTAATTCAATTGGGTCTAAACTGAAAGGAAGACACATGTTTGATGGAGAATTGAGGCAGTGAGATTTATGGGATTAGTTTCTGATGTGAGATTTTAGAAATTTCTTCTTATTAATAAGTTTAAAACTTGGATCTTGATAATTGTTCATAACAAAGCACATCAGCCTAGAAAGTAGCAATAGCAGGATGAGAAAAAGACTGGATAACTGTTCTGTGTGGGAAAGGGATCTTTATTGCAAAGATTTCTTTCACTTAATTTTGAGGAATGCTTAGGAAGTTTAAATAGCTTTTCATGGTCCCTTCTAATGACTGGCCCCAAGTGCACTCCCTAAACACAGAGCATGAAGGGTTCCACCACAAATTCTGTATCACAGGAGCTTCTGTTCCCTTGACATCCTTGTTCTAATGCTGATGGGTTATGATCCACAAATACTGTAAATCAAAGTAAAGCAGACTGGAGCAAAATTTGGAGGCTACATGCTGATCTGTCTTAACACCCTTCTGAGGTACATCTTGGGCATTGCTCTATGTCCCTCTGGTCATTTGCATTTTCTTTTGCTGCCTTTCCTTATTGTCAATGTGTATAATTCACCTCTGAGAGAAGCCTTTGAATCTGTGACAGACAAACATGATTGAGGGAAGGCACATATTTCATTTTAACAAAGAAATCAAACCAAATCAAACCAAAGAAATCAGACCCTGAACAAGAAATAAGGCTGGACTCATAACAGAGACAGGAAGATTTTTCTTAGCAGTAAGTGCATTAAATAATATCCCTTGCTGTGTGCTACAGAAGAGAAGACAGAGAAATAAAAATCTGATGTTCAAAGAAAACTTTGTCATTAAAGTTCACAAGTATGCTAGCAATTCCATGTAGGTGTTATTATTATTATTGTTATTATTATTATCATCATCAACAAAAACAACATTATAAAATTCTAGCCTAGATAAAGTGGCAGTCTAAAAAAGAGGAACACAAGCATTATAAATAATTTACTCAGCTGCAAAAGGTGGGTGCTTCTGCAGAATGAGATGCTGAGAACACTTCAAGGTGTTACCAAAGAATGCTGATGAACTCCTCCCCAGATCCCCCTTCAAACACAGACAATATATGAGAATATAATTAAATATGTATTCTTTGATTATCAGTCAAAGACTCATTACAAATGGTACCAACCCCTTTGGAGGGCACCAGCCTACTTCCAATTAAAAACCACCTGACCATAAATAAAAAAAGCATATTACACACACAGTAAATAATGGTTCTTAAAATAATGTATTTCAGGAGTTATATTTTAAGGACACCATATGTGTTCCTGTATAATGAGCTCTTCTCTCTATCAGTCCAACCAGCAGCCTCTCAAATCTAGAGACTTGAAAAGATTAATTTGTTGGTTTAATTTAATTTTTCTCCAACATTAACCAGTTGTTCTTCTTTCTCCATTTTGAAAATTAAATTATCTGTTTTCTGCATTTACATATCCGCTTCACTGTAAACAACAATCTGTCATTTAAAAGTGAGTTTTTAGAAAAGAAGGAAAGAAGACAATATTTTTTGGAGATGAAATCTTAATGTATGTTTGAGGATGTTCATATGATATATATATATATATGTGTGTGTCTATGTGGCATGTGCGTGTCTGGCATAATGTTTACATATATGTGTATTTATATATATGTGCATATAAATAAATATATGATGGAGATATACAATGCTAAAACCAGCTTCAGATGTTAAATATACAAGAAGCCCAAAAGACTCTTTCTCACTGTGAGTTTGAGGTGAAAACACATCTGTGTGTGTGTGTGTCTGTGTGTCTGTGTGTGTCTCTTTGGCAATTTTGAGGGAATGGAATTATCTTTTTTCCATCTGAAAAGTTTAATTTTAGGAACAAGAAAAGTTTTTGGTTTTGTTTTTTTGGTTTTTTCCCATACTGGTCACAATCAAAAATATATCTGCATAATGAGTCATACTACTGGTTTTAAAGGAAATACTAACTCTTGCATTTTGGAATCCTACACCTTTCCCCATAGATATATGCATATGAATATGCACACAAACATAAATAAATACCCCTATACTGTGAACATTCAAAGCCTTAAAAAATGTTTTGGATATTATGCAGAAAATAAACTAAGAGTTAAACCCTACCAGATATGTAACATCCAGAACTGAAATTTATTTTAAACTAAAAATGGAAATAATCTAGTTATTAGTCCCAGTTGAAAAGAGAACATGAAAAGCATTCAAAATACACTTTGTACCAGTTAGCAACATTTATGTTTCCACTTTTGGAAAGTCTCATACATGACTTCAGGCTGTCAGCACGATGCCTGTTTAGTAGGAGCCACCTTATAGGTTATTCCATAATTGTCTATTTCAGAGATTTCATGACCTTCTATGTTACAACAACAACAACAACAAAATTAAGAGAAATGGACATAAAGTTAGGAAGATTATCCAGAAAGGGAAACAGTGATGATAGATAGACCAATGACAGTCACAAACACTGTGGCTAAAGCAGTCTGCTTTCCAGTAGATCTGTGCCTTTTTATTGAATGACTTCATGCTGTATTATGTTAAAATTTCCTATTATCTTCACATCTACTTGTAAAAGTACTTTTTCTTGTCCCCCTGTAGTGGTTTATGCTTCTTAGTGACAATATCAATGTAAGAAGCCACTGAGCTGTCTGCACTCTTGAGGCAGGGTGTATTCCTTTCTTTCTGCATTCTTGCCATTAAAAGCTGAGTATTTGAAAAGCCAGGAAGTTTTGGTGGTTTTTTTTGGTTTTTTTATTCAGTAGACTTTGAAACCATTTGCCTTGATGGTTTTACTGGCAGTTGAGAGGACTAGAGCTTGAGGAGAAGCCAAATAGGAGTGGCTGAGAGCACTGGGTCTGCTCAGCTGTGGAAGAGGAAACTGAGAAAACTTTCACTCAATGCAGTGACAGCTTCCTTGTGATGGGAATAGGAGGGGCAGGCACTGATCTCTGCTCTGTGATGGGAACTGGATCCCCGGGAATGACCTAAAGTTGTGTCAGGAGAGGTTTAGGTTGGATATTACAAAAAATTTCTTCATCCTGGGAGTGCTTGAGAACCAGAGAAGGCTCCCAGGGGAGTGGCCAGAGCACCAAACCTGTCAGAGCTCAGGTGTTTGCACAGTGCTCTCAGGTACACGGTGAGACTTGTTAGGGTGTCCTGTGTAGGGCCAGGAACTGCTCTTCAATGATCCTTTTGTGTCCCTTCCTACTCCATATTTTAATCTATGAACTCTGAATTGCTTTGAGAGTGAGAAGAGTTAGACTTCCCTAGTGAAGACCTCATAAAAATATGTTTGTGTTCCATTTAGCTACTACAATTTCATCTTCTGCTTTCTCTGTTATTACTATTATTATTATTATTATTATTATTATTATTATTATTATTGTCATTTGTAGGTACATAGTTATCCTGAAACCATCACTTCTCAAACCCACTGGATTTAAAACAGTCAAGAAGTCTAGAAAGAAATTGTGGGAGACTCAGATACACCTACAGACCAATTGATCATGTTGCCTCATTCCCACAGGAAACCAGCCTACATGTAATTATAATTTATTGCAGAAGAGACTGGAACCCCCATGTCCCACAGACAAGTATCTAGGCCATGGAAATGTGCCTCTGTGTCTGCCTGCTTCTTCTGACCATCTGCCTCTCTTTCTCTATTTCTCTTGCTTTCCAGCTCTCAAATAAGCTAGAATAATTCCAACAACAAACACTAAAAAGGAAAATTGTTTCATAACATTACACATTCTTTTCTTAACGGTGGAAGTTTTAGGTTTCAGTATACCCTAAGGAAGAGAGGGAATTTGATACTAAATCTTTTTTAAATGTGTAACTTCACTGTATAAAAGGGAGACTCAGCTATGTTACAACTGCCTGTAAACATTCCATTTTCTTTCTGTTTTTTAAAAACTCTTGAGGGATGTTTCCCAGAAGTAGGTAGCATGGCTATTAGATCTTAAAATAGAATGAGGTGTCCATTACAGGTGGGCATAGCCATTGTAGTGTTTCCAGTGTATTAAGAAAGTGTATTTAAAGGGAGTTATAATAATGTCAGGAAAAAGCAAAGAGAGACGGAGGATAGAAGTGTGTTTGAAGCTATCCCTCTTTATTGAGTCTCTGAGCCCTTCTCCCAACAAGAGGCTGTCTGAAAGCACAGTCTCCAGGGCATAAACCACCTCTCTGAAATTACTCATGCAGAGCATACTCTTGGGCTTCACTTTACTGATACCAGGCTTTGAGGGCAATGTGGTGCAGCAAGCATTTGACATAATATCTAGACATTACAGAACCTGTACAGAAACTGAAACATATGGGCTTGGCACAGATCTCAGCTTCTGTGGATTAAATTCCTTACGTTTGAGGAAACTGGCTTAAAGGAGGAAGAGTTTGGAAGGGCACGTTGTGATAAATCAAGAGGGAATGCCTATAAAAAAAAGGAAGAGGGTAGGTTTAGACTGGATATTAAGAAGAATAAGAAGAATTTCTTCTCTGTGAAGGTGAAGCCCTGGCACAGATTGCCCAGAGAAGCTGTGGCTGCCCCATCCCTGGGAGTGTTCCAGACCAGGTTGGATGGGATTTGTAGTAACCTAGTCTAGTGGAAAGGGTCCCTGCCCATGTCAGGGGCATTGGAACAAGAGGTCCTTAAGGTCCTTTCCAATCCAAAACATTCTCTGATGCTGTGAAGTGTGAAAAAAAAACCTACCTGTGCCATACGTCTCTCCAGCTGAAGTGATGGAATTTCACATCAGGAGCCACTGAAGGACACATTGGCTAGTTAGGACAGCACTATTTAAGAGAGACCTGGATTTAATAGCTAGTCTGTATTTTAAGCACCACAATTAGTGAATTAAATTCCTTTGTGCAGAGGCAGCATTAAGTGTGTCCTACACAGAGCTCAGTGAGGTGGCAGCAAGTCCCCTCTGCCCTGAGAGTTTCCATCACAGATGCATCACAAACATTTCACTTGATGAAGGAGAACATTCCTGTAGACGTTTTTCACCTTCACAAAACAAAATTATTCAAAACAAGATCTTTACTTTGTCACACATGCCAGGGCCCCATACTTGTGACCACCTACCAACAAGACCCCAAAACAAACCCAGAGATTTTAGAAAACTTTGGATAGGTATCATGATTAGATTTAGTGAACCCTGGTTTACAGTACCCAATGTACCTCATTAACATGGCTATTACTTGATTCATGGTTACCTTGGATTCAGCTAGAAAGGCAATCTTCTCTGATTTCAAATCATCTTGCATTCTAGATTTATGATGTTATTTTTGATGTCCATGTCCCTTCATCTCCAAATCTCTGGATTAATCAGGCTCTCTGCAGACATATAAAAATTACAACTATTGAGACCTGAAGGGAGTAATTCTATTAGAATCATCCAAAAGGTTTCTGGTTAAGCAGAAATGACATATTGGTTGTCCACTATAACTTCTCCACAATTTCATGGGAATTGATCTCATAAATGCTTATTCATTCAGGTGAATAAGGAAGGTTCTCAACATTAACTAGTAGTTCAATTCAGTTTTTCAATGCATTGCTGTTTGGCCTGATTTTTTTCTTCATTATTTTTATAATTTCAAAGTTTAATTTTTTTACCTAATCCCAGCTGTCTCAGAAAAAACCCTGCTACTAATAAATACAAGGATATTTTAACTGTGTCATTTTAAACAACTCTTTACAAAATATATGCGAGCAAACTATTTTCTCATTGATTAATAAATCCTTCTTTTTTGTTTAAAGAGAAAAAAAAGGAAAGAAAAAGGGGAAAGTGGATCATGAGCAAGTCTCAGTTAGGAGATGATACCAAAAATTTTTCTGAGGATTTGCTTTCACAGTTCAAAATGCTTTCACAGTTTAAAATGGAGGACTATTCATCAAGAAAGAGAGTGTTTTAGAGAGCCACATGTTGAAGTACACGAGTTTCTGAGGCCCAACGTCCACATCTCAAAACTGTGAAATTAATTTGGATATGCATCACAAGGCAAATAAGTAGACAGGACCTAACCAAGCCAAAAAAATGTACCACAACACCAACAGCAAAATAATTTTGGGCATTCTTACCTTTCTACTATATCACTATTTCATCTCTCAGCTCTGTATGAGCTGGTGCAGTACTTTTCAAACAGTGAAAGAGGAAATGAAGCAAGTGGAGTAAGAGATTTATTATTTGTTAGGGCAAATTTGGGAGGAAACTTCCAAAGGGATCCCTTTAGAAAGCAAATTCAAGCAGCCCCTCCCCTAGTTGCTTCAGGAAAATATTTCATTGGAGAAAAGTGGAAAAAACTGTTTATTTAACAAACAAAGTATTCATAAGCATAAAAAACGAATAATATTAAACAGTAAAACCTCTTGCTGTTCTGAAGAGATGGCAAATTCCTAAAGTCCTTTTCATGGGGTGTAGCTTGGTTCGCTCAGTCTCTTATCAGAGAGATAAGAGTTTTTTAAAGTCTTTTTTGCACAAGTGTGAGATCCAGGTGTTTTCCTGGGTTTACAGTCCAGAGCAGTTCCAAGAAAAAGTAAAATCATAGTCTGGGGAACTTATCTGCCTCAGCTAGCTAAAAAAACTAACTAAAAGCAAAGGAAAGCTCTCTCCCGCTGCCCATGCTGCAGACAACACAGTTTGTGAGAAGGAAAGTTAAAGCTCTCATCTCAATGTTTTTGAATGCAGGTGCCTCAGACATTACACTGCTTCTCCTTCTCCCCCCATCCTTCACTCTGAGATTTAGTTTTAAAGGTACAAAAACTTATTTCTTGGCCAAACAGATGAGTGGGTATACAATTCAGCATCACCCCAGGACACTGTGATACACACTAGTGTGGTAATGGACAGCTTAGAAGAAAATGTTAAGCAGAACCTACTGCTTAATTTCCTAGGGAGCATTGATTTGGTAGCTACTTCTTTTTGAGAAGAGGAAGCTGTGAGAAGACTCACCTGGGGCCTCTGGCTCTGCAGCTACAGTGGCTGCCCGAGGTTTTGGTTCCTTGTCCAAGCTCCACTGCAGGTATGCCTGTGTCCCAGACATTAACAATGCTGACCCTGACCTGCTGACTGGGATTCTGGCTTAGCCTCAGACCTCTTCCACCCCTATGCACCTGTCTGGGATTCACTGCCTGTGGCTGGTCCTGGTTCCATCACTAGACCTGCCCTTCTTGCTGCCAGGCTCGGCTCCTGGCTCATTTTCCCCTGCTTTTACTGCTCCTTAGTGATATGTGAATACTGTTATACCATCTTGTCAGGCAAAATATAAATGAGCTAGAAGGACTGAAATACACAGAGCTCAGAAAAAAAAAAAGCTAAAACTCACAGGATTTTTTTTTTTCAAAATCAGTTTATTCTCCTTAGTAGAAATATGTATTTATATACAAATATATAAACATGGTGTGAGATATCCACAGCCCCTCAAAGCCCTAGGCCCTAAAGAAGTTAATTTCTTGCTGATGATGCTCTTCTCAATTTTTCCATGGGAAGTGCCAAATTAGGAAGGCTGAATCAGTGTCATTTCCATGTTGTCAATCATGTGTTTTATGAGGGTTCTTCTGCTGATAGTGGAAATCTGTGAGTCTGTCATCCCCATCAGCTCTATCTGTTTTTGAAGGACCTCAGAACAAAATTTCACTTTCAGTATTTTTTGTACAGAACTAACTTTCCTTATCTCTATCACATCCTTTTGCCACAGTCTGGTCAGTGTACACAGTGCTTTGTCTTGGGGTTGATGTCAAGGACCTAGAAGAGAAAAAAAAAAAAAAAAAACCTCTGGTCTCTTCACAAGATGAATCTAATGGAAAATCAGATTACACAGTTAAGCAACTCTGGTGGAAACCAGGTAGTATAAATCTTTATTATCCTAATAGGGTCTGGATTCAGAAAATATATATTGGAAATAGTGTGTTCCCAAAACCTGTAAGATTTTTCCTATGTTCCCTTCCTTTTTATTCTATAGATCAAAATCTTATTTTCTATATTTACTATGACATGTAGGGCTGAACTACAGTCAATGCTTTCTAAAGTTGATTTATATTCTAGCTACTTCCATGATGCATAGACTTCACCTTCATTGTGTCTTCCATTTGACCCTTCATGCAAGGTTGGCCCTTTTCTGGAATGTATCTACTGGTTATTGCTACTCTAGCACGATAGCAACATATATATTACAAATTCTATTTTAATAGAAAACTTCCATAAGACCTTGGAAATTACATTTATTCCCTC
The DNA here is from genome assembly GCA_037013685.1 of Acridotheres tristis. Classification (NCBI taxonomy): domain Eukaryota; kingdom Metazoa; phylum Chordata; class Aves; order Passeriformes; family Sturnidae; genus Acridotheres; species Acridotheres tristis. The sequence goes on from CM072919.1 coordinate 74,562,393, forward strand.
TGTGACTTAATTTCTTATATTTTCTTACCCCCCAATTAGTGCTCCAGTATCGTGAGCATAGAGCCCTGGACCTTGTTATTACCATAAATTAATGTGCCTAAATATTTGTCCACTCAAATCAGCAGGAACCTTTGCATTAATCATCATCTGAAATTGGTTGGTTTTTTTTTTTTTTTTTGCTTTAGTCAGATACTTTCAGTACCTTGGGCAGCATGACCCAGTGAAATGGTGGCTCTCTAGAACAAAACACTTAGGCCTCTGCCTAAATGTCAGGGGATGCTCCAGCCTCGTTCGTGGTGGTTTGAACCATTTTTTTTCTCCTCACTCCTCCAGCCTGCTGATTGTGTTTGCAACATTGCTGTGGATAAAGACTATCCAGGATGGGAATTGGGGCTGGCACAAAGTGTGTGATTGGCACCAGTGATGAATTCTTATTGTGTTGAGATTTTGGGCATGACAGTTATTAGTAAACCAATCCGAAATAATCCCATTCAGACCTGCCAGAATTGCTACAAAGTGATGCCTTCCTGAAGATCCTTGCCAGAATAATGATTGATGCCTGCTGCCAATCAGTGCTGAGACACAGTCGCTTCTTGTTGTCATTTAACTATGGCTACACTCAGTGTTTAACAAAATGAAGGGCTTTATTTGATGTTTAATGGCTAAAATTACCTATAGGTGCTCATTTAAGAGGTTTACACCTTTGTTCACTGGAAGACAAACGTGGGCAAATCACTTGGTTTCCTTGAGTTTCAGCCAATGCATCTTTTGAGAAACAATAAAAAAAAACAAATTAAAAAACCCCCAAAAACTATAGATACAAAAATCCTAACAAAACAACCAAAAACCAAACAAACTCACCTGAAAATCATCATTTGAGCTAGTACTTATAAGGGAAATCAGATGTGAGTTTCTCATGGCCTACTATCATATCAAAGTACCTCTTAGTTTCACTAATCATGCATTACTCTACAATGGCATCCAGACACCTTTGCAGGAAAAAAAAAAATCCACAACTATTTGTTTTTTTTTTTTTTTGGTCATTTGCAAGTGAATAGAATTAATAGATGAGGAATTCTACTCAGACATTCTTTTGCTTAGCTTTATTAAGTAGCTGGAATTCTGTATTTTTGTAGATCACTCTTCTTCAACAAGGTACTAAATTTTAGGAAAATGCCTAAATCTTGTTGGTAGCAATGGGATACCAGCCTATGCTTACATTTAGGCCAGTATTCAAAGACATTCTGAATGAGGAAAATACTTTTAAAAAATAGAAGGGAAAAAGGAAAAGTTGAAACACACCAGACTCAAGGTAAGGGATAATAAACTGGTCAAAATATGTGGGTAGACCACAGCAAAGGTGGATATATATAGTCCATAAAGGTCCCAGTACTTCACATTAAGCTTCAGTCTTAGTGTATTATTTAAAAATTCCCAGAGACTCAGGACACAGCAATTATTTTGATGCAATTTTTCTCTTTTGTGCAAGGAGAAACTCACCTGATAATACTTAGAACACTTTATTTTTGTAAAATGCTGTACCAACAACACATAAACTGCACCCTGGTTTCTATTACTGCTTTTACTGCTGCTACAGGACGGGTGTTAGAGGACAAGAGATAGGGGAAAAGTTCCTCTGCATTTGCTGCACTGTAGACAAGCTCCCTTCAAACTCATCTTTCCCCTTGGGTTCTTCTTCCTTACAACTTTAATAGCTTTTCCATACCAATTAAAAAACAAAAACAAAAACAAAAACAACAACAACAACAACAACAAACCAGATGAAGAAATACAAAACATGAACTAAATCAAAACAAACCCCAAAACAGAACAATAACCCCCCCAAACATTTTTCTTCTTATTATTATTATTCATATTATATTTATCTTATGCAGCCTCAGTGCTATGTTTGGACTGGACATCAATCAATTCTGTGCATCCTTGCAAGCTGTAGTTAAAATATTCCAAGCATTTAGCATCAGCACAATTTTATACTCACCTGAGACAACATAGATGACACACAGCTTGTTTTTTAAGCAAGTTTAATAACACTTAACAGCAGGGGAATGAATTATAAAGTTTTCTGAGATGCACATTGAGACCTCCCAACAGACACCAAGATGCCACTTCGCAAGTCCTGCCCCAAAGAGTCAGCTCTTCTCAACATGTATTATTGCACTTATCAAAAACTGGTGACCATAATAATCTTGTTAAACCCTTTACACTCAGCATTAACCACAGATCATTCTACCCTCACTTTCTGCATTACAGCACATTAAACTAGTTCTACTTTTCTGTGAGAATATGAACTAAGGAGCTCTTTTACAACTTTTTCCACCCATGTCAGGAGAGAAAAGAATAAGTTTGTGTTCTATTTCTTTCCTCCTTTCATTAAAAAAACACTCTAAGCTTTGTAGTCCTCACTGACATGAAGCTATGTCCTAGCTAATTCCCAGAATACTGAGTAAATGACCTCTCGAAATCTCCTGTGAATGTGGTCAATATCCTACAGCAGCAGAGGCTGTTCTGGAGTTTCAAGGAACCATTAAAACTTTCCTTTCTCTCACTTCATAGTACTCTGCTATTTCCTAAACTTATTTACTCTGCTGAAATAAATCCTTGTCTTTTTTTTTCACCCTAAACTCTGCCCTTTAGTTCCTAATCTTCGTCTGTGTCTAATAAGGGAGTCTTTTACTCACAGCATTCAGCTGACAAAGTCCAACTCCAATAGATCTGTCAGTAATTTGTGCCTGCATTCAGCTCTGTCCTGACAGAGATGTACACATTATATTACAAACTCTAATCTACATTAACCAGAAACATGACTTGTGTCTTCCTTCATAAGAAGGCTTTTATTTGTCATCTTTTAAAAACCATTTGACCAAGTTCACATGAGTAACTTCTGCATTATTCCCCTGGCTTTTTTTCAGAGTCATGCAGCTTGCCAATTAAATCATTTGAAGTCTCTGAGTTATTGTGCTGTGTGTGATAGTCATGTAGGTGTACACAGAATGTGCTGCATTTAATCTTCAATGGATGGAAAATTGCTGGCACTATGAATTTTGCCAGCCTTTGCTTCTGCCCCCCCTCCCCACTTTGCAAATGGCTTTAGAATCAAAATGCAAACACATTAAGTGTAAAGAATGAATTTGGCATTTAAATTAATGGTTTCATGTCAGACAGAGTACAGGTTTTGTTTGTTTAGGTAAGAAGCTAAAACCTGCATTAAATCTACTGAATGGCTTCAGGTGATTGACCAGCACATTTTGTTCACAGGATGAGACTCAAAAACAGATCTCAGCTTATGAAATGGTTGGCTGACTCTCAGTTTTCAGTTCTACTTTTTTTTTTTTTTTTTTTCCCTTTAAAATATCTTTACACATGAACCAGTAGAGTCCCTCCCAATGCAAACTATCAAGGTTCACACTACAAGTTTTCAATGGCAGCCAGTCTGAAGGACTGCATATATCTACCCTCAGACAGCTGTGTTATGGAGCTAAAGGAACTGCATCTAAATTCATGAGCCGATAAAAAGTAATCTGGCTAAAGTCTTTTTTATACCAGAATATACACTGATAATCACACCCCCTTGAATTACAAATGTTCCATAACCATTCAAACTGGTACCAAGTTACTGACATTATTTGAAGTAATGACATAATAAAACACCCTTTAAAAGACAAACCCATAATTTACTTACTTCTCACTTAAAAAAATGTTCCAGAAATCTTTTGGGAATGTAATTGATGGTATACCAGACTTCATAGACCATCAAAGACCTGACTATATTTCAATAAGTGAGAAAAATTAAATTAAATTTAGCTTATTAATTAGCTTTGATTTTCATTATTGCTATTATTTCCTATGTTTCCCTCTTTTTTTCTATCGTCCTGCTCATTCTCTCTCTCTGTCCCCATCTTATATTTTAAAATTCAATAAAAAAGAATTAAAAATTATGTTGACCTACTGCTTTATCTCACTAACAAAAGTATGGATTCTCCTCTTCTACTTGCAGATAATAGATATATCTGCATTCTCAACTGTGTTTTTTTACAAGAAGTACACTGAAATGAGAGATTTGATGCATCCAGTTTAGAGAGAACATCTAATTTGCTTCATAATGGTGTGCAATACCTGTCTGTGCAATACAAAGCAGTGACAATTAATAAGGGTGCTCAGCATAAGGGCTTGGAGCAATTTGCAGTGTTCACCTATTTTTCTAATTTTAATCCACTGTATAATCCCTGAGATTTCAGGGAGGTCAGTCATGGTGCCTCTCTCTACCTTACACATCAGGAAGAGGCTGAGTTAATTTAACACCCCAGATTGTGTTTTCAAGTAGAAGTGAATTTTCTACAGCTAGTTGAACTGAGAAACTTTCACAAATTAACTAATTGTTTAAATGGCTATGTTACTTTCTGCTTGCCTGGTAACATAGCACATGGTTTTGTGAAAGGTGTCAAATTCTCTCAAAGTCATGTGGTTAAATACTGTTGTGGGGCTGATTGAGCAGAAAACTTAGCCAGATCTTGGTCTTAAAATAAAGGAGGAACAATGGTCATGATTGTGATGCAAAACAAGAAAAAAATATGTTTATGTTTTGCAAGGTACAAGTTTTCAATAAAAATAAGAAAAAGGTAAACAAAAGCATCAGAAGACTTTTCAGCTACCCAAAACAAAACTCAGCACATAATAGTCAGCATGGATAGAAGTTTGGATGTCTTTTAGATTAAGATGGTAGAAAAATCATGAAATAAAAGCAGTTTATTTTAAAGTTGAAGGGAAGTTCAGAATCCTTTATGTGAGGCTTCTAATTCCTATGCTGTCCCTAGAGAATTTGCAATTTTCAGTTGACTTGAGTCTCTCCCACTGAAAATCTCCCCACCCAGTTGTTGTGCACCAACATCCTCACTGTCTGTGTCTGAAGCCCAAAGACCTTTATTGCAAGAAAATTGGATCTAATAACTTCACAGTTTGTGGTCTAAATTCTGCATCTGTAGACATTGCTCATCTGCAGACATTGTTCTTCTCTTGGGAGAAGTTTAGCAAAAAAACAAAAACAAAAATAAACAAACAAACCAAAAATCAAACTAAGCCAAACCAAAGCAAAAAACGACAACAACAAGCAAAAACAAAAACAAAACCAAAACCAACAAAACAAAACAAAACAAACAAAAAAAAATACAAACCAAAAAACCCAAAACAAAACAAAAAACCCCAAACAAACAACAACATAAAAAACCACTCAACCAGGAAAAAAAAAAAGGCAAAAGTAATTTCTATTTACATGGGAGAATAGGGGATAAGTATTTCTTAAAATGTCATCAGACAGTAGTTTTGTTGCAATGAATACAAACATGTCTTTCCATACATCTGTTCTCATCTGCCAAGGTGCAACACTGCAGGTTCATGCTTTAAACCTCAGTGCTCCATGCACAAACCAAATACTCACTGAGCACAAAAGTGAAGGGCTCTGGGTGTGAAAATAGAGTGCAGATCTGAATTAGGAGAGGACAGCTTGCTGGCCTGCACCACAGCAATATTCACCTTGCCTGAACACCAGTGCTCCCAGAGCCACTCTGTCACTCCTCTTTTTGGCTGGACAAGGGAAAGAAAATATAACAAAAGGCTTGTGTGTTGAGATAAGAACAGGAAATCCTGTGACAGGGTGTGACTGAATAATCTGTCTTTTCTGATCTGCTACTGTTTTCTGCCCGAAAGATTTGGACACTACCTTAAAGAATTATACTGATCTGTAAAGAGTTTGTGTTTCTTACGTCTTTCACCTTTTATACCTTTAACACTTCCACCAATCTTTCACTTCTTTCTTCATGTTATTTCCTCTTTTTAATCAGGGAAAACACATCTTATTTCATGAACAGAAACAAAGGCTAACGTTAATTGCATTGAATTTTAAGCTCTTAGTTAAGGGAATTAATTTATTTAGAACCTTAGTCCGTGTATATGACCAAATAGGAAAATATACTTCATGAAGTGACAATTTATTCTACTTAGATCTCAATCACCCTGGAAGTTCCAGTAGCTTTCCAGCAGCTAAAAAAGTAGCAGAAAGTAATTTATCTAAATCATTCTACCCTAAATACCTCAGTTATGAGCCTAAAAGTTGTGTTCAACCTGTCTTCACATTCACTATACCACCTGTAAATTGCTCCCTACCTCTCTCAACCCACTGCTTTTATTCAACCATTTAATTTAAAGGGTGATCTCATTGCTGTCTGGATACCTCATGTTGCTCCGTGGGCCAGATCTTGCTGAGTTACCATAATTCAGCTCAGTGCAGAAGTTACATGGGAATAATAACAGGTCAATAGTAGGAGAAAGTAGCATGATGCACCACTGACAGAATTATTCTCTCCTCAACTGTAGTAAATTGAGGAGAGGTAAACACTTGCTTTTACACAATCCTGGTGACAAAACCGAATTAATTATTAAAGATGATGGTATGAGTAAAACTGCTTTTCAGCCAGGCACTTGAATCTTATCCCTTAATAAGATACACCAGAAGCTGGAGGGGGGCAGGGTTGTTTGTTTGTTTTTCTTTTACCACATAAATACCACTGCCTTCGTTAGAATCCATCTGCTCTGTTGACAATGTACTCAAATTGCAAGCAAGCATTTAATGGTGTCATGCTGAAGCACAACAGAGTGGATGCTGAGAGAGCCTTAGGAGTCACTGAAATGAAAGGGCTTTCCCCTTAATTTCAGACACCAGAAGACTTTGAAAAGAGCATGACATCTTAGCCATCTGAGCTTTTTAAACGAGACTTTGGCAGATACACAATGCTCAGCTCTGTGGTACCTAAATAATTGAGGCTTTGAAACATCAAAGTGCTCACACCTTCAAACACTCAAGTAGCTTTATTTGAAAGATTCTTTTCACAAAAGAAGACTAACTCTGCCATTTGAGATCAATGGATCTCTCTGGAACACAGTGTCCCCACTTTAGATTGGAATACATGGGTTGTTTACTACATATTGACTAGCAGTGTCCCAGGTGAAGAAGGCTTTTGATTAAATGGATGTCTTTCTGATGACATGACAAAATTACAGAATTAGGGATGACATTTGAAAAAAATTGAGTAGCGAGATAATTCCAACAAAAATTTGAATTCATAATTATTTCACTTTCTTTATATGTACATTTTAGTTGTTTTTTGTTTGTTTGTTTTAATAAAATCTAATTAAATTTCATTTTGATTTGCTTTGGTTTATTTTATACCCAACAGATAGAAATCTCTCTTGATAGTATTACACTCAAAATGTTGTTGGTGCAAAAGGGAATAGTGTCTCTTGTATTTAAAACTAAGGCTTTATTGTTACTTTAATTAATGTTTAACAGTCTAAATAAAAGCCTAATCCTTTTTTCTTATTAGCACTTGTACTAATGCACATAGTGAAAATTAACACAGAAATGCCCTTTAGAGCCAAAATTGTTATTCAGAAAACTTGTACTTACTTTACTCTGAGTTATAACGTGGAAAGCTTCAGTTCTTCTGAAGAGGAGTGCCTGGGGTGGAGTCAAAAGTTCACGAGCCCCGATGCAGGGAGGTGGGTGATGTGCAGGGGAGGATTCCTCCTCCTCTCCAGTGTTCAGCCCACTTAGCCCTGTCATTCTCCCTTTCTCCCATTTCCTTTGCATCACCTCTCCCCTCCACGAGACTTCCCAGTTAAGGTTTGCAAGTGCCCTAAAACCTCACCAGTCCCAAATAATATAAAAAGCTGTTGTTTGTTACACAAGTTTGACTACTCATTTCAGAGACCCTGTACTGCCAGCTCAGTAAAGACCACAGGTCTTTACTTGTGCCAACAAAAGCTATTTTTACTGTGATAAATTGGGGAAATATCACCTTTTTCTATTGTCTTAGTACTTAGATATCCCTGTCTTTGAAGCTCATCTGTTAGGCAGCAAATTCTGTAGAGTGAAAGGAAGTAAAACAGATTTTCACTTTAGTATTCTGAAAAAGTAAAGGTTTAAAATGCCTTATCTCTTTGCAAGACTGTTCATTTATGCTATCCATTGATAAGTTTGAAAAATACAATTAATTAGAATGCTCTTGACAGTAGCTGAAGATCTTTAGCCACTTAGATAAGGACTTTAATCTCTAGACTGCAAAAATATGTCCTCTCTGTGTGTCTCGGAATGGTGATGACTGCTTTCCTAAGCTAAACAACTACATGCAGATCAGTACAATGTAATGTAGTTTATCAAACCTGAATTTGACTTGAGATTTTGCTATTCCTTTTAATTTTCTGTGAAGGAGATTATTGCAGCAATGGCAATAACATATAATCCTTTTCTGTTTCCTATGTAACTGCTATTTTATAGCATTTATTTATACCTAGAGCTAAACGTATACGAATATTTATAAATATAGACTGTCAGACAGATGTAATGGTAGAAAAATTTGCTGTTTCTTTAATAGTTCATAGTTTACACGGATTCAAGAAATTGTCACATAAAGAAATTAAAGAAAAATCCACCAAAGGCTGCTAAATAGAAACATGCAAACACTAGCTCAAGAAATTTCCAGGGCACAAACTGTTGAAGGCTATAAGTGTGCACCAGCAAAATGTACACAGATCTGCTTGTTATTCTGGTTTGCTTTAATTATCAGCTTTTGGGAAGTAGTGGAAAGAGTATATTGACTTAAGTGAACCTCTGGTCTGATCCAGCATGGCCAATTTTCTGATCTGACGCCTTTTTTCCCTAAATGAGGTATTGAGGCAAGAACCCCTACAGCAAAGCACAGAAGACATCTGATTTGATCTCAGTTTAAAAATGACATGTCTATCAGCTGCAAAACCCAAAGTTTAATAGCAAAAGAGATGACTTTTTTTTTTTTTTTTTTTTTTTTTAAAATTCTGGATTAAAAGTGAGCTTTTGAACCAACAAAAGTCTATTGCTTTCCACGACATGTTGTGTCAACCACATGCTCACTCTATCTGTGACAGAAAATAAGATTCAAGGAATGCAGAAAAGTTATATTAAAAACAAAGGCAAATGAGGTAGAAGATCATGTCATTTATTGCTTTGTTGGTAACTCTTCTGATATCCCTGTGACAGCTCCTGTCAGAGAACAGAACAAGGTGGAACTGCAAACCTTCAAGTTAGAGATACAGAAATTTGTCTGAAATAAAACTAGATCACTGAAAAATAATCTTTTACATTTCTGCCAAAAGTCCTATACCTCTGTCTCACTGATGTACAGAAAGAGGAAAAATATGACCTCAATATTGCTTTTTCACCATTGACTCATCCCCGAATTGATACACTCGTGCTGTGGTTGCCCTGAAGTGTAATAGTGTACCATTAAATTCCAGCTGCAATACCATTATATTGCTATTAGAAAAGACTGCCGAGCAACACAATTTTTCAAATAAATATAAATTGTGAGCAGCTGAAATGTGAAATGCCCTCAAGTGCCCAGGAGCAGAATTTTTAAGCGTCCTTTTTTAGTGGACAGTTATGATCTCCAGCAAAGGGATGGCTCAGTTTCTCCTTCGATTTTTAGTGGTCGTCTTAACAGGCACATACAACAAAGAGCCATACAGAAGTCTGGGCCATGACCTCTGTGTAGCCTGGTGAAGGCACTGAAGTTCTGATGAGTATTACCAGTGAGAAAGTTACATTTTTGACCTCAAAGCGCTGGCTCAAAACCTATTGCAATTCTCAGTCCTACATAGTTGCCGTCCTGCTATTTTGTACTTGCTTTATTTGCCTTGAACAGGGGCAAAACTCACATAATTACGACAGAATAACACCGTTAAAGCACAAGGACTTTTATCCAAACAAATGAAACAAACGCAAATCTTTATCTTTCATCAGGCTTGTCTCCCTGAAATTCACACTTCCTTCATCAAGAGGATGTTTTTTACACCTACTCAGCTGGATTACAGTACCCACTCCATGTTGTTAGCCAGCATTTTCACACCCACTTATTCATGCATATGCTAATAGTTTTCTCACCACAATTTCTGTGCTTTGTTCAGGACCCCTCACAGCTGTTTTCAAGCATGCACCACCAATCTGACAGCTTCTGGGTAATTCACACCTGCTCCCTACCCTGTGGTACTTCTGCCACTGAACAAGGTATGTCACACACAAGGTTTGCGTGGCCATCAGGGCTGACCACCGACTTCGTGCTCCTGGGTGTAAAATAGATGGGATAGCCAGCAGAAATTGTCTGAGTGATGTTAGCTCTCAGTGGAACGCTGGAGCTCAGCTCCACACTTCCACACCCACTGAACTGCGCTTTGTTCACGATTTTTAATGCTAATGTCGGCACATATGCTGAGATGGAGGTGCTTTTGATTGTCAAGAAATGTGAGTTAAATCATTAATTTGTATTTAAATAGCTATTTAACAAAGGGAGAAGCATGTTTTAAATCACTGAGAGGTTGTGTGTGATTCCTTGCTAGAAGTACAATTCTTACTCTTCAGCTAGCTGTGCCAAACTGTGAATTACAGCTCCAGCACTTGCCAGTGCTTTTTATTGCTAATTCTGCTGATCTTTGTTCTTTTAATAGCTTTACATTAATGATGGAAAAATCTCCAAAATAAAGTTGGGCAAACCTGCCAATGGCAAAGAAGAGTGTCTTCTCTATTAAAACTGTCATGGAATTTGTTGGAATTTTCTTCATTTCATCAAAACACTACATTTTTGTAGACTTCAACTTATTGGCATCTGGGTATTTTTGCTGCAAGATTTGAGGAAATCTGCCTTCCATATGTTTCTGTCCTATCTTTGAGCTGGGGCTGGAAGAATTTTGTTCTCAGTTATCTGCTGCTGTAAATCACAACTCTGAATATTAATTGAAGCTACAAACCTCTCCACTTTATATTAACCCAACGCACTAGGAATGATGGACAGACCACTCTCTCTGCCCCTGTTGCTAAGGGTGGGGAAAGTTCTTCAACTGGAGTGGGGCAGGAAATTTTATACTGTGATCTCAAGGCCAAGAGTTGGATTCAATGATCCTGATGGGTCCTTTCCAACTCAGGAAATTCTATGATAATTTTCCATGTATCTCATCTAAATATCTACCAAGTCTGAGAACTTGTGTCACAGCAGTTGAACTGTACAATCATTCTTTGTTTTGAGAATTCCTCTCAAATTTTGTCATAATATTATTCCTGCATCCCTACTTATTTGAATTGCAAGTCCTTTGAGGAAAGGGTTTGTTCATACAAGTATTATCATAGTGGAGTCCTGTTACTCTCACGAGAGGAGGGAACACATCTGGGCTTTCTGGAGTCTCTTCTTATGATAACGCTTTGTTTTACAATGAGATTTTTGTAAAAAATGGCAATAAAACTAATTTTTGTTCAAGGATTTCATTAAAGCTTTGGAGATGTTATCTTGGGGGGATTCGTCAGAGTATTTTTCTGCAATTTTTTTATTTTTTTTTGTAACAGTGATTTTTTCTTATTATCTCATGCATCTTTTCCCTAGTTGGAAATCAGCTAAATACACCTCTAGTCAGCTATTAACTGCCTCTTGAGGCTCCTTGGGAACTGATTTCATAGTTTCTTAGGGATACAGTTTGACTAGAGTTATTTGTTTGAATAATGTGACTTCCTGTACCACAGGAAGAAAAAAAAAATCGAACCTTTATTGCATTACAGCCATTGACTTTAGCTGCAGTAAATAATTTAACTATTTTAGAAGCCATATTATCCTACTAAATTCAAACAGAGAAAATATTCATGAAGTTTAAATGGCCCATTAGTGTTGAAAGTGAAACAATCTCCTCCCCTGTTATTTGTTTATCACTCACATTCATTTGAAACTTGACAATAAACTGAATATATTTTGCTACAAAATAAGTTAACTGAATCAGCCCAGAGAGGGATCAAATGAATCCATGCATGATGTACACAACAAATGAGGGAACTAGGAGAAGAAAGGGCTGGAACCAAAAACAAAATTGTAGAATCATTTAGGTTGGAAAAGACCTTTAAGATCATCAAGTCCAGCCATCACCACAGCATCACAGAATGGTTTGGGTTTGAATGGACTTTAAACCCCTTCAAATTCCAACCCCTTTGCCCTTTGCCCTTCCACTAGGCCAGGTTGCTACATGCCCATCCAAACTGTTTAGATTGGTTTTGCCATCCATGGGCATGGTTTCTCATACCATGCCAGCTCTCCTTTGCTTCTTATTTTTGATTTGAGTGCATGAAAAATAAATACTACAGACGGGTATTTAAGGAAAAAAAAATTCTCTGTAACACAAGTATATCCAGGTAATTAGGACTAAACTGTTTTATCTGCTTATTTAGTTTTTTTTTCATTATTTGTTTTAACTGAAATATCATGGGATACCAAAAGTGAATGTTCTGAGACAAATGTCCTAGCCCTACACAACTGGACTTTTATTTTATCAAAAGTAGGAAATACGTTGCAAGACCCACTTTGCATGACACTACACTAATTGCTGTTAGTAGTATTTTTAGCTTCTAATTCTTTGTTGATATATTCTTAGGATATGATGAATGGCACATTTAAGTCAGAGTTTAGCAGTGACAAGTCCTTCATAATAGCTGGGTAGGTTAATGACATTGTAGGAAAGAGTTTGTGAGTGAGCATGGGAGAGAGAGGTAATTGTTTGCCTGGCTTGTTCAGGCTGTTAATATCAGCTGCATCAAATGACAATGATAGGAAAACGAATTTGTTACAGATGTTATATTTCAGCCCAAGATTTATATAGAATAAGTGAATTCACAAGGTAAAAAGCTTTCAGATAATTTCAAGTTAATGTTTTCTTTCTTTTTAATTAGAATCGATGCCAGACTGGCCTGACTTTTATTATCTGCAATGTCTCCTCTTATACGTCTTGTAATACTGGACCTGGGGAAAAAGAAATTAAAAAAAAAAAGAATCTTTACATAATAAGAGTTGAAAAAAAGAGAAGAACTTTATATTCATGACCTTGTCAGAATGCACAGTGGAGAAGAAGACAATAGTAGCATGCAGTTAGCTCTTGGCTGCTGCCAGCCTGCTGATGGGAAGGGATGTCTGGGAGTGACTCTATTGCCCTCATGAATCAAGTGGATTCCAAGCAATCTAGAACCCAAGAAATAAAGAAAATCAGGAGGAACTGTATATGGTTCCACATGTTGAAATCCCTGGAGTTTTCTACCTTGCTGTGACTTCTCTTTAAAAATGGTAAAACTGTAGTTTTTCCTAGTTTTGCAGGTTTTCCTAAAAAAATTCATTTCATAGCAATTTAAGGCTCATCACTCTCAACAGAACAGGAGCAGGAATTACACAGCCATGAAGCCATGCCTGCAACCTCCAGTGATGAAAGATACACCTGATGGTGCACCCTGTGTGCAGGCACAGAGAAAACAGAACCTGCACTTTTAGCTGACCACTGGTTTGGAATATGAGTAAAACACTTGAGAATATTCTCTACTGAGAATATCCAACTTTGGAGTTCAGTGGTAAAGAAAAAAGAAATAAATCAATGGGTTTGGGTCTGTATGCCACGAAGTTTCGTTCAAACTGGAAAATGTTGTGTTTCATTTTCAAGTTATTTAAGACTTTTTTCTCCTTTTCTTACCCTTTATAAAGATCAATTTCAAAATGAAAATGACATTTTGAAATGAAACATTCCAGTTCATTCTGAAAATGTTGATATAAAGCATTCTGACATTTCCTAAAACCATTTTCTTTCATGTGTGCATGTGTATACGAAGACTACTTGAAGGATGAGACTTGACCTTATAAATTCATACTTGTTGATAAAACAATACAGGTAGAGGTGTGCATAAAAATGCACTTTTCTATTGCTAAAAATACTTCAACCAGCTGTAAAAAGCCCAGAGGAATAGCTGCAGGATTTAGCCAGTTATTGTTGGCCACATGAAGCAGAACAACCCCTTGCTGCAGACCCCACAATGTTACAATCTGAAATAACCACAGCCCGGCCTCCTCCAAATCCATTTTCTGTATCATGATGCAACATAAAACCAACAACAAAACAGAAATAAAAATGTATTGTAGGGATTCCTTTTTAGAGTGAATTCTATTTGAAACACAATCTATACCAGTAGGTACAATAGTTCATAAATATCTATTTGAATACAAATGACAAAAAAGTGAGGATATTCTTGGTCATTTAGCTTTAAAAGACTACATCCCCATATCTGGCCATTCTCAGTTGCCCTGGTTTCAGGTGAGATAGAATTAATTTTCCTTCTAGTATCTGTAATGCTGCTGTGTTTATAATTTAGTGTGAGAATACTATTAATAAGACACTAATGTAGTTGCTCAGCACTGCTTTTTCTAAATTAAGGACTTTTCAGGGTCCTATGCTCTGCCTGTGAGCAGAGGTACAAGAATCTATGAGGGAGTGAGGGAACATGACCAGGACAGATGACCCAAACTGGCCAAAATTATATTCCACCCCATAAGAAATCAAGCCCAGTTTATAAATTGGGGGGACTTGTCCAGGTGGGACAGACCACTGCTGGTAGGAGGGCTGGGCATTGGTCAGCAGGTGCTGAGAAATTTTGTTCTGCATCACTTGTTTCTCTTGGGTCCTATTCTTCTCTCTAATTTTCATGACAAATAGTAGTATTAAATAATTTATTATGATTTTGTCATGTATTTTTTTATAGCTACAAAATACCTCTAATCTTAATCCAGGAAGTTTACCTTTTTCTCCAATTCTCCTCCTTACCAGGGGGGCAAAGGGTAGCAGGCAATTCAGTACCTTGCTGCCAGCTAGGGTTAAACCTTTACGCCAATACAAACAATATATTTAAAAACAAGCAAAGAAAATCCAAACTATTTCCCTTTTTGTTCTGAGTGTCAGCAACTCTTCTTTGTAGATTTGTCCAGAAAGGGAGAGAAGTTCTCATTTTTCTGAAATGTTTTGCTGACCAAAACCATGTGTAACCACCATGTGCAGTTGAGGAATGTCACCCAACTCAACATTAATATTTCCAAATTATTGTCTCCTTTTTTTTTTTTTTTTTTTTTTAATTTATTTTAATTTGAAAACAACCAACATGTAATTGGTTTTAATCCTGCTGAAGATTGGGAAGATTTATAAAAAAGCAATGCTTAGCAAAACTGCTTTTAGGCTATAATCTTCCTGTACTTAAAATTTAAAGGCATTGGTAGGGTGCAGTGCTTGAGAAGCAAAACAAGACTCTTCCAAGCACCAGGTCAAGTACATCAAGTAAAGAAATCCTTCACTGTGCTGAAAAATGTGTCACTGAGAAAGAAAACCCAAAGAGCTTTTCTTCCACATAAGAATGTAGAATAAAGTACAAAAGTTGTTGAGAAACTTATTTCCTAGATCAGCTGTTCTGATCCACTTGGTGATAAGAAGCTGAGTTTTGCAAATTCACAATTCAAGACAGAAATAAGAGAAACCATCGTAAAAGAAGATTTCAAAGCAAAATTGCTAACAAAAATGAAAGACAAAGTATTAAAATAAAATCTAATTACAAAAATCAAAGTTAATTTTAATGTGACTAGAGGTAATGACTTCAAGCCTCAGTTTTTGGAGTATTCCTCAAAATGGTATATCTGTAATAAATGAATGCTGCTTCAGATGATAAAAAAAACAAATCTCATAATATTTTCTTATGTGTGATCTACTGTAATCTGGACTGTGTTTTTTATCCAATGAGAAGAGTATGCATATTAGTCTGTACCACTGACAGTTATAAAAATCATGACGTAAAATGAGATCACACCAGACATGTATATCTCTAGAATTTGTTTCCATTTGTGTTTTGATGGAAACTCTATTGAAAAACAAGAATTTAAACAATTAGTTGATTTCAACTATATATAATTATTTGTGGATTATATTCCAATTTTTCCAAGAATAAGTTCCTCATATTATTTTAGACCTCCTCCACGGTACTTATTAGACCATGGAAAATTTTGGAAGTCTAAAATGGTATCCAATGCCTATAAAGCTCAGGAAGTGGAGTACCTCTATTAATGTAAGTATCACTTTATATTATGGGCTGCATGAGCACAGAGAACATGTGTGATGGCGAAATTTGGAGCAAACTCTATTAAGGCAGACCTGCACTGATATTGCCCTATGCTTTCTTTGACCATTCATTTCATATATCATACAACATATGCATGGAGAAAAGGAGGCTTAAGGGGCACCTTCCTGCTCTCTACAAGTAGCTGCAAAATCCCTGCAGACAGGTGGGAGCTGCACAGGGAACTGGAACTGGAGTCACCATCCCTGGAGGTGTCTGAAAAATCTGCGAATGTGTGTCTTGAGTATATGGCTTAGTGGTGGATTTAGTAGTTTCAGGTTTACAGTTGGACTTGATGATCTTAAAGGTCTTTTCCATCCTAAATGATTCTATGATTCTATGGAAAAAAAGGGAATTGAAAGGCTCATTTCCAGTGAATTTTATATTATCGATTAACTGATATTTAGACTCCTGAGGCGTCGCTTCTCATTGTGCAAAATAAGCATAAAAACACTACAAGCAATTAATTGCATGGGGTTTGTACTATGCTTTCAGATGCCCTATCAGCCCTTTATTAATATTAATGAGAAGAATTAGTACCAAAGATCAGGGATCCATGATAGCTGGAAGAACCTGCAAGTACCCTCCAGCTCTCATGCTTTATTATTTTTTAATCAAAGTGACTGTCTTGAAGGCACAAAATTAAAGAACAGAGTCCTTTATGATTCCACAATGATTCAAATTAAAATGATCTATACTTGCATAATTCCAATGAGCTATTTTGTGCTAGTTAAAAACAGTTAAAAATTGCATAAATGAATGATTTAAGGGCTTCAGCTCTCTAATCTTAACGAAAGCAATGGTTTTTTTTGTGTATTTCTCAACCCACACATGTGACTAGAATAAATCCAATACATAAGAGTAAGGGAGGAAGAATATATTTGATGGCAACATTCTGCTAGTGAGTTATCTTAAATAAAGTTTGGATTCAGGATCATGGGTAATATTTTTTACTTGTCCTAAAAGACAATTATCTTCTTGCAAACATATAAAATATCCTGTATTACATTTATTTTTATTGCAACAGGGTTTAAATGTCTCATCTAAGCTGGCTTTTCTGGTAGACTCTGATTACACAATCGTTAGTGATAAACAAAGCTGCAAAGAGCTGTCCACAAACAATATAAAATTACAAAAAAGACAAAAATAGAAGAGGAAATGGTGGGTAGCTTATTGTCATCCTTCAGGTGAAGAGCAGAATTGCAGCTGCAACCAAAATGCTGTGTTGCAATGATGTTTAATGGATTATATTGCCTCTCTCAAATTTGTGTTATTGTAATTTATGTAAATTCAGATAATCAATGAAATTCAGACAATTTTTTTAGAGTACTACTACACTAATTATATAAAATAAAGGAGAGCAGAAATCATCAGATCAAGATTCTTTCTTACAGGTATCTTTCTTGATCCCTGATGAAAAAGTACGTAATCTTTTAGCACTGATATAGACCAGCTAAATGAAATTTCCACGTCTGTCCAGGCATTGCAGCACAAAAATTGCTGTGATCTGTAAAACCCTCCCAAGACTCCAGAAAAGTTCTTGAGCCATTATTACAAGCTGACTTTGTTTCCCACAGAAGGATATTGGAGGGAAGTTGTGTTTGGACTATAGCAGAACAAAGAAGAATTATCATTACCTTACTGTAGCAGAATTTTGTCAAGCCCTAATTCCAAGATACTCCTTGGAGTCACCTCAAAGTAGAAAGACCTTCAGTTCCTTTGGCAAATCCTCAAAAGCACAACAGTAAGGCATAGTTCAAATATCTACAATCAACCCACAGTCTATGTATCATTGAGACAGAATAATGGATCATTGGAGTACTCTGTAATGCACATAGAGAAATCCTAAATCCATAGATCATGAACATGACAGATTCGAACAATCCCTTCAAAAAGTTTACAGTCTCTGGTACATATGAGAATTTAGAGAACAGCAGGTTTCTATGTATATATCTCCCCTGTGCAATAAGAAATCAGACAGAAGTTGTGATGTATGAAAATCATGAACATTTTAATAATTACACTTCTAAGAGAAAAAAAAAAAAAACAAACCAACATTTTCAGACATTGTATCACATATCTTCTAGCTATCAATTTTGTCCCCTCTAGCCATGTCAAGAGGTTCTGTGCATCCTTCTTGATTGCATAACTAGAACTCAAAGTCTACAGAGTTGCTTTTATATCACTGTATTTTTTTTTAATAGGAGCAATCATCTGGTCCCAGCTCCCCAAATGGTCTAGTGAAAATGAGATTGGAACAGTTGCAAAACTCTTGTGATGACTTGCAGCAGATATTGTCCTTAATATTTTGGCACAAAGAAAAGAAAAATTTACACATGGGTCAGCTTTTCCTACCTGTTAATATTAATCGGAAGAGTGTATTGGTTAATTCAGTCCCTATGGTTCAATTGATTTGTTCTCCCAATGAATTTCTATAAGGATATCTGTCTTCCTCATCTCTGAGTTCAGTTTTTCATTATAAACATTTTAACTTTCTTTACTTGCTGAAAAAGTCAGGAGCACACATTTAAGCCTCACCCAGCTTATGGACCAGGGTAAATAAATGTAAATGTGAACGTGCCCTGGGGCATCAAGGTTAGAAGCAGAAGCACCTTTTGTGACCCTAATCACACTCTTTCTCTGACTCTGGCTAAAGAAACCTTTGGCACATACATCACCCTGGTGAGCTGTTTTTGCTGTGGTAGTTCTTTGACCTTATTGGTAACCTTTTCACTAACCAGGCCTGAATTTACCCATGGGAATTCTTAGCAGTTTATTATATAATAAACTCCACATGAAATGGGGGACAGGGAGAAAGGAAATCAGCTTATGTAAACTATTTGCTTCAGTATACAATGAAGTAATCTCTATTCTCTTACAACACTTCATGAATTTATGCCAAGTAAAGCTATATAAAACACCACATCCCACTTCCCAGATAGGTCACAGAGGCTTCTTTCCCACTTGACAGGTGCTACCAACAGTGTATTTATGTCATGTTTATTCTTTGGCATGGATATTTCTATCTGCAGCAGCAAACCTCTGCAATGCATCAGACCACAGAAACACAGAAGTGCTCATAAAGGACCCTGTGCAAGTTGGTTTTCTTGCTCTTGGTGCTGTGTCCCCTCTGGATCAGCTGGAACTTCGGGATAAGCTGCCATGATTTTTCTTTGTGAAATTTGCAAAAGAAATTTGCTCTGGGACTGAGACCATGCATGTCAGATAACAAATTTATACGGCTGGCATACAATGTGCGTGGCCCGGAATATAAGGCTTGATAATGGAAAACCTGACAAAATCATAAGTGGTCCTAGTGGGCAATACTATGATACAGCGTTATTACGCCAGATTTCCAAAAACATATATTACTCAGGAGCTGAAATTACTGTTTTGCAGCCCAGGACCTTGTAATGCATTGAATAGTTTCTGACTAATATTTGCATGCCTGTCTAAGAATATGTAAATTTGACAGTTTCCCTCCTGGAAAAACCAAAATCCCTAATGAATTGAAGGGCCAAACATGCAAATAAACCTCATGATTCACACATATGTCTCTCATTTAATTTTTCAAAATGTATTTTGCATTTTGATTACGCTACAAAATGCAGCATGGAGGGCAGAGCACTGAGAAAAATAGAAGTGTGTGTTCAACAAATTTTTCATATCAAACAATGTGATTTACTTTAATCATTTCAAGAGTAACAAATAACGGCAAGTGCATGATTTGAATGCCTTCCAGGGGTATGGAGTCAAGCTAAAAAAAAAAAAAGTGATGCTATATACATATGTACATATATCCATGCACTCTTTAGGCCATAGGCCTGATTTTTCACTCAATCATTCTCCTCTGTTATAATACTAGTTTTGACTTTAACCAAATTGTATTTGGCTTTTGCATATGCCAGTGTGACGAGATGTATGCCTCAGATGCCTCTGCTGTGACAGATCCAAAACAGTTGTGATTGAATATATATATATATTGTTGGACAGGAAAAATAAAGAAAAAAATCAGTATTATTTATTTAGACTCTCAGATACATCCAGTTATGCAAAAACTCCCCACGTAGGAGGAAGTTCACCCAGGAAATACCCCTCACTGAATGCCTGAGAGATTCAAAGAATTTCACATTAAGCTTCCCCAAACACTTACAGGTATAGGCAGAAAGTGTTTAACTTTCATTTGTCCTTCTCAAGGTCAGTGAAGACAAAGGGCAGTGGAGGAGAATATCTGCCTTGAAAATTGTTCTAAGAGAAAAGATAGCAGATGTCCTCTGGCAAATCTGGTTGCAGGGATTTTAAGACACATATTTGCTCAGCCCTCTGGCTCACAGCCTCCAAGCTATTCTCCTCTAAAAACGTTGTAGAAAAAAAGAAATCTAGCTGAACCTCACCACTTCAGCTCAGAGTTAAATCCACTCATGGAATTCAGTGCCACTGAACCCCCAGCTGGCACAGCTGAAGGGTGGCTGCTCCTGCTGCAGGGATAAGCAGAAGGGAATTTTTGGCTGGGCTGTGGCAATGCCAAAGGAAAACATTCACCACAAGATGCCTCTCAGCGCCCAAACACTGGTACTTGCCACTCCCCAGCATACCTGCAAAAAATCAGCAAGGTAAAAAGTGTCTTATTTTCAATTTATCAATGGTATCTTTGCTTCAGGGAGGGATTAAAACATTTCAGAACTTCATATGTGAGACGAACTATTATAGTTGAGCTGTACAGTTTTCTAGATTTTACCCAACAAATGGCATCTGCTTTTCTCTCCTTTTAGGGATGCTTTTAAAAAACTGAAAGGATTATTCTTGATTTGTTTTGGTCTTGAAAGGTGTTTTATTGAGGTTTTTTCCCCCTCATTTAAAACACAAAGAAAAAAATTCTGCCTCAATTTTTTTTCTTTTCAATTTTGAAACACTGATTTTTTTTTTTTTCCCAAAACTCTTTTCCAGTCAGCTTTAAGGTAATATAAGTAATAACCAAGCCAGACCAAAGAAGGTGATTTTTTCATAATTGTCAAATAATGACAACATGAAGAAGGGACAAATAGCATCCTGAAATTAGTCATACAGAGTGTATCACAGGGAATATCCCCTCTTTCTGCCCAAAAGATGCATTTCATTTTCCTATCTTTATTCACATGGAGATTCAGGCAGAGAAAGCTGCCTCCAAAAGCCATTTCTTTAAGATACCACGAAATAGAAAGGTTAATAGTTAACACTGTGAAGAGTCCATTATTAAAACTGCTTTGCCATGCAATACCAGGACAAATGGAAAATGAAAATTAGCCTAGACATCTACAACCTCACAAAGGAGATTCAAAGTCTCTGGGGTTGTCATTCCAGCATCTTTACATGATAATCAAGCAGGTTTTGTGTACTTACTGTAGTTAATGCCACCTCTTCCCATTTTCATTTTGTTGCAAGCACAGAAAATATAACCAATAATGTGCATGTTCTTTTTTCTTTGAGGGGAGGAAAGGGGAAAAAAAGAAGAATTTAATTGACAGATAAAACGGATGTAGAAAGGGTAATTTCATTTTCCATCAGAAGAAGTAAGGTTTTATGTTGGGAATTAAATTAACAGCACATGAAATTGGCTTTTCCTAAGTTCATATTTTTTAAACTTTTTTTTTTCTTTATAAAAAGAAGAAGAAGATGGAGGAGAAGAAAGAAAAAGACCCCCAAACCAAGGTAGAGTTGTAAAAAGCCTGACAATAAGCACAGATTATTTCCAAAGATGATAAAACTTTTCCAGTGCAGTGTGGTTGTGGGCCTGCTTGCTTTTCAATCACTCAACATTTTCTGGTTGTGTGATACTAAAAAGTTATGCTTATAAATGTTTTCTGATTTCTTTGCATGATGTTCCACCCTCTGACTCCAGCTGGTTTCAAGCTGTACTCCCCACCCCACATCTTTTCCTCTCTTTCCTCAGCTTATTCAAGTTGCCTGCGGGTTGTGATTTATCTTTGCAGTTAATACATTTGTATTCACGTAATTTTTTGCTGTTTGGCTAGGCAAATCTCTATTGGAATACCAATATGTATGGATTTCCATATTGTCATCACTGACAAAATAGAAACATGGGACTGGAGAAAAAAAAATCTAAGTGATGAACAAGAAAAAAAAATATGCAGAAAAGGGAAAAATCATTTTGAAATCCCAAAATGTAGTGTCTTCCCCCTCCCTCTTTTAATGCATAAAAGTGAAGTTAATGACAAAACCTCTTGCTAATGTTGTGCTTAGGAGAAAACAAAGAGGATATTTCTAAAAAATTCACTTGATAATTTATCAAGACAAGTGTAAAAATCAAGTATGAGCCAAGGAAAGACAAAAATGCATGTGTACACACATGTTGTTCCCATTAAAAACCCAAGAAAATAAAAATAACACTCATCCCTCAAAATTTTAGCAAACAATGATGAATAGCATCATAATCAACCACAAGCTGAATGGTTTTGACATTTTCAGTTACTTGGTGAGTTGAAAACATGAGTTCTTAGGTTTAGGTACAAATCAAAGTATTTTAATAATTTTTATTCTGTAAAAATCTGCAACTGTTTCAACAACATAACATCCTTTAATACAAGAAGGTCAAATTTTGCAACACATTTTCATGTAATTAATGTTTTCCTCAAAATCTCAAGGCAATTTGTGGGACTGGTGTAATTTTCAGAAGTATCTCACGACTTCAAACATCCCTGAAGGGAGCACCAGCTCAGAATCATTAAGCAAATTCATTGAAATACACAAGAGGGACTCAATGCTAAGTGCACGGAGTTGGTAATCTAATCTTCAGCAGTCTGATATATTTCAGTAGGTGATGAACAAACCTGTGGGTGTCACTGTAGTGAGCTGATCTAGGTCAGCTTCCAAATGCCCACCCAGCTGCTCCCTCATTCAGTGGGACAGGGCAGAAAAATGGGATGACAAACGTTGTGGATCAAGGAGATCACTTGCCAATTACCATTACAGGCAAAACAGACCACTTGGTCAAAATTAATCTACTGTCTTTTCAAATGGACTTCAGGAGGAAGAAATTTATTTAAAAAACAAACAAACAAAAACTAAAACAAACAAACTAACTAACTAACTAAACCAGAAAAACAAAAAAAAGAACATTCTTCTTTTCCCACCACCACTTTTTGTAGGCTCAGCTTTGCTCTGATCTTCTTTGCCTCCCTCCCTTGAGCTGTGCAGCTTGGGATGGTTATGATCCATGAACTGCAGCTTCTCTCTGTTGCTCCTTCCTCCCCACTCTTGTTCTGTATTCCAGAATGGAGCCTTCTCACAGGGTACTGTTTATTTCAGGAATGCCCACCTGCTCCAGGTAGAAGTCTTCCACAGGCCAATATAATCATGTTTACCAATGATACTGCTGGCTTTTAAATATATTTTTTAAATTATTTTCTAAATATTCATAACCACAATAATCATATTACTCCTGAATCCCTTTCAAGTGAAGTGCCTTTGATTTAGATGTGATTCAGAAAACCTAGGTAAGTTGCTAAAGCTCTCAGATATTGCCACTGGAGAAACTGGACACTTCTGAAGGCTATAAGATTCCCAGGACCTGATTTTTGTAGTCAGCCTCTACCCATTGACTGTAGGAAGGGTGAAGATGGGAGTATCATCATACTGGAAGATAGCATTTTAATTTTGATATTTAAAGCTATGTGTTTTTTTGTTTTGTTTTGTTTTGTTTTGTTTCGTTTTGTTTGTTTGTTTGTTTAGGGTGGGTTTTTTGTTTTGTTTTTTTTTTTTTTTTCATTTCCACCCTCCCTCTGTTCATATATATATATATACATATATATATATTTTTTTTTTTCCCTAGTCAAGTCAGGTTCTGTAAACAGATTTACACAATGTCCTGATAAGTTCACTGAGGATGATTCAGTCATTGTGTGTTAACTATAAAGAAGGACAACAGGTGGTATTCACAGAATCACAGAATGGTTTGGGTTCCAAGGAACCTTGAAGATCATCTATTTCCCACCCCCTGCCATGGGCAGGGATACCTGGTATTAGACCAGTTTGCTCAGACCCATATCCAGCCTGGCCTTGATTCCTTTGCCCTTGCTAACCCTGAGGGTTAGAAAACATCCCTTAGAAACAACGGGTGAGAAACTGCAACTCTAAAGAGTGATTGCTCAGGATTAATCTGTAAAATAGGCTCAAAGAAGCTTCATCTAAAAATATTTCTTTCCAGTGCTTAAAAGGTTCAAATATTGAATTAATTTTTTAGACAATGTTAGCAGGGGAGCATAATCTTGCTCTGATGTACACCTACTCCTTGGGCACGCTGACCTGACTCGCCTGTTTTGATATTCCTTGATGCAAAGAAGGGACAGGAATGCTCACTGGGGATGGGGAAAATGCACACAGCTGTTCTTCCCAGCGTTGTGCTCTGCTTGGATAGGAGTAAGTAGGGTGTGGTTCACTGTGAAGCCTGTACAAAGGACAAAGGTTCCCTAATGAGAAATTTGAGGGAATGGAACAATCTCTGGTAGGATGTAAGGACCTGTACTGATTTCACCATGTTTGGTGCCCAAGTCAAACTGAATCATTTTCGTGCACCCCCCTCTCCCCCATCCCATCTCACTTTGGGTAAATATTTACTCAGATGAAAATAAAATACTACCAAAATAATGTTCTGGACAGCTACAACTCTGGGAAAGAAGATGAAAGAAAAAAGGAGCCACACCAAGCAAATGTGAGTTATGTCACTTAATTCATTACTGCCTTAAATGAAAGAAAATGGATGACACTGGGAGCATTAACACAACTAGCCTCCATAATGAGAGCTGAATTCCACCTTCTAAGAGCTTCTTTATATCCTTACATACATAACAACAAATGCACATAAATATATATATATATCCAAACATATTCCCACATATTTAAATGTATGCATTTGAACCACAGATGTAGCTCTACAAATCTGTAGCTATATATATATATGTATATTTGTTTGTGCATGTTTATACATAAATAGATATTTCATTTCTTAAAGTGTGGTTTTACTCCTGTTTTCCTGTACTGTGGGTAGGATCAGTCAGGAGGGAGAAAATTCATTACAAGAAAATTTACAGTAAAATTAAATTATTCGATTAAAAAAAAAAAAAGGGAGAGAGACAGGGAGAGAAAGAAAGACAAGAAAATAAAAAGAGGGAAAAAAGAAACAGCAAGCTTGAGATGAAGGTATGCATTTTAGGGTGACTGCGTTCTCAGAGAATAAGAGCTTTATCTTGATTTCCAGCTCTCCTTCTAACAAAAAGGGATAGCATCTCAGAAAATGGAACTTCTTTTTTCTTTTTGCTGACCTACTTAAAAAAAAAAAAAAAAAAGTACAAAAAAAAAAAATCTTCATTGCTGAGATATTTCCTTTTTCTTACCTTTCTGCTGATAAGAACTCTCAGTGTTTCTGGATAAGAAGAGATACTTTATTGTCTCCTGCAAAGATACAAGAGAAGAGAGGGAAAAAAACAATGCCTTTTGTTAGAAAGGAAAGCAAGTGCAATTTGAAGAGCGATTGTAATAGACAGTATTGCTGAAGGCAAACAGAAGCTAAGAAGTAAGCGTTTTAGAATATTATCCTTCCTTAACATTTTGATAAAGTTCCTGAAAATGGGAGCCACTTTTGCCTCTGCAGCACTTTAATTTCCTATAATCATCTCTGATGGAACAGATGATACACACAGAGTTACCCCAGGTATTGTTTAAGTGGGGACTGAATTACTTTTATACTATCACTAAATGATTGAAAAAAGGAAGCAAAACACGTTTTCAGGATCACTCTGCTTCCATGCTGCAAGCCCAGCATAGTGATGCTCTCACTAATTCTGTTTAAACTGCATTCCAAAAGTATTCACAAGTCAATTTTTTTGAAGCCATTAAAAAGAATGTACAAGCAACATAGTGTGGAAAGCAGAGGCAATGTTCATTATCAGGCCCAGAAGAAAAGGATATGTTGAAGAGAAAAACCCACAAACTACAGGACTTTGAGGAATTTGCTAGTTATCTTTTCCACTTGGGTGACTTTAGGCTTCACTACCAAATTGAAACACCATTTTCTGAACAATAATACTATACATTTTTTTTGACATCACAAAAGAATGCTTTTAAGGCATAAAAAATGTATTTCCCTTATGTAATCAAAAACAAAACTCTATAAATTATAATGCTATGTACAGTCCAATTCCTCCATTCAATGCATTTAAATGGTATGTGCTGATTAAGCTCTTAGTCATTTATGTTAAATGTCTAATGAAAAGCTCTTTGAATCTGGTTTAACCCATATTAAATGCCCTAGTGGTGCCCCTGGAATTAAAAAAAAAAAAGAAGAAAATTAATCCTATTCTTTGTTCCCTTTATACATTTTAATAAATTATACTGCATCTTCCTAATGCATTAATGTCTCAGACAAAATGCCAAATGGTCTGATCCTTTAAACAAAAAGCCAGGAAACAAATTTGCACATTAAAATGTAGAGTGATTCAACAATTCAAGGCGTAGTGTTTTCCAAAAGATTATGTGTTTTCTATGTTCCTTAATAAATCTCCATGATGATTTCTGCTTTTTGTGTAAGCAGGTTCTGTTGAAAGTTTGCTGAGTTTATACTTTCTTCTTTGCTTTCACTTTCAACAGCTTAACAGAATAAACATAATTTTCCAAATGCACTGGTTCCTGGAGCATAATATGTCGTACAAGGTGTTCAATAACCTGGCAGTAAAGAGAATCATAGATAGCCCAAGTAAATTCAGAATAGTCAAGGTGTCCTCTTCATGTCTCATTTACATAGATCCATGGAGATTCAGCATTGGAGCCAAAGTCCAGGGTTTACCTTTAGCGCTTTCAGGTCCAAGCTCAAATCACATGGTCAGAGAACTCTTAAGTTATGTTTATCAAGCTTGTTTTTAAAAAGCTTTAGGGATGGACATTCCTCAACCTCAATAAGACATCATTTTCTTTCTCTTTTATCTCTTAAAAAAATAAAAATACAGCCGATTTCTATTGAAATATCTGTTATGCAGAGTAATTTTTCCAGTTGCAGAATCAGCTGTTTCTTGCTCTTTCCCTAAGTGCATAAAAAGTAGTCAGTTAATAGAGTATACATGTTTCTTCATCTGAAAATGGTCTCCTAATTTTTGGTCCACACTTTGAAGATTTGCAAATTTTTTCAGCACCCAAAACTTTAACATTGAAAGTGTTGTGATGCAAATTTAAAATCTAATCAAGGATAAGCTCCTCTACATTTTAGACAGACTATGATCAGAATGATTTCAACAACAACAAAAATAATGAAAATAACAAGAGTAATAATGTAAATACCTCAAAAATAAAATTAAATAAGAAATAGAAATACTTATGTTAACAGAATTTAAGATATACATAGAGTGTAACTAATTGCTAGTTACATGTATGTGGAGAAGAATATAAAGGAAAGAAATAGTTAAAGCAAGTATCTTCTGTTTCACCCTGATTACTAAAACATTCCTTTAAAGATTCCCAGGACTTGCCTGCAATAAGAAAAATTGATATCTATAAATTGTGACTGAGAGTCTTCAAATAAAGTTTTAAACTGAAATACATTTACCATTATAGGGTTTCTGTTTCTTCATTTAAACGAAAATATTTATTTGCTTTGTATCCAGTAGAGGTCCAAAGTACTAACATTATTAAATATGACTTTGGTACTAAATCTTCTGGGAAAAGAAGAAATGCAGTGATAATGAATGTAAAGAACAGCTAGATATTGTGGATTTTAGTATTGTGGACTTTAGCTGATTTGTGATAGATCGGTGACTCCTGAAGAACTCAAGGCCTAAAGGTCAATGGTTTCTTCCCTAGAGGCATAATTCTATTTTTTCTAGATTTTTACCCTGAAGCTCTCAGTAGCTAAAGCCTTCTATTTCTGTGTCCTTAAGACAGTCTTGAAGCAACAGTGGTTTAGTCTTAAGTACATTATGAGATCAGTAATAGCAAAGTCACATTTCTTGAAATTCATGGTTTTCTTGCTATGGAATCAGGACTTTGAGACTCCTCAAGCCCTGGAAGAAAATAACCCCAAAAACTTTTCAACCTAAACTTCTTTTTATGCATGAGGAAGGCTGGATCCTGGAAGGTTTTCTAGACTTGCAAACTCTTCATTGAAAACAGAGTAAATAGAAACAATGACAACTATAGTCTTACTAATGTCAGTAACTCTGTGTCTAGGAAAAAAGGTCAAACTCTTAGAAGTTCAGTGCTTTTACCTTCATATATTCAGATTCCTTTGTTTCCTCATCTGACCAGTCACTTCCACACCATCTGTAAATTAAATGCAATACATTTACTTCTGATATGAAAAGGCTTGCTTGTCTATTTTAATAAATCATTTCTTACCATGGAAAAGATTTAAATGGCAAAAATGGCAATGTTTGGATACATTTCTGGTTTTTTAGTTGCTTATAGTGACTCCCTTTGTTCCAATTATTTTAGCTGGTTTTGTTTGAAGAGAAACTAGAGTAGATAACCTGATTGAGGATAAGAAAATGAGGATGTCAGCAGTAGAAAGTTAGGATGTTATATGCTGGGCCAGCTGTACAACATTCCTGCTGGGTACAGTTGTAAACTGCAGTGCATAAAGCTGCAGTCAGTGTTTCTGGCCTAATGGAAAAAAAAAAAAAAGGAACTCACAAGAAATCCAAGGAAATTGTTTAGGGATAAGAATGGGATATAAGCAAAGGTGTTCAGTGTGTAGAAATTACCTGTTCTTGTTCCATGTTGCTGGTGATAGAGAATAATAGGGGTGAGACTGTTAAGGAGTGGATGAAAAAATAAGAAAACACTCTCTCACTGTGCTGTACATTCTACCTTACTCATGCAACTATGCTCCAAACCACTGTCACAGGCAGGTGGTACATCCTGAAGATGAATCAGCAGCAGCCCACAAACATCTGAAAACACCTGGCACAAGCTTCCCCGATTTGTATTTCCCAGCTCTCTAGTCAACTAACCTAACTCAGAAGCATGTTGAGAGTGCAGGGTCCAGTCAACTGCAGAGGTTTCACACAGAGAAAGAAAGCAGGCAATATAATTTGGTGTTTTTGAAATAGGTCTCCTCACTTCAGATCTGTCTGATTATTCATCCACAGTCATGCTCTCTACTTTCCTTGTGCCATATTACAATTGCCTTCCATAGGGCATCACTCACCTTTTCATCCACAGCCATAAAATAAATGATTTGGGCTGAAGTGTTCTGTTGGGCACAGAACAGATGGTACTAGCCACAGAAAAAACCAGTAACACCTGGTTTCAGATACTCAGGCAGCAAATTCCCTGCCCCCAAAGCCATGGCTCATTATTCAGTCCAGATAATGGACAATTCAGACAAACTTTAGCTATTTAAATCTCAGTTTCTGAAACCAACCAGAGTCTCCAATTCCCTCTGCAGATCCAGCTTTGCCTTGGCTACATCTGTCCACAACTGTTCTCCGGATGGACTTTTCCATATATATGAAATCCTTTCCTAGTAACAAATATATGCATCTGTAGCTGTTTCAAGCTGTTTTCTGTGTAATAGTCCCAGCAGCTGTTTTCACTTCAGTGGTCTCCTGTAGAGCTGTTATTTAAAAAAGTTATTCTCCAGTTTCTTATCTTCATTCATTAGACCTGTCATCTTCACAACCAAGTTTTAAATTTTTTCTTTCCTCATACCCATTATTTGACACCCCTGTGGAACATATTGTGTTTATCCTGAACTCCTCTAGAGCCATTGGCACGATATGTTTACTCATAATGCTAAAGCTGTTGCTTGAGGAGCAACTAGAAAGCAGGGAATGACCACAAAACTCCTTTTTGAGGGGGGCTTTAGGCTTTACAGATATGGTCAGGTTTCCTTGTACTGCAGGTTTCTTCATTATGTCATGCACATCATCATCAAAAACCCAACTTTTTGTGCAGAATGGGAAATAGTAGGTGATACAGATGTCCTAAGATTCAGAAATGTAGGTCACATTCATAACTAGAAACTAGATCTCTCACTGCTTGAAACCTAGACCTATCTCTTGTGCTGCAAAACCTTCAGGAACAATAACGTTCTCTCCATTTTACTGAACTTTATAATTGGCTTATTTTTATTTGCACCCTCAAAATAAACCATCAATAAAAGAAGCATATTTGTTTTTCAGGACCCTTGAAAGTGAAAAGAATAACATTGATTTAATGTCCCAGCCCTTCTCATTAGGGCCTCCATGAAGTTTGGGCATCTTTCCTAATCAATGAACTTATGGGGAAAATCTGTGTCAATGCCTGGCTGCTTCTTGCAAACATAATCAGAAAAAGCCAGCAGCAGTTCCCAGGGGATAAGTTAGTCCAATCATACCTTAACATATGGCCACTTCACCTTCCTCCAGCTCATCTATTTCCACAGAAAGAAAAAAGTGTGTTTGTGTCTCCATAGTTAATAAGGGAACTGCTCTCTTTTGGTGTACTCTCTAAGAACACTTGAAAGATTTTAAACAGTCAGTAAGCTTCAGAAAAAGCCATATCTGAACTGAATGTGTCTGCAGCTGCCTGGTGTGCACATCCATGTAGTGTGATCCCAACCAGTATTGTGCTGGTACCTGAGCAGGTGACAGTGCATAGGTCCCATTCTTTGCTTTCATAACCTTTGAGGTGAATTTAGGGAAGTTTCTTGCCCTCATCTGGCAATTTCTTTCAGCAGCAGACCCGCAAATCTACATAAGGTCTTCAAGGTCTCAAACGGCATATGATTATTTTACAGTTAAGCAAACTGATGCTGAGTGATTTGCCAAATGTCAGAAAGAGAAATGTTTATAGGACTCACGAGACCTTACTCCCAGTCTGGAGGTCTACTCGTTAATGACACTCCTTTCTTTGGCAATTCTTCATGAAGCTGGTGTGATTCATCCACCACCTGCTGTACAATATAGCTAGACATGACATCTTGCAGCAAGATTTACTCCTAGGTGCTACATGCCGATGACAGTTTGTAATTAAGGGGACTGCTTTTTTCTTCTGTTTCTCCCCTAAAATGAATTATTTCATTCCACAGACCTTAATGGTTTTCATTTGCTCTTAATTAGATAATTAAACTATGGGTTCAGATCATAACATGCTGCATTAATGACATCCATTTAATCAAAATGTCCATTTGTTTTCATTATATTATTTTTAGTAAGAGATGTTCAAAGAAATTCTGTTAGCTTATTTTTTCTTTCTTTTGGCCTTTTGTTATTTATTGTGTATAGATATAAACCCCAGAAAATGTCAAGATGATGATAATAATAACACCAGCTGCTACGTTGCTTTTTTTTTTAGATAACAAATCCACAATATGCTAATTTATTGGCACTATATTGGCATAACAGAAATGGAATGATCATATATTCAATATCTTTGAAATTTTGTAGTTATCATAGTCCATCTAGCATGGATATCACCTTTGGGAATATGTTAAGGAAGATTCTTTTGAGTTATATGTTCTACAAAGATACTGAGAAACAAAGGTAACTGAAAAAAGGTTTTATTTTAAGATCCTCTTTTATATATTTACAAAACAATTCCCATATATAACAAAGCTGGACTCTTTTATCAAGCACTACTGATTTTGTCTTCCTAATTTCCCATGAAGGTTTAATTTCCATTAGATGTTTAACTCAAGACAGAAGCAATGAAAATTATGTTATTGTCCATGATATTGTAAAAGTTTTTGGGTTTTTTTCCCCTACATATGTTTTTGTTTTATTTTATTTTCCATTCTTACAATACAGGAGAACAGAATTCGTACGTAATTTTTTTTTTTTTTCAAAAGACAAACTCAAAATTATGAACCCAATCAAGTAGCGCACTAAAACCACAGAGAAAATGAATGGCCACCTGTCTTGTGACTTTGTCTTAAAAGACTTCTTTGGCCTTGCCAGAAATTTGGCAGATAATCATTCTTTAACATGACGACTCCATTAATGAATGCCCCAACTCTTTCACTTGCTGACTCATAGCAGGATGTCTCTCTTGATGGAATACCAACTACATCAGCCCTTTTTCTGCTGTTACAATAGATTGAGAAGTTTTCTACACAATCATTCCGTGAATCAAATTAGTGACAAAACTGAAGCTTCTTGGTGAAAACAAAAGGTGAAAACTCGTCAGGAATATTTATTTGGGAAACCAAATATTTTGGGATCCCTGAAAGAAAACAAGGCTATACAAATAAGAACAAGGCTATAGAAATAAGAATGTTGATACAACTATCCTGTGAAACCTTCTGTGATCATGCAGGAATTGGAATACAATGATCCTTGTGAATTCCTTCAGCTCAGGATATTCTATGATTGTATGAAACCAAACTTAAAAAAATACATCACTGCAACTCACTGGTGCAAGATTAGTGTAGAAAAATGAGGTACTATAATTAAAAACATAAGGAAGGCTTAAGAGTTTGGGCAAAGCTTGTTGCCTTCTTGTGGGATGGAAGGGAGGGAAGGGAGGGAAAGGAAGGAGGGAAGAAGGAAGGGATTCCAGGAAGGAAGGATTCCAGGAAAGAAGGAAGGATTCCAGGAAGGAAGGAAGGAAGGAAGGAAAATTTATTTTTTCTAAATTAAATTAAAAACATGGTCTTTAATAAATATAGAGATTTCAAAGAAATCTGAAAATAAAATTCTGGTTGGATTTCCACTATTGCTGGAGATGGTGGGGGGAGAGAAATCATATTTTCTTCTATTTTTATTTTGAGCATGGTTGGTATTCATATGGCTTCAGTCTCACAGTATAGTCTGTTTTTGCTGTGCCACAGAATCTAACATGGCATTGTCATTGCTAAGAAAGTTGGGTTAATTGTATTTAAAAGTTAAATTAATTGATTGATAAATACATAGCCATGGGTCGCATTATCTTTTATAAATTTTAGGCTTATAGCTGCATTCGTTTGCACATGGACACACTTTACAACTTAGCTGTGCAGGAATGGTGTGGAACACAAAAAAATTATTTGAAATAGCTCGGTGCTGAAGGAGTGGCTAATTGTAACTCCATGCTGTCTTTATTGCACACTGCCACCTTTATGATTCATGCTGCCAAGAGCTTTCAGTGGCCAGCTTAGAGGCTTTTCATAAATCTTACATATTTTATAAAGCACAATGAAAAACACTTTGGGAATGGACGGGACTGTTGGCAAATTAAAAAAAAAAAATAGCTGCACATTTAATTCAAATACCAAGATTTGCTAATGTGTTTAGAAAACTGACAATTTCAGTCTTAATCCTATTCAATCCAGTGCCTTGTAATTATGCACAACTAAGCAGTCATAATTTATGAAGCAGTAGAAGAACATCCAGACTGAAGCTTTGCATCTGGCGTCAGACTATGGGGACAGGAACAGTGGTGGGGGCGGCCTGTGAAAGCCATCCTGCTACTTGCCAATCTTATTTAAATTTTATTGCTGCCCAAATTGGAAAGATTACATGGTAATTAGCAGTTTCCCCACCAGTATAGATTCTGCCTCTCCAAACAATCTTTGATAATGATCCTTTCCCTCCTCCCCGACAACTTCAGGGAAATTTCAGAGCCAGATATTAAACAGGCAGTTATGAAATTGTGCTCAACCACCTGTTCCCTTGACCCATGGCCGACCCTCTTAACAAAGGACTGTATATCTCAATCAGGGCAGGTGATCCCATAGATTGCCTTTTGGTAATTAGCACACTCCCCCCTTCTTGCAAGCTTATGAAAGGCTCTCCTTAGGAAGATGCCTTCTCTGAATACAGAAGGGGATGTCAAAATGATGCCCTGTCAAAAACTTCCTTAAAAACTTCAGCTGTATGTTTGCAGGGTGAACAGGGAGAAATGAAACCATGGATAAAAATGTAAGATCAGCCAAAGTGTATCATACAAAGACTCATCTAATACAATATCCTGTCTTAGGCCAGAAATAGATGTCCAGTAATGAGTATAAGATCAGGGTTAGTGTATGTGATATTTTTCTCACTACTTCCTGAGCCTGCAATAATTGCACCTCAGGGTTTTTTGATCTGGAGATGGATTCTACAGATGTAATTATCCTCAATGACCTTGTCCAGTCTCCCCTTGAAACCACAGAGACATTCAGATTTGACAAGATCCTGTGGCATGGAGCTCCATTATTTAATTAATGCAGAAAAAAACGAGTAAAAAGTGATCGTTCATTATTTCTCAGAATACAAGAACAAGAAAAAAATCAGGCAAAGGTTAAAAGCAAAAGAACTAGATTTTCAAATGAGGACTAAGGAAGTGGTTGGTGCTGTACATTATGGAAAAGGAAAGTCAACAGATTCAAATATATATTGCCATAATGGATGCATCTAACTAGAGCTATTAATTACTGTTTATTTAGATATAATTTTAAGATCTGGAGGACCAGTCACTATAAGAAGATAGGAAATTATTTAGAGTATTGAAATGTCATGGAATAACAGAATTGTTTGGGTTGGAAGGGACCTTAAATATCCTCTTGTTCCATGCCTACTGCCACTAGACCAGGCTGCTCCAATCCCTGTTCAGGCTGGGCTTGAACACAGCCAAGTTGGGGCATCCAGAAATTCTCTGGACAAATATCCCATTAAACACACCATTTGTGTATACAGAAGCCCTTAATAAATCTACCAGTTGACAGTTTGGAGGCACCATTCAAACAGCTCTTGCTGTTTTGTAGGGATTTTAGCTATATAATCTAATTAATCCTGAACTTCCTTCACATCTTCTGTGAAACAGAAAAAGGAATACAGTGACTGTGATCACAGCAAATGAAAAGGAAGAGGGTCTGTCAAGTGGATATGTAGATTTAGGTTAAAATATTTGTCTTTTACCAACCTCTATGAGAGCCACAATTTTTAAAATTACTTGTTGCTTTACAGACACTTTTAACTATTTGAAAAGGAGAGAGTTAGGAGACCAAGCTGTTAGAGAAGCAGTACAGGATAAAAGGAGTGAAAGATATCTAAATATAAAATTAAAAAAAAAAAAAAAAAGAAAAAAAAAAGAGAAAAAGAAAAAATTAACAAAAAGAAAGAAAAAACCTCTGAGGAAGGAAAAATATGTAGAAGAATTAGAAAGGAAATCAAGGCAGACAGGAGAGAAGAAAAATTGGTGGAAGAAGGAGAGAGATGAGGAACCATTTGAAAAATGAGGATACAGAAAAACAAGTAGAAGCAAACAGTGTAGTGGAACAGCTGAGGGGGGGAAAAAACGTGAAACAATATGACCTCCAGAAGTCACATCTAACCTTAAATATTCCATGATTCCATGAATAAAAATACTTTTGCATTACATTTTAAATAGTCATAGTTGGAGATATGTTGATGAAAAAAAAGCTGGTTTTTTGTGGTGTACTTTCTCATCTACAGCTGTAAGGTTCTCTGAAAAGTTGCAGGAATTTCCCTTAATTGCAATACAATACATACAAAGGTGTTATTTTCCTTGAAAGGGTGAAGAGTCCACCAAAACAACGATGTGTTGATATGGAGATATTGTCATTTCTTTAACAAGGCTATAAATTAATTGCCATGATTTGAAGAAAATTGCTAGTCTGCATGTTAAAATCCCATTAAAATACTGATCTGAGAGCTTTATTGCCCTCTGCAATCAATGCTACTAATTCTTTGAGTATTTTTACATACACAGTTGCAGTTTTAGCTCTAGAGTCTCGAGTGTGTATTTGGAGACTGCTAATGGAAAAATAAAACATGAGAACTGTTTTCCATTTCTGTAACTCTTGGGATTCATTGTGATAACAGACCAGAGTGAGAGACTTCTTCTTCCCTTACCAAACATCACAGGAGCACAAAGGTATTTTGTGCTTTCTTCGTTTGCAATAAGTTTCTTAAAAAAAGGCAGATTACACAGGAAAAAGACGTTAAAAAATATAATTATGGAAAGGAACTGGAAAAAACAATGCAAATATTATCTGGTCAAAATGCAAACACAATGCAACAAATTCCTAAATTTTTTCTAGGTATATCTCTAATAAATTGTTTCAGCAGAATGAATTTTTTATAAGAATCACCTGCTTGACTGCATCATCTCTCTTCTACCCAGAAATGTTGTTGGGTCAGGAAAAAAAAAAAAAAAAAAAAGCAAATACAATGTTTTTCTGAGTTTAAAAAAATATGGAGAAGTAAAAAAAATAACCAGTATGGTTGTGGAAGTCTTCTCAACCTCATCTTGTCTCTTCTTTTTCAAGCAAGTGCAGCTCTGTTTGTACTCTAGTAAAGAAATACAGAAAATTTGTAAATGTTTTCTGGAAGAACAGGATAGCCTCATCTTGTTTTCCTAGTAAGCTGGAATAAAGTATAGAGGGGACCTGCCCATCACAAAGGTGTCTATGACTGTATCTCTTCCACTAAATTAAACATAGGATAATTTAGATTCCAAGAATGCTCCAATCCTTAATTCTTCCTAAGATTAAAAGTTAGATCATCCTGGTCAGGACGACATAATTGTTAATGTATGCAGCTTTTTATCTTACATTGAATGGTCTTGCGTTTTGTGCATGAAAGACACACATGGTTGGAAATGTATCTGAAAGTAAGATTATCACATAGTGCCATATAGACAGCCATATTAAAAAAACTATTACTCTTCAAAAATGAGGCATCTGTTTCTGAAATATTTTTGCAAGTGATCCTTGGCTTGGCCTGTGGTCGAGAGTTCCTTGGGAGAGTGTTAAAAGGTTTGTTCCATTCTTTGTATAGACCACTGTAACATTTTCTCACTGTGGTTCAGTTCCCGTGTCCAAGAATGCTTCTTGGGATTGTTGAATTAGCCAGTGTAGCCCAACATCCTGGGAGACCATAGCAAAGGACCACAAAGCCAATAACTGGGGGAAAAATAGAATCATTGAAGTACAGAAACCTCCTTCAGCCATGGGATGAAGCCTTCCAGGAGCAAACTCCTGTTCTCCTCTTTGTCTATATGTTATCTATTTCTCAAATGTGAGTTTCATCTTTATTGACTAGGTTTAAGAGTGTCTTTTTGTTGTCTTTCTGTTTTAGTGTATTCAATAAATATAAGATTTCCTCAGAACTCTAGAATCAGAGTTTGCTACATACAACAGTTCAGTGTTACAGAATATTTCATCCATATTCTGGAGAATTGGAGAAGAAATGGTCTCATATGTTCACAAATGTTTTCATATGTCAGAGAGGTTGCCCATCATTGCCTTATTTTCTGTGTGCAAAGTTAAAAAACATAAGCCCTGAAAAAAAAAATTTTCTCTATCAAAAAGGATTGTTTTAATCTTTTTTTGTTCTTTCATTTACCCTTTCATTCATTCAGAGTCTGCTGTTTGCAGACTTTTTGGAGTCTTTCTCGTTTGCTTTCAATTAAAATGAAAACCTCACTGTTACTTCTTATCCCTTTATTGTACTTTCTTGCAGCTCTGCTTGTGTGATCAAAATAAGAGCCCACCAAGCAAAAATGGACAGTGATAGCTATTCCCTGTGGTTAGTGCAAACAACTAATTGATTTTAAAGATCCATATATATTAATATCCTTGGGATCTCAAGGAAGGAAATTGTGAAATAAATCCTCAGTCTTCTTTTGCTCAGAAAGCAGAACTGGTGGACCAGATACTCCTCTAATCTAAGTAGACATAGTTGCAGAATGATCTTGGGAATTAAAAGTTTACAAAGGTAAGGTTCTCTTTCTGAATTTTAATGCATTTTCTTGCAGTAGTATTTGACAGTTATCATCAGCAGAAAATTTATCTCCATATAAAATGCATGTAGAATGGACCACGTTAAGATTGTCTGATTTACTCAAGATTCTTCCTGGGAGGGAAAAAAAAAAAAAAAAAAAAAAAAAAAAAAAAAAAAAAGCCTGAGAAGCAAGCCATTACAAAAGTGTTTGTTACAGGCCATCAGGTCTTTGGATACTTTAAACTCTGTGATCATAGATCACAAAGGACATGATTCCAGAAGAACAGTCGAGGAAGTTCCTGGTGGGTAAATAACTGCTGAAGACTTTTCATACAGCACATAAATGTGTGTGCTGAATGCCTTTAAATTGCCTCAAAAGTTCTCTTGTGACCCTAAAGAAGAACAAGAAGTACCTGACATTTTGGAGAATGGAGGATCAAAGGTAGCCCAGTGACATTCTGAAACCTGGCTTTGTTTTTCATGTCAGTTGAACAAAATCTGCCTTCTTAGATAAAGGCATAAGGATTCTTTCCAAGAAAAGGAATCAGCATGTTTTGCTTGATTTCACAAGACTTCTAAACAGAAAATCCTTACATTTCCATGTTAAAAATTAACATTAAGAAAAAGAAGAAAACAGAACTAAAACCAGTTAATAGAAGCTTCTAGTCCTTTAAGCATCACTGCAAGTTAAGACCGCATCACTTCAAGTGGCTGTTGTTCTGACCCCTGAAGGGATAATTTTTTGTTGTAACTTCACTGAACTTAGATCAGTTGGTTAAAAGTGCACAGCAATTTATCTTTTATTTACATCTCTCAAAGCCTCCTTATCTCTCACAATGAAAACTGGGCTGCAAGAGGTGCAGTATGTTTGTTTGAATATGCTGTAATCATTTAGTTTGACCTTTTATCACCCAGTTTTCCTTGAAAGGCAAGTATCTGATGGTACTGAATACATATTTTATTTACTGAACAAGGAAGGGAGGCACATTTGTTTTCCAAGAAGCTACTCTCAACTGCAGAAGGCATAGAACTGAGAGATCTTCAGATGAAAGTTGCTGCGGAAAAGCACAGATCATGTAGTTATGAAGAAAAATGGATATAAGACAGGAATAAGCAAAGTTTGTCAAGTGTTTTTCTGACCCTAGCTGCTCACAAAGACTCAAGTACCAGCTAAATGAAGGCTAAGGTGTTAGAGTCAAACACATCATATTAGGAACATGCCAGAGTCTTAATGAATCTTCTGCTTCTGTAGCAGTCCAAAGAAGATTTATTCTGACTTGAAGCTCATATCATAAACCTGTTTCCCTCTGAGGTAAAGCATAACCAGCAGATTACCTGATCAAGAATAAAGCTCCCTAAGAAGGTGTAAAATTTCAGTGAATCATGAAGCTGCTGCTCCATTTGTGTCTGATAACTCAATGCCTGTTATCATTGCTTCACCAAATAATAATAAAGGCTACTTAGCTTTCAATTGCTTTTAAATCCTGAGCATTTGCTCTGTGGGAAAACTTGTACTAAGCAGGCATTTGAGTGACATATTTCACCCAAATTCTCTGCCCATTTACAATCCAAGACTGTGTTTGCAGATGCCTGGGCAGCACAAAGGACTTCTAATGAAAGTTTCTCCCACCTAGAGAGATTTCAAGTTCTAACTTCTTGCAAAGGAGTCTGGAGTCCAAATTTTAAAAATTATATTGTTATCAATTTAATAGAATCTATGTGAAAATTGATATGACAATCTCAGTTCCCTCCTTGGGAGCCAGGAGCAGGTGTCATAACCCACAGCTTTGCCTCTGCCCAATGTGACCCCTTTTTGGAAGACCCAGCCTCCAGAAAAAAGTATTGGAAACAGGTTTTGGTAGAAGAATTTAGTTAGCACATTAATTAAACCATTAATATTTTATCCTACGT
This sequence comes from Acridotheres tristis, assembly GCA_037013685.1. Lineage (NCBI taxonomy): Eukaryota > Metazoa > Chordata > Aves > Passeriformes > Sturnidae > Acridotheres > Acridotheres tristis. The sequence goes on from CM072919.1 coordinate 74,602,014, forward strand.
GGTTAAAAAATATCCATAGTTCTTTAAACACCCACCTGAAACTGAAAAAAAAACCAAAAAACAACCACAAACCCTCACTTTTTTCCCTGAGGCTTTTTTTTTGCCTTTTGTCTATAGGGTTTTAAAAGCATGGAGAAGTAAAATTATCCAAGACTGCAGGTATTTGAAATATATGCTGAATCACTGTTAGTAATTACAGAAATAGAGGAACTAACCTACAGTTTGAAGGTAAGCTAGATGAATTTCATATTTTCTGATCAGAAATGCAGCTAATGCACTTGGAATTAGTCTATTAAAGCTACTTTGCAAATTCTCCTGATATCACTTCACAGTACTTCCCTTAAATCTCTGTCTTTCTAAAGAACATTTCAATATTGGGTCAGATTATGAATATTAAAGTGTCTCCAAAACCCACGTTAATTTCAAACTACAGGCACTGTGAATTGCAAATGACTTGAGCTGCTTAAGCCTCATAGTGTATGTGACTCATCCAGTGGCTTCCAAATAAATCAGGTCATGAAATTTTCTGCATTCACAACTCAAGTCCCTGAAATACCAAGTCAGTGTTATGATTCTCCATGCTTTCTTTTCAGACATAACTTAAAAATTGAATTTATAGCCTGAGAAAGAACTGTTATCAGACCTCCACAGTGCACCAGAAACCAGAGATTTCTAGCACCAGGTGGGGCTTCCCAAGAATCACAAGACCCTGCTTCAAACATAACTACAGCTGTTCTTCTGTCTGAGGTCACCCCAAAGTGTCATACCATCATTTGTGACTGCAGGGCAATGATCTCCAAGAATCCTTTTGCTGGGATTCAGATTGGAGTGGAACTCTACATTTTGCAGAAGAGTTAATTATTCATGAAGTTTAAACTAATCTTCCTGAAATTCATCAGGCTTTTTCATCAGAAGTTAGATAAATTGTCTAGTTACAGTTGCATATACATATATAATAAACCTATCAACAGAAAGGTGCAAATTTTGTTGGAAGATAACTCTAAACCCCAACAAAGGTTCCTTTGCAATCCCACCTTTCCCAATTTTCCTTTTCCTTGCTATAAAACCTGTCATAATTTTTCACCAGAATACAATAAAATATTTTGAAGCTCAAATAAAGATGTGAATAATGTGACAATGCAGCAAGATCTGGACTTTTGCAAAAGAGATCTGTTTGCTTGCTCAACTGTACAAGAAGACAGAGACCAGAGAAAATAGAAAAACAGTGGGCACAATGTACTTTTTGATTGCTTTTCCCACTGCGTCTGACAGAGAACTATGGACTGACACAGAATAACTGGTGGAACTTGGGGATAGATTGTCCAGCCTTACTAGAAGCCCTTCAAACCCTAAATTTCCTGGAAAGGCTGATTCATCTGCTCTAAAAAGCTTATTTATTATCAGCTTTCTTGCACTCTGGAGTTTCACACTTCTCTCTATAATTTGTAAATGTGTTGTGGGGTAGCTTAGGCTGGCAGCCCAAAGGCAAGGAGATCACTTGCCAATTGCTGTCAGAGGCAAAACAAACTCAAATTCAGGGAGTTAACATAAGTTTTTGGCCAAATTTTAGGTTTTGGGAGACAAAAGATAATTTAAAAAGATGAAAAAAAAAACAAAAAAAAAACCAAAAAACCAAACAAACAAAAAAACCCAAACAAACAAAAAAAAACCAAAAAAACAAAAAAAAAAAAAAAAAAAAAAAAAAAAAAAACAAAAAAAAAAACCACCATTAAAACACTTAGGAGAAAGGTTCGCTTCCCTAGACTCAACTTTACTTTTTCCCACTTTATCCTCTCCTCCCATCCTGCCATCAGAGCAGGTAACATTTAGTCCCTTCATAAAGGACAGGACTGTGCATGGGGCTAGTTAGTCAGTGCACAGCAATTTCTCTCTCTTGGTCTTTCCTCCTCATGATTTTCCAGAGCGTGCCTCCCAAGAGCTGCAGGGCACATCTGCTGCATCATGGAACACCTCTTCCTCCTCTATCTTGGTTTTCCTCCTGCTGTTTCTAACACTTTTCCCCTTCCTGCTCATTTCATGTGCTTTCCCAAATGTCCTTTCTCCGAGGCATGCCAATCTCACTGGTGGGCTGCAGTGGGCTCACTGTGGAGCTGGCTGGAAAAGCCTGTGCCCAGCCCCTGCTCCCTTCCACCCCTGGAGCCCCTCAAAACTTGTGTGTGTGTTCCCAATACAAAAGGAAGCCTACACAGTGGAAATAAATTGAAAAGAAAGCTTTTCTCCGTGCTTAAATTGGTGTGAATGTCGTCCCTCTCTTACATTAAGAAGCTACAGCTTTACTTGATAAAATGTTTTTTGGTACTTATGGGCCCATGGACACCCAGTAAGGCTAAATTACTACCCCAAATGGGATGTTCTTCCAATAAATCCTTAAATCTTTTCAGTCAAAATGAGAGAGAAGATGTACATACATACACAGTGGATAGTCACCCCTGGAACAGGGATTTTGCTGGTGGCCTGACATGTAGCACACAGACCTTTTCTCCTGGGCTATAAACATTTCTGTGTAAGCTTTAATTAACCCTTTCTTTGTTTAACCAACTCAACAAATAAAATGTCTTAAGTCTATTACAGTTAGTTGGCCTTTTGCATGGCAGCACCTTTCCCAAGATCTCTATTAACATTTAAATGAAGAAAGGTCAACTGCACACATTATAGCTCAATTGTGTAAAACGAGCCAAATAATGAGGGAAAAAATACAATACTGCAATAAAAGCAAAGAGTTGGGACGGAATGTTAGCCCAACCCACTTTAAGAAAGTTGTAGGAGCAAGGAAAAATGTCACTTCTGAACTCATATGTTTTGTTGAGGTTGTTTTACTAATTTAGTGGCAAATGCATCTCCTCTTTTCTTTTTTCGTATGGCCAAATCCTCTATGGCTTTCACAAAGCAGAATTTGAAGTTACTGTAGATTCATATTTCTCTACATTGTACTAGAATTTGACCCATAGATTTTCTATAGCAAATCAAATCACTGACTTTTATAATATTAGGTATGAGTTTTCCACTTGGCTGTTGAACCTGATGATCATATGTTTTCTCTGGCACATGAGATTTCCACATTCCTTTTGCTGGATAGATAGCTATGATTAAAAAGTTTCTTTATATCTGTGCTTTATATTTTTTTTTTTCATAAGTTTTAAGGTGCAATATCTGGCCAGAGTTAGAAACAAGATATAGTACAAATATATGCTGACTTGGTTTGACTCAGTGTGATATTATTGTGGCATGATTATGACCTTCCTATACATTTATTAGCCTGTGTAAATTCACTGTAAAATACCATATAAGCAGGTTCCTTGCTCATTTCTGCATGTGTGGTATTTTACTTTTGCCTTACTATCATGGCACATGTGTCACTAGGCCACAGAGTCTTGTTTCCAGCCAAGGTGGTTTGAGAACAGATGGAAATGAACCATTTAAAAAATGCTTAAATCTTTCAGGACTTTCCAATTTAACCTTGTCAGAGAATCAAATCATCCTGTACTATGGTGGTGCCTCAAAGGAAAGAGAAACACTTTAATTTCACTGAATCATGGAATGGTTTGACCTTAAAGATTGCCCAGTTCCATTCTCACCGTGGGCAAGAACACGTTACACTGGACCAGGTTGTTCAGAGCTCCAACCAATCTGGCCTTGAATGCTTTGGGGATGGAAATGCCATCAGAAGAGCCACAGATGCTCTGGCCAACCTCTGACATGACCTCATCACCCTCATAAATATTTCTTCTTAAAATGTAATCTAAACCTGCTCTCTTTCAGTTTGAAGTCATTCCCTCCAGCTCTTTGCCAAAAGTCCCTGTCCAGCTCTCTTGTAGACCTTTAGGTACTGCAAGGTAAGGTTTCCATAAATTCCCTCTGGAGGCTTCTCTTCTCCAGGCTGAGCAGCCCAATCTTTCTCAGCCTCTCTGCATAATGGAGATGCTCCAGCCCTCTGATCATCTTCATGGCCCGTTCCTGGACCCACTCCAAAAGTTCCTCATCTTTCTTATGTTGGAGACCCCAGAACTGCTCTCAATCTCTCTAACTCCAGGCTGTATTTGTGATTGACATTGCCCTGTCCCAGGTGCAGGACCTACCTTACCTCATTCCCCCAGGCTTATGAGCTGGAGTAAGACTTACACTTCCTTGATAATTTAGGATTTAATTAAAAAAAAAAAAAAATCACCTCAGTGTTCAAACGAACCACAACTACTTGGACCACCCAAACTCTTGTTGGAAAAAAACAAATAGACACATATTTTATAGTTTCTGGCATAAACACCTGCTCTGTTTGGGTTCCAAGAACACAGTGGGATTCTAGTGCAATTAACACAAAATCTGAAAGTAGTTTATGTATGCGTTGTAGCTAAAAATAAAAAAAAAATATTTAATTTATGTTTAGCAGCAATGTAGGGGCCCTTGGAGAGAGAGCTGTGTGCATCTGTGGCAGCTCATGGAAGCCCACCCACGTTCACTCATGGGAGAAGGATTCCTCTCACACATGGCTTCATATCTCCTCTCTCATCTTCCAGGTTTTCTTCCCTGTTTGCTGGCTCACCTCTGGGGTAGGAACACACTCCTGTTGTGTTCCTGTCTCCTGCTCCACACAGCTCACTTTTCCACGATTCCTGCAGCCTGACCCACCTACAGCTGCTGCCTTGGTGAGCTCCAGCCTCACTGCTGGTCACAGTGACCTCCTCTGCTGTCCCCCTGTCCCCGTCCCTTTCTGGTACCTGGAAAGAGAGACCAGTCCCAAAGGGTAAGTCACAGCATCCTAACATAAGCACTGGATAAAACTGGGATGGATTACATTTTAGGAGGTGCTTAATCCCTCCATAAAGAGAGCCTTGGTGATAGCTAAACTACATACATCACTATCAGGTAGATAAATTTTACACAGGTGATCCCACCAAAGGTGGGATTATTATTAAACCTGAGGAAATAACTCTCTTCTAAGAAGATTTCTTCAGAGCTGTGTTTGCCTAAAGCACAGTGCACAGTGGTGCTCTGATTCAAGGTTCAGATTCTTAATAGCTTTTGAAATGCTAATAAAGCAATAGGTAGTGGAGGCATTTCTGTTTTGAAGGGTGCATTAGCTATCTACGATTTCCTCAGATGCAATTTATTTTAATAAATAAAATTACTTTTATTGTGCTGCTTATCCTCACAATAGAAAGATAATTTAGCTACGTTTAGACACAATTACATTCAATGCTTTACCAAAGCTTCTATTTGACTCCACATTCATCACTTCAGAGAGGTCAAAGTAATGTTTTATTTATACCCTTCGCTGATTGGTTAAGTACACCAAAAGTCTTGGTCTCAAAATTTGCATTAAAATGAAAACATTTTTACAAATATTTATAGTTTTTGGATTCTATTCCGGTTATAGTCAAACAAGAATACTCGACCTATTCACAATAAAGCCAGTTTTACTTAATTGGAATAGTTGTACAAAATTTCAAATTAAAAGTACTTTTCCAGTGGAAAACTGTCCACTTCTGGATGTTTTCAGGAGCAAATTTCATTGAAAAATATAATTTCTTCTATATATCTTAGATAGCCATACCATGCTTTCACCATACTTATGAATAATGGTGTTGTAAACAAATTCCTTTTACCTCCAGTCAGTTCCCACTGAGTAGACAGTTTGCAAAAAATCTTCACCGACCTTTAGATGACTGTGAAAGTGAAATAAATACAGTCATGTAGTGCCTGTAGATCACAGGAGTATTAGTCTAATGTGGTCACAGGATAAGAAAGCTCTTGTGTGTCCCTTTACTTTCCCTTTTGGCTGCCAACACACCTACCTGTTCATCAGCCTCCTATTTTTCCCCCCTTCCTGTTGGAAAAATCTCTCTTGGAGATTTTAGCATGATTTCATGATCATCAGTGTAGCAGTAATGAGAAAGTCTAAGATAGTGATAGAACTGCTTTAAAAATTTCTATAAGAGAAGGCTTTAATTTTTAATTAGTATTTTTTTCATTAACAATAAAAGGACCAGGGAAAATAAGCCACAGGGTTAAGCTATGAGACAAGGGGTAGCCCAGGCAGCTGAGACATTCCAAATTCACCCTCTAGGTTGTCGTTTTTCAGCATATTCTGCATTATTTTCTTTGTTCTACAGGGATGAACATCCTTTCTCACAGTACCATCTTATGAGTCAGGACAACAACCTGGTAAGCAACTGGACTAGCTAACAGAGTAGTGCATTAGCCAAGTCTTCATTTTAACTCTTTTGATAAATGCTTAAACAAAAAATTAGTTTCATTCTAACAGAGGCTTTGCCTGGCTTTTTTTTTTTTTTTTTTTAAAGTTCTACCATGTGTTTTCATGCTCATTATTTTAAAGAAGAATGTGAATGGCTGTTTGTGAAGGTGCATACATGTGTATGTGTGTGCTCACCACACTAGCTAGCAAAGCTCTACCCAAATAAAATAAAATAGCAAGCTGGGGCATAGAACTCCATTCATTTATTTGTCAGCCTGTGTACAAGACAGGCAGGAATTGTCTCTAATGATGCTTCTTTCTTTGTTAGTATTTAAAAGGGCAAAACCATTGTGGAGGTCACTTTTGACAAACCTGTTTATTTTCCATTTTCCACAGCATTTGCTGAGCATCCCCTTCAGTTAGTGATTTAATTTATTTATTTATTATTTTATCTTCACTGCCCCCTTCTTTTCTTAGTCTTTTCCCCCTTTTTACTCCTTGAAAACTATAATGACTAGAATCAAATAAAATGTCAACATTTGCAATTCCGGAGCTTCATTTAAGCAATAAAAATAATAATTAAAAGGGTAAAACCTTAGAGAGATTTCTTCATTTTATATGGTTTGCCAGAGATGATACACATTCAAAAAAGCCAGTAAAAGAATTAATTAGAAGCAGCTAAAGCTCAACAAGCTATGCAAGTTAATGAAGCAGAGAGGGAAATGTCATCTTTGAGACCCAGAGCTACATTGGCTTGGATAATATATACTCCTGCCTTACTCTCCTAACTAAACCTCTTTTAATCTCTACTCCAAAAAATCAATGCTAATGACACTGATTTACCAGGAAATGACAGGCAAATAATACCACAGGAGTTGTTCTTGTTTAATGGTAACTTAGTTCTGAAGAAGAATGGCAAGGATTTTACGTTGAGGTGTTAGTTTGCTAATTGCAAATTACTTTCAACTTTTTTTTCTTCATTTTCTCCTTCTCTATTCTTTTGCAACTGATCCTGAGAAAGAGAAAAACCTTCCTTTGTTATCTGCAAGAAATGGTAAATATGCAGACAAGAAAGATTCACTGGAGTACTCTCTGTGATAAGTTTCTCTTGCTTTTTCTCTTCATCTTTTATTTGTTCTGCTGAGAGGTAAATGAAGAACAGCAAAAATTACTGCACATAAGCAACACTAACCAGCAGGTCTTGTTCTCCAGGAGAAACTTATGTATATTCACACTTACGGAATAATATATGGCACTGGAGGAGGAATTCTTTATTCTAAAAAATGAGCAGAAGTTAATAGTAATAAAATCACGCAAGACAAAGGAAAATTAGCATTTTCTCTGAGAAAGTATTAAAAAATAATGAGAGGAAGTATTTATAAAATTTCCTTTTATTTTTGAGAGTGTTTAACAGTACTGTCCTATTGGCTAAGTCTCCCAGTCATGCAAATATTCCTCCCAGGTATTTCATATACAGCACCCAGTATTGTCAGTATTATGGTATCTAAACACCTTCCTGTAGGGTTAATTTCTGAGTTAATTTTCAGTAACACTTCTGAACTATCTTCCCACAGTTCCAGTTCATGGTGAGAATTGTCATGGCTTTTCTACTCTTTCTTCTCACTGTTCCAAATATTTAATTTTTCCTTGTAGCAACCTAAAGAGAGGTTATATCATGTGTATTTAGATGTTGCAGGTGTTTTTTAAAGTTTTTTTGTTTGGTTGGTTTTTGTTGTTGTTGTTGTTTTTTGTTTGTTTGTTTGTTTGTTGGGTGTTTTGTTTTGTTTTGTTTTACTGAAGAGTCCACCTATGCACAGAAAGGCTGTATACTTTGCCATGTGTTTCCTAGGTTGATACAAATAATAAGTAGGAAAAAATGTACAGAAATGATGCATCTAGACTGGTGGTTTTCTAATGGATGTATAAAGTTTCTTTACTCTAAATTTAATGCTTTCCTCTTAAAAATTTTGGTTATATGTACATATGTTTTCATTAATTTTTATACAAACATAGAAAGACATTTTAAAATTATTTGCTTGTTATGTATGTATGAACTATTGGCATAATTTTGTTCTAACTGGATAAATTATGGACTTTGTGACTCTGGTTAAGGTAACCTTCTGGGTGATCTGGGTGGTTCAAATTTCTCCTGCAGGTTTTACATCTGTGGAATAGATGTGGTAGGATGAAAACTTCCCTGCAAGTGGTCATCGTTTCCAGGAAAAATATGGTGAAATGGATAGAGAAAATCATATCCTAACTGGTCTCAGGTATGTGCCAACATCCCATACTGCTGTTTCACACAAGCCTGCTACTGATATTAGCTTTGGGTCCCCAGTCAAAAATGTTCCTGGTCTCAGTTGTGATGAATGTAAAATGTGTACAACACTATTTACCTCCTATTTTGCCCTGCTGTGAGCAGTAACTTATAAATAGATTGGATATTCATTAATATTTTTAAAATTATCTAAGAACCTTACCTCAAAGGTGTCATATCCTTGCAAAGCTTTATTACTGCTATCACACAGGAGAGCCATGAGGACTAATTAATTAATGTTTGCAGAGTATCTTGCAAATGCAAAGTGCAATGTGAATATGGATCATTATTATTTATTATCCTAAAAGATATAAAGATATATGGGAGAGCCTGAGCTCCTTTTAAGTTGCACTTCTATTGCATCAAAGTGGGCATAAAACTGCCTTCAGGCACCTGCTGAGGATTCAAAAGCAACAAGGATGATCAAATGTCTAAGCAGCATGATCAGTGAGAAAAGAGCAAAGTTTATGCTAAAGAAAAGACTGATGTGGAAACCCGATAAAAACCTTCAAATACTTTAAATATGCAAACAGAAAGTGCATAATCTCTCTCTATACCCACTAGATATTGGATAGGCATAACAGAAGAAAATATATGGAATGAAAAATAAGGAGGTCTTTTGAAAAAGAAAGATCGTGTACACTGCATTTTTTTTTCTGCAGGGTTAGGACTTCTTTGCAGAAGTTTTGTAAATGTTATGCATGTATCTGTTAAGAAAGAGAAATGTATGTGCTTTTGCCTTTTGGGAATTTATTGGACAATACAGAATCATTGGCTTAGAATGGCCTGGATTGGGAAGGACTTAAACAATCACCCAGTTCCACCCTCCTGCCCACGGGCAGGACACCTTCCACGAGACCTTGTTGCTCAGAGCCCCATCCAACCTTGCCTTGAACACTTGCAGAGATGGAAGTACGATCCGTACTTTTCCCCAGAAAATATTTTTTATTCATTCTGTGTGTCATCAAGCTTCTGGAAGGGCTAAAAAGGTGTGTAGATTTGGTATTTAGGGACATGGGGTAGTGGCAGGCTTTGTAGAGCTGAGTTAATTATTGGACTCGATGATATTAGAGTCTTTTGTAGCCTTAATCATTCTATGACTGCATGATTCTATGACCAAATATGTTTGAACCATGGCTGAGGTGAGTTTTTTGGGGTGGATTAGCACAGACATACATCTTGTCCCAATTTCTGATGCAACCTGAGCTCCCAGTCATGCTCTCCATTTTCACATTTGATCCTATATTTGCTACCAGAAATATGAAGGAGAAAGTATTTGCTTCCCTCATAGACTGGTGTGCCTTTTTTTTCTTCTCTCAGTCAGCTCTTTATATATTTGAAGTTAAACTCAGGCTGCAATCTCAACTTTGAGGAACAACATGTTGTTTTTGGTTTGTGGGTTTGTTTTTTTTCTTTTTTAATTATGGTCATAAAAAGAAATTTAAAAAAGAAAGAAAGAGTATTCAAGCTGTAAGAAGTGATTGGTTTAGTCTCCCACAGCTTCCAAGCAAACTTGAAGCAAATATTTACTTTTTTTTTTCTTCCCCTGGAATTACTTAGTGAGTCTTAACATGAAGAAGATGTCTTTTTCCCAGTTATTCTCAATATCACTTCTCTCTGGGTGATGTCTGTCTGTTTTCCCATCCTTCTGCCCTTTCACACTGTAATGCTTTATGGAAAACACTGTGCCTACACACTGTGAATTCAAAAAGATATTTAAGTTAACAAACAAAACCAACAGTGCCGCTGTTCCCCATGTTTGTTGCTCAACCATTACTTGGGAAAGTGCTTTAGTAAGATAAAAATACAAAAACAAGCAAGGAAATGAGAGGAAGCAAATTAGCTTTAGTAATAACTTCCTTTTCAAAGGTGCATAAAGATGCATAAAGGTGTATAAATGCCATTTATATATATATATGTAATATATTTTAAAAATTGTATCAACTTCTTTTAAATTGAAAATAAATTTTGCTATATGTATATTGGTATCCTAGGACAATATTGGAAAATAAACCAGCCCAGAATGGATGTTTTTACGTGATGTAGTGAAAGTGGTCACGAGCTGTCCCTGTGCACTTCCAGCCTGGAAAGTCAGTGCTTTGGAGTCCCCAGCACAAGAAAGATGTGGACCTGTTGGAATGAGTCCAGAGGATGCCACAAGGATGCTGAGATGTCTGGAGCACCTCAGTTCTGGAGACAGCCTGAGGGAATTGGTGATGTTCAGCCTGGACATGGCCCTGGGGAGACCTTGCAGCCTCTTCCATTGACTACAGGGGACTTATAAATAAATTAGAGAGTGATTGTTTTTTATCTATTCTTATAGTGACACGACTACAGGAAATTATTTTAAGCATAAAAAAGGCTGATTTAAATTGTGTGTGAGGAAGATGATGGTGGTAGAGAAGTACTGCGACAGGTTAACCATGGAAATCATGGATGGCTTGACACTGGACAACTTCATGGCCAGGATGGGTGGGGTTTGAACAACCCCTATCCACAGCAGTGGGGTTGGACTGAAAGTGTCTTTGAAGGTCTCTTCCAACCCAAACCATTTTATTATTCCAATTTGCAACAGCAAAATTTCCTCATTTTTTTGTCTATTTGTTCACTTCCCTCAAGGGCTTCAGTGTTAAATACATACCTGTGCCTCTGAGTGGCATAATCTGGATAAAATGTCCAAACTGGAGTTATTCTGAGCATGAGAGTTCAGTAGAAGTGTAGACTTACTGCTACAGTTTCAAATGCCTGGGGAATCAACATTTCTTCCAGGCATACGAGATGTCCAGTCTAAAAAGTACGAGTAACTCTATTTTTTTTATGCAGATGAACACCAATATTTCTTCAATTTATTGAATTATTCTGTGCTCTATTAAACAGTGGCATAGCCATTACTTTGCTACTCACAGGCAATACTGTGAAAAGAAGAAAAACAACCAAACAAATGTTTTACTAGGTACTTTCATTTGCAGATCTGGGGCTTATTTTATCACGGTGATACATGCTTATCTGAAACCTACTGTATATTTTTAAATATACAACCGTGCCCTTGATGGCAGAAGAAGGAATTAATACCCTAATTTCTATGAGTCAGTAAAGCCTAAAGGCCCAGATCCTTTAATATGTGCAGATATGTGCAGAGCCTACAGAAATCACCACATGGTTAGCAAGGAAGTTATCTAAGTGACCTGATCAAATCTACAGAGAGAATTCATGGCCTAAGAGGTATTTTGCCAAGCTTCTTTACACAGAGACTAAGAGAGAAATAGACTTTTTAATTTACGTTGGAATTTTCAGTCCTCAAGAAAAGCTATCTCTGATACTAATAATTGAAAAACCACAGAGGAATAATGACACAGAACTTGGAAAGATACACTCTTCATAGAGAAACCTGGCTAACAAAGGCAAAATTCCACCATGACTATTTTTACTGGCTTTAAGGAGTATCTACACTGACCTTAGGGTGAAGATGACTGACCTGTAGCTACGTGCCATTTCCAAAGGAAGAATAAAGCATGATTGCCTGATCGGGAAGGTAAGGTCTCATGAAGGTAAATTTCCCTGTATCATTCTCTATCTAAAGTCAAAAGACTTTAACAACTTTATTTCTTATTAAAGCATCTTCTTCCTTGTGCATGATGAAAGAAGTAATTTACAGGAAAACTCAAGCTCCTTTTTATTCAATACCTACAGGATCTTACTATTTTTTTTCCTTCTTTCTTTCTTGCTGATGGTTCCTTCAAATTAAGTGGTTCCTTGCAATTAATTTGCTGTGAAAGGTAATCCTCATCTCAAACCACTCTTCTGGCAACATCAGCATTTGATACAGTAAATAAATTTTCAGTTATCTTCATATTCTACCAACTATACCAAGTACTGTCCCACCAGAAATCGTGATCAGGTATTAAAGACTCCTGAGAACTAAATGATCCAAACTCAAAAGCTCTGAATCCCATGATAAATTATACAAAAGGGGCACTTGAATAGATTTGTAACTGATTTTGCTGCTCAGAACCACCTCCATTTCAATTAGAGGTAACCAAGAGGCATGACACTGAAGAGCAAAACTAATAATTTTCGCTGATGTCAAGAAAGGTTATGGGAGGTGAAGGGATAGAAGCAATGACTTCTATAAAATGTATATAATACAAGTGCCTCAGTCCTTGTTTTATGTCCTTGAAGTAGAGAAGGGCCATTTCTATTTTGTCTCTATGCTGTAGCTGTGGCACTGTCCTAAAGAGAAAACTTTGGCCTCAGGAATATTCAGATGAAACTGGATTGTGATCATTTCACTGGCTGCAGATAAAAATTTCCTACCTGCTTTCATGGGCGTGGTTTGCATCTAAACGTGCAGGATGGAAATCTCTACAATCAAGACAACCAATACCATAGTATTTACAAATCTTCTGTGAAATTGCAGCACGATTTTTAGCAGCTGCCAGGCAGCTCTCTAGACTGCTAGCTCAGTTTTCACTGTTGTGAATCCCAAATGTCTAATTACCTCTGACCCCATATCAATTTCTTACCAGTTTTTGCAATCTTGGTCAGGTTATCTGTGTTGGGCAGTGAAATGTAGAGTGGCAGGTCCACTTGTATTAACAGCTAAAATGCCTTTTTCTTTCTGTTTTCTTTTTTCTTTTCTTTTTTTTTTTTTTTTTACCCCAACTTATTCAAGGAAAATGAATAGGCCACACAGATGTGATCTGTGTTACCACATACAACTGATTAGACTATCCCAGTGTAAATTATTGCTCTGTCCCTCTGTAGATCAATTACAATTTACTTCAGTAAAAATCCTTCCCTTGGAAATCTGACTAATTTTATGCCAATAATTTGTGAACCCAGTATATTTACAGGTTCTAAACATGAAGGCCATATTTTTATAGGAATAGTAGAGTTATGTTTCTGTGTTTTATAGGTGTTATTCACCGGAAGGTCAGACCTCAATGTAATTAATAAATCTCTCAGTGAGCTTTTAAAAGTTTGGTCTTGGTCTTTGTACATGTGGTTCTTTCTGTGATTGTTGTTTATGTTTGTTGTTTTGGGTTTTTTTCTGTTTGGTTGGTTAGTTGGTTTGGCTTGTGGTTTTTTTTTTTGCTTTGTTTTGTCGGGGTTTTTTTGTTTGTTTGTTTTGTTTTGTTTTTTCCTTTTTTCTTTTTTTATAAATGTTTAAATAACACTTAATAAAGTGTTATTTAAACACTTAAATCAACTTTTGGGGTCCTGAAAAGCTGAAAACAGTAGGATTTTGCTTCCCTTATCACTAGTTATGAAATCAAATTGTCCACTTTTTTTTTTTTTTTTTAAAGCATCTGTATATATATAAAAACACAAAAGCTCTCTGGGAAAATAGTTTTACAGCAAAGAAGGAGTCGGTCTCGCTGATATTTTGTGATAAAAAGAAGTGCAGAGGATTAGAGAGAGAGGTAAGAACACAGAGACAATCACCAACCAAAGACAGATAAGAGTAAGTTCAGCCCCTGAGAATTGTATTTTAGTGCTATTGTATGTGACCCTTACTAAGAGAGTTCCTAAGAAATTAATCTCAGTGTCTCAAATCTAACAGCAAGGCTTCACAGAATACAGTTTAGGCCCTGGAGAAATCAAATAAGCTGTATTTAAATATTAACCAGTTTAAAGAGTGCATCTCTTCTAACCTATAGTGGCTCGTTAGGGAGAATCCACATGAGGAGCACAGGGGGTAAATCGGGAGAGGCAGGGGGGAAGTGTTTTTTGGCAGTAGGAGGAGAGAAATACCTGGAGCACATCTTCAACTGGTGAATGACATAACTGAAGTGATTGTTTTTATTACTCATGTTAATATTGGGATATTGTTTCCTAAACAGGGATAAACAGCTGTACTTTTTAACTTAACTTTATTTATAAAATAACTTTGTAAAGAAAGTTGTTGCATGGGGTAACATTTACGTTGATGACATTTACATTGTTTTGTGATATAAATGTCTGCACAGGATTGTGAGTGTATGTGTAAGTTAATGTTTGTGTGTGTGTGTTCCATGTTACATTCAAATTCTAGGGAGTAGGTTTTTCTAAAAGATGCATACACATTTCAGACTGCATCTCTTTTCCACCCTTCTGCTTTATAAAACCAGGAGATTTCGCAATAGCACAAAATAAAATCAACAAAATTATCAACTCAGCCTGGTTCCACTTGAAAAGGTACTAAAAAATATTTTGGGAACTTAAAAACTTTGGGGACATGTTTCAATGTATTCAATTCTTTGTAGTTCTCAGGATATTCTGTGTGCCCATGGCTGTCAATAAAGATAACATGGGTTCATCAAAGTGGAAAAAGCTAATATAGTCATTATTAGTTCACTATATAATGTTTAAAAACACTCTCTGAGAATAAGTACTGTCACAACTGGTACAATTAAATCATTTATCATGTTAATAGCCCCATCAGAAACAATGTGTAATTGGTACCTCAGGCAGGTGGACAAATCTAAGATCAGACAGACAGATATGCAAATTTTGTTCTCACTCTTGGACTACCTTCCTCTGGGATCTTAAGTGTGTTGCTCACTCTCTCACTTAAGAGTACTTAGATTTTGGAGAAGATAACCTGGTCTGCAATTTGTTGGAAAAACATTGGCCATGAACAGACTGTCAAATCATGTATTTTGGGGTAGCTAATTAAACCCCCAAATACTTCAACATGTGGCTAATTCTGAATGCATAAATGATCCCATTGAAACGAACATCCGAGTGCCTTTTGGAATCAGAAAATTATGGAACATCTTAAATTAGGAGGAAAAAAAACTCTTTGAAAACCTCCCTTCTCTTCATTTCAGAATCTTCCCCAATGAACCGAATGCTTTGCTTATCTGAACTCTGGCTTGTAAAGCAAACTGATGTCACAGTTTCAATGCATTTGACCTTGATGACAACTTCGATGTTAAACTTTGCAAAGCTAAATGGGCTCCCGTGACTGTACTGTTAAACATTACATAAATTGCACAGGGCACATGGGAAAAAAAAATAAAAATAATTTAAAACATAATATAATAAAAAGAAGAAAATAAAAAGAAAGAGCCATGAGTTGATGGCATGTTTTCCTGAATTTGGGCCATATTCAAGCACAGATCACTGCCACATGCCACTGTGCCATCCAGTCCCCTACTCACACAACTACTGCAAATGGTATCATTTTGCAACTAATTTACTCGCTTAGTTTTGGCCATTAGTCATTCCCAATATCCTCAATCTGCAGGTAATTTTCCACATTATTAGTTACCCACCTGTCTTATTAAACTGGACTTTCTGAAACCCTGTGTGTCTACATTTTCTGCACCTTTAGATCAAGCAAATAATTGCCTGTACCTGGATGGAAGGATTTAATAGGAAGATTATAGTTGATTCCAAAAGTTAATAACTATAACATCTGGTTTCTCTTTTTAACATTTAAATGATAAATTCAGTGTTCAAGAAGAAAGGAGAAAAAAAGTGAGAACACAGAAGAATGGAATGTTCTTATCATTTGTAGGACAAGCTAAATTTAGATGGGCAGAAGGTAGGTTTTACTCTTTCCCCCTTAATGTTTCACTACCTTGACCCAAAGGGACCAATCTTTATCACACTAATAGAGTGAATTTCTCAATACTGAGCAAGACTTGGCTCCTTTTCCATTAAGAATGCCAAGTGAGCTGCATTATGCAAAATCTTAGTTATCTTCTGCTGCTCTTTATGCTAGACTATGGCTGTTCTGAGATGCCTCAACTCATTTCCATTCAGGCCTCTATAAAACCATCTGCAAGGGAAGAGTTTTAGATATTGCTGGGTAAAACTAGGAACATTATTTTCCCCAATCAGTTCTGAAGATATGGAGGGAAAGAGAGAAAGTGAGAATGAGGAAGGACAAGGGTCTGAGGTCGTGCTGTCTGTACCTGAGATGCTCAGAGTGGCATTGGCAGCTGTCCACAGACACAAGTGCTAAACCTATTTTGCATATAAATTGACACACTTAAAAAAGATGCACACATCTTTAGCAGGTGCATTTTACTTGGTAGGCAAATAAAAACATGCTTGTTGCTTAAGTTCACCTGCAATGGAAACAAAATGCCCAAGAGCTATTCAAGAGGAATAACAGACCTGAGTTCCAGCCTGCATGACTCATTAGTTTTTATGGATTCCCCATCCAAATGTAAGTGTCAAAGGCCTGACAGCCACTCAGGGGAGAAAGTCCTTTCAAAAAGAGATGAGTATCATAGGCACATAGTGGGTAGTGTAATTAACCTGCCCAGGTGAAACTTTCCTTGGGGAAACATTTACTCCTCAAGTCTTCAAGTTTCACTGAATATAGTAGTAGCAGAAATGCAAGAAGCAATCCTAGACCTGTGGTTCATCTAGGGTTAAAAATAGTATCTCCTTCTTTTAATTTTTTTTTTTTTTTCCAAAATACATAGATTCACCAAATTCAATTAGAAACTCCTTGGATCTTCAGTAAAATCTGATCTAGAAGAAAGATATTCTCTCTTTGATGTGAACCTTTCTGAAAGTTGGGATTGAGAAGTCTC
The DNA here is from genome assembly GCA_037013685.1 of Acridotheres tristis. Lineage (NCBI taxonomy): Eukaryota > Metazoa > Chordata > Aves > Passeriformes > Sturnidae > Acridotheres > Acridotheres tristis. The sequence continues at coordinate 74,619,076 of CM072919.1, forward strand.
CCTAACAGAGACCTGAGCACAGAAATTAATACACATTATTCTTTCACAGACCTACTATGTGGACTCTGTTGCTCCTTGAGTGGTTTATCTATGGCAAGAGAATTCCATGCCAGCTGAAGGACTTGAAACCAAGCTTCTTCTTTCATCCACCCTACACTCAGAAGTTTCTTCATATACTGATAAAGAGCATATAAACCGAGATGGGTGTTCCTAAAACCAGAAATACGGTTTTAATATATATTATGGGATGTATGACCATCTTCTGGCCCAACTGAAATCTATGACAGAAAATCTGATAACTTCATCATTGTGGATTTACCAATGGCTGTCTTTACTCTGCTTCAGGCACTTCCCTGTATGTTCAATGTGTTATCAAATTGTGAAACAGGTATTTCGGATTTAAACAACTGAAAATATAATTTCAGTGCACTGGCATTGCAACACCAGCTCTGCTGTTGAGGTGTTTTCTGTGCTGATTTTGGATCGTTTCTTAATTCTTACCTTATTCCACAAAAAACCTAAACAAGTATGTCCTGCAGTGCTGTTATGGCACTAAACGAAATCCTGTTGTCATTCTAACCAACAGTAAAACTCATATTCAGAGAGTTTCAGCTAAAACTGATATCTTTAAAAACGTGTCCAGAGCATAAGAACATGGATTTATATACTTTTGCCAGAAGTTCAAGTATTTTGCTCTTTATATGAACTGAAACTTGCTAGCTGTGAAATGGTCATAATGCTAATTAACTGCTTCATGAGTGTTCAGTGAGTACTATTTATATGTTTTTTTTCAAGAAGGAAAAAAAAACATAATTCATATTGCCATTTATATTTATATTTATATTTACATGGTACTCTAATCTGCTTAATTAATGAATCTATAAATTTCCATGTTTGCCTTTCTCCCTCCCTACCATCTGTCCTCCCATCATACATCACTTGTTTCTTTCTAGGTAAAGTCCATGTGTAATTTTCTCTAATCAGAGAAACTCATAAGGAGACATATTTCTTCCCTTCCCTTCCCTTCCCTTCCCTTCCCTTCCCTTCCCTTCCCTTCCCTTCCCTTCCCTTCCCTTCCCTTCCCTTCCCTTCCCTTCCCTTCCCTTCCCTTCCCTTCCCTTCCCTTCCCTTCCTTCCCTTCCCTTCCCTTCCCTTCCCTTCCCTTCCCTTCCCTTCCCTTCCCTTCCCTTCCCTTCCTTCCTTCCTTCCCTTCCCTTCCCTTCCCTTCCTTCCTTCCCTTCCCTTCCCTTCCTTCCCTTCCCTTCCCTTCCCTTCCCTTCCCTTCCCTTCCCAAACCTTCCCTTCCCAAACCTTCCCTTCCCTTCCCTTCCCTTCCCTTCCCTTCCCTTCCCTTCCCTTCCCTTCCCTTCCCTTCCCTTCCCTTCCCTTCCCTTCCCAAACCTTCCCTTCCCTTCCCTTCCCTTCCCTTCCCTTCCCTTCCCTTCCCTTCCCTTCCCTTCCCTTCCCTTCCCTTCCCTTCCCTTCCCTTCCCTTCCCCTCCCAAACCTTCCCTTCCCTTCCCAAACCTTCCCTTCCCTTCCCTTCCCTTCCCTTCCCTTCCCTTCCCTTCCCTTCCCTTCCCTTCCCAGAACTTCCCTTCCCTTCCCTTCCCTTCCCTTCCCTTCCCTTCCCTTCCCTTCCCTTCCTTCCCTTCCCTTCCCTTCCCTTCCCTTCCCTTCCCTTCCCTTCCCTTCCCTTCCCTTCCCTTCCCTTCCCTTCCCTTCCCTTCCCCTTCCTCCTTCCCTTCCCTTCCCTTCCCTTCCCTTCCCTTCCCCTTCCCTTCCCTTCCCTTCCCTTCCCTTCCCTTCCCTTCCCTTCCCTTCCCTTCCCTTCCCTTCCCAGAACTTCCCTTCCCAGAACTTCCCTTCCCTTCCCAGAACTTCCCTTCCCTTCCCTTCCCTTCCCTTCCCTTCCCTTCCCTTCCCTTCCCTTCCCTTCCCTTCCCTTCCCTTCCCTTCCCTTCCCTTCCCTTCCCTTCCCTTCCCTTCCCAAACCTTCCCAAACCTTCCCAAACCTTCCCAAACCTTCCCAAACCTTCCCAAACCTTCCCAAACCTTCCCAAACCTTCCCTTCCCAAACCTTCCCTTCCCAAACCTTCCCTTCCCAAACCTTCCCTTCCCTTCCCTTCCTTCCTTCCTTCCCTTCCCTTCCTTCCCTTCCCTTCCCTTCCCTTCCCTTCCCTTCCCTTCCCTTCCCTTCCCTTCCCTTCCCTTCCCTTCCCTTCCCTTCCCTTCCCTTCCCTTCCCTTCCCTTCCCTTCCCAAACCTTCCCTTCCCTTCCCAAACCTTCCCTTCCCTTCCCAAACCTTCCCTTCCCTTCCCAGAACTTCCCTTCCCAGAACTTCCCTTCCCAGAACTTCCCTTCCCAGAACTTCCCTTCCCTTCCCAGAACTTCCCTTCCCTTCCCTTCCCTTCCCTTCCCTTCCCTTCCCAAACCTTCCCTTCCCTTCCCTTCCTTCCCTTCCCTTCCCTTCCCTTCCCTTCCTTCCTTCCCTTCCTTCCCTTCCTTCCTTCCTTCCCTTCCCTTCCCTTCCCTTCCCTTCCCTTCCCTTCCTTTCCTCCCTTCCTTCCTTCCCTTCCCTTCCCTTCCCTTCCTTCCCTTCCCTTCCTTCCTTCCCTTCCCTTCCCTTCCTTCCATTCCTTCCTTCCCTTCCCATTCCTTCCCTTCCCTTCCACTTCCCTTCCCAGTACCTTCCCTTCCTTCATTCCCTTCCCTTCCTTCATTCACACCTTCTTCCTTCCTTCCTTCAACCTTCCCTTCCCAGTTCCCTTCCTTCCATTCCTTCTCCCTTCCTTCTTCCTTCCCTTCCTCTTCCCTTCCCTTCCCTTCCCTTCCCTCCCTTCCCTTCCCTTCCCTTCCCTTCCCTTCCCAATCCTTCCCTTCCCTCCTTCTCCCTTCCCTTCCCTTCCCTTCCCTCCTTCCTTCCCTTCCCTTCCCTTCCCTTCCCTTCCCTTCCCTTCCTTCCCTGCCCTTCCCTTCCCTTCCCTTCCTTCCCTTCCCCAAAACCTTCCTTCCCTTCCCTTCCCAAACCTTCCCTTCCCTTCCCTTTCCCCATCCCTTCCCTTCCCTTCCCTTCCCTTCCCTTCCCCTTCCCTTCCCAAACCTTCCCTTCCCTTCCCTTCCTTTCCCAAACCTTCCCTTCCCTTCCCTTCCCAATTCCCTTCCCTTCCCTTCCCAAACCTTCCCTTCCCTTCCCTTCCCTTCCCAAACTTCCCTTCCCTTCCCTTCCCTTCCCTTCCCTTCCCTTCCCCCCCCCCCCCCCCCCCCCCCCCCCCCCTTCCCTTCCCTTCCTTTCCTTCCTTCCTTCCCATTCCTTCCCTTCCTTCCCTTCCTTCCTTCCTTCCTTCCTTCCCTCCCATCCTTCCCTTCCTTCCTTCCCTTCCCTTCCCTTCCAGAGCAACGGAATACCGCGGGGAATCAGATACGGCGAAGATGGCACGACCTTCCCTTCCCAAACCCCCCCCCCCCCCCCCCCAACCCCCCCCAACCCCCCCCACCCCCCCCACCCCCCCCACCCCCCCCCCCCCCCCTTCCTTCCTTCCTCCCCTTCCCTTCCCTTCCCTTCCCTTCCTTCCCTTCCCTTCCCTTCCCCTTCCCTTCTCCTTCCCTTCCCTTCCCTTCCCCTTCCCTTCCCTTCCCTTCCCTTCCCAAACTTCCCTTCCCTTCCCTTCCCTTCCCTTCCCTTCCTTCCCTTCCCAAACCTTCCCTTCCCTTCCCTTCCCTTCCTTTCCCTTCCCTTCCTTCCCTTCCCTTCCCAAACCTTCCCCTTCCCCACCCTTCCCTTCCCTTCCCTTCCCTTCCCAAACCTTCCCTTCCCTTCCCTTCCTTTCCCTTCCTTCCTTCCCTTCCCTTCCCTTCCCTTCCCTTCCCTTCCCTTCCCTTCCCTTCCCTTCCCTTCCCTTCCCAGAACTTCCCAGAACTTCCCTTCCCTTCCCTTCCCAGAACTTCCCTTCCCTTCCCTTCCCTTCCCTTCCCTTCCCTTCCCTCCTCCCTTCCCTTCCCTTCCTTCCCTTCCCTTCCCTTCCCTTCCCTTCCCTTCCCTTCCCTTCCTTCCCGTCCCTTCCCTTCCCTTCCTTCCCTTCCCGTCCTTTCCCGTTCCCTCCCTTCCCTTCCCTTCCCTTCCCTTCCCTCCTTCCCTTCCCTTCCCTTCCTTCCTTCCTTCCCAGAACTTCCCCAGAACTTCCCTTCCCAGACCCCCCCCCCCCCCCCCCCCCCCCCCCCCCCCCCCCAACTTCCCTTCCCTTCCCTTCCCAGAACTTCCCCCTTCCCTTCCCTTCCCTTCCCTTCCTTCCCTTCCCTTCCCTTCCCTTCCCTTCCCTTCCCTTCCCTTCCTTCCCTTCCCTTCCCTTCCCTTCCCTTCCCTTCCTTCCCTTCCTTCCTTCCCTTCCCCTTCCCTTCCCTTCCCTTCCCTTCCCTTCCCTTCCCTTCCCATCCCTTCCCTTCCCTTCCCTTCCTTCCTTCCCTTCCTTCCTTCCCTTCCCTTCCCTTCCCTTCCTTCCCCTTCCCTTCCCAAACCTTCCCTTCCCAGATCTTCCCTTCCCTTCCCTTCCCAGAACTTCCCTTCCCTTCCCAGAACTTCCCAGAACTTCCCAGAACTTCCCTTCCCAGAACCTTCCCTTCCCTTCCCTTCCCTTCCCTTCCCTTCCCTTCCCTTCCCTTCCCTTCCCTTCCCTTCCCTTCCCTTCCCTTCCCTTCCCTTCCCTTCCCTCCCCTTCCCTTCCCTTCCCTTCCCTTCCCATACCTTCCCAAACCTTCCCTTCCCTTCCCAAACCTTCCCTTCCCTTCCCTTCCCTTCCCTTCCCTTCCCTTCCCTTCCCTTCCCTTCCCTTCCCTTCCCTTCCCTTCCCTTCCCAAACCTTCCCTTCCCTACCCTTCCCAAACCTTCCCTTCCCTTCCCAACCCTTCCCTTCCCTTCCCTTCCCTTCCCTTCCCTTCCCTTCCCTTCCCTTCCCTTCCCTTCCCTTCCCTTCCCTTCCCTTCCCTTCCCTTCCCTTCCCTTCCCTTCCCTTCCCATCCCTTCCCTTCCCTTCCCAAACCTTCCCAAACCTTCCCTTCCCTTCCCAAACCTTCCCAAACCTTCCCAAACCTTCCCTTCCCTTCCCTTCCCTTCCCTTCCCTTCCCTTCCCAAACCTTCCCTTCCCTTCCCTTCCCTTCCCTTCCCTTCCTTCCCTTCCCTTCCTTCCCTTCCCTTCCCTTCCCTTCCCTTCCCTTCCCTTCCCTTCCCTTCCCTTCCCTTCCCTTCCCTTCCCTTCCTTCCCTTCCCTTCCCTTCCCTTCCCTTCCCTTCCCTTCCTTCCTTCCCCTTCCCTTCCCTTCCCTTCCCTTCCCTTCCCTTCCCAAACCTTCCCAAACCTTCCCAAACCTTCCCAAACCTTCCCAAACCTTCCCAAACCTTCCCAAACCTTCCCTTCCCTTCCCTTCCCTTCCCTTCCCTTCCCTTCCCTTCCCTTCCCTTCCCTTCCCTTCCCTTCCCTTCCCTTCCCTTCCCTTCCCTTCCCAAACCTTCCCAAACCTTCCCTTCCCTTCCCAAACCTTCCCTTCCCTTCCCTTCCCAAACCTTCCCTTCCCTTCCCTTCCCTTCCCAAACCTTCCCTTCCCAAACCTTCCCTTCCCTTCCCAAACCTTCCCTTCCCTTCCCTTCCCTTCCCTTCCCCTTCCCTTCCCTTCCCTTCCCTTCCCTTCCCTTCCCTTCCCTTCCCTTCCCTTCCCTTCCCTTCCCTTCCCTTCCCTTCCCTTCCTTCCCTTCCTTCCCTTCCCTTCCCTTCCCTTCCCTTCCCTTCCCTTCCCTTCCCTTCCCTTCCCTTCCCTTCCCTTCCCCCTTCCCAAACCTTCCCTTCCCTTCCCTTCCCTTCCCAAACCTTCCCTTCCCAAACCTTCCCTTCCCAAACCTTCCCTTCCCAAACCTTCCCTTCCCTTCCCTTCCCTTCCCAAACCTTCCCTTCCCAAACCTTCCCTTCCCAAACCTTCCCTTCCCAAACCTTCCCTTCCCAAACCCTTCCCTTCCCTTCCCAAACCCTTCCCTTCCCAAACCTTCCTTCCCTTCCCAACCTTCCCTTCCTTCCTTCCCTTCCCTTCCCTTCCCTTCCCTTCCCTTCCCTTCCCTTCCCTTCCCTTCCCTTCCCTTCCCTTCCCTTCCCTTCCCTTCCCTTCCCTTCCCTTCCCTTCCCTTCCCTTCCCTTCCTTCCCTTCCCTTCCCTTCCCTTCCCTTCCCTTCCCTTCCCTTCCCTTCCCTTCCCTTCCCTTCCCTTCCCTTCCCTTCCCTTCCCAAACCTTCCCTTCCCTTCCCTTCCCCCCTTCCCTTCCCTTCCCTTCCCTTCCCTTCCCTTCCCTTCCCTTCCCAAACCTTCCCAAACCTTCCCAAACCTTCCCTTCCCTTCCCAAACCTTCCCTTCCCTTCCCAAACCTTCCCTTCCCAAACCTTCCCTTCCCTTCCCCAAACCTTCCCTTCCCTTCCCTTCCCTTCCCTTCCCTTCCCTTCCCTTCCCTTCCCTTCCTTTCCTTCCCTTCCCAGAACTTCCCAGAACTTCCCTTCCCTTCCCTTCCCAAACCTTCCCTTCCCTTCCCAAACCTTCCCTTCCCTTCCCTTCCCTTCCCTTCCCTTCCCTTCCCTTCCCTTCCTTCCCTTCCCTTCCCAAACCTTCCCTTCCCAAACCTTCCCTTCCCAAACCTTCCCTTCCCTTCCCTTCCCTTCCCTTCCCTTCCTTCCCTTCCCTTCCCTTCCCTTCCCTTCCCTTCCCTTCCCTTCCCTTCCCTTCCCAAACCTTCCCTTCCCTTCCCTTCCCTTCCCTTCCCTTCCCTTCCCTTCCCTTCCCTTCCCTTCCCTTCCCTTCCCTTCCCTTCCCTTCCCAAACCTTCCCAAACCTTCCCAAACCTTCCCAAACCTTCCCAAACCTTCCCAAACCTTCCCAAACCTTCCCAAACCTTCCCTTCCCAAACCTTCCCTTCCCAAACCTTCCCTTCCCTTCCCTTCCCTTCCCTTCCCTTCCCTTCCCTTCCCTTCCCTTCCCTTCCCTTCCCTTCCCTTCCCTTCCCTTCCCTTCCCTTCCCAAACCTTCCCTTCCCTTCCCAAACCTTCCCTTCCCTTCCCTTCCCTTCCCTTCCCTTCCCTTCCCTTCCCTTCCCTTCCCTTCCCTTCCCTTCCCTTCCCTTCCCTTCCCTTCCCTTCCCTTCCCTTCCCTTCCCTTCCCTTCCCTTCCCTTCCCTTCCCTTCCCTTCCCTTCCCTTCCCTTCCCTTCCCTTCCCAAACCTTCCCAAACCTTCCCAAACCTTCCCAAACCTTCCCAAACCTTCCCAAACCTTCCCTTCCCTTCCCTTCCCTTCCCTTCCCTTCCCTTCCCTTCCCTTCCCTTCCCTTCCCTTCCCTTCCCTTCCCTTCCCTTCCCTTCCCTTCCCTTCCCTTCCCTTCCCTTCCCTTCCCTTCCCTTCCCAGAACTTCCCTTCCCTTCCCAGAACTTCCCTTCCCTTCCCTTCCCTTCCCTTCCCTTCCCTTCCCTTCCCTTCCCTTCCCTTCCCTTCCCTTCCCTTCCCTTCCCTTCCCTTCCCTTCCCTTCCCTTCCCTTCCCTTCCCTTCCCTTCCCTTCCCTTCCCTTCCCTTCCCTTCCCTTCCCTTCCCTTCCCTTCCCTTCCCTTCCCTTCCCTTCCCTTCCCTTCCCTTCCCTTCCCTTCCTTCCCTTCCCTTCCCTTCCCTTCCCTTCCCTTCCCTTCCCTTCCCTTCCCTTCCCTTCCCTTCCCTTCCCTTCCCAAACCTTCCCTTCCCTTCCCAAACCTTCCCTTCCCTTCCCAAACCTTCCCAAACCTTCCCTTCCCTTCCCAAACCTTCCCTTCCCTTCCCTTCCCAAACCTTCCCTTCCCTTCCCAAACCTTCCCTTCCCTTCCCTTCCCTTCCCTTCCCTTCCCTTCCCTTCCCTTCCCTTCCCTTCCCTTCCCAAACCTTCCCAAACCTTCCCAAACCTTCCCAAACCTTCCCTTCCCAAACCTTCCCAAACCTTCCCAAACCTTCCCTTCCCTTCCCTTCCCTTCCCTTCCCTTCCCAGAACTTCCCTTCCCAGAACTTCCCTTCCCTTCCCAGAACTTCCCAGAACTTCCCTTCCCTTCCCTTCCCTTCCCTTCCCTTCCCTTCCCTTCCCTTCCCTTCCCTTCCCTTCCCTTCCCTTCCCTTCCCTTCCCTTCCCTTCCCTTCCCTTCCCTTCCCTTCCCTTCCCTTCCCTTCCCTTCCCTTCCCTTCCCTTCCCTTCCCTTCCCTTCCCTTCCCTTCCCTTCCCTTCCCTTCCTTCCCTTCCCTTCCCTTCCCTTCCTTCCCTTCCCTTCCCTTCCTTCCTTCCTTCCTTCCCTTCCCAAACCTTCCCTTCCTTCCCTTCCCTTCCTTCCTTCCCTTCCCTTCCCTTCCCTTCCCTTCCCTTCCCTTCCCTTCCCTTCCCTTCCCTTCCCTTCCCAAACCTTCCCTTCCCTTCCCAAACCTTCCCTTCCCTTCCCAAACCTTCCCTTCCCTTCCCAAACCTTCCTTTCCCTTCCCTTCCCTTCCCTTCCCTTCCCTTCCCTTCCCTTCCCTTCCCTTCCCAGAACTTCCCTTCCCAGAACTTCCCTTCCCTTCCCTTCCCTTCCCTTCCCTTCCCTTCCCTTCCCTTCCCTTCCCTTCCTTCCCTTCCCTTCCCTTCCCTTCCCTTCCCTTCCCTTCCCTTCCCTTCCCTTCCCTTCCCTTCCCTTCCCTTCCCTTCCCTTCCCTTCCCTTCCTTCCCTTCCCTTCCCTTCCCTTCCCTTCCCTTCCCTTCCCTTCCCTTCCCTTCCCTTCCCTTCCCTTCCCTTCCCTTCCCTTCCCTTCCCTTCCCTTCCCTTCCCTTCCTTCCTTCCCTTCCCTTCCCTTCCCTTCCCTTCCCTTCCCTTCCCTTCCCTTCCCTTCCCTTCCCTTCCCTTCCCTTCCCTTCCCTTCCCTTCCCTTCCCTTCCCTTCCCAAACCTTCCCTTCCCAAACCTTCCCTTCCCAAACCTTCCCTTCCCCAAACCTTCCCTTCCCTTCCCTTCCCTTCCCTTCCCTTCCCTTCCCTTCCCTTCCCTTCCCTTCCCTTCCCTTCCCTTCCCTTCCCTTCCCTTCCCTTCCCTTCCCTTCCCTTCCCTTCCCTTCCCTTCCCTTCCCTTCCCTTCCCCTTCCCTTCCCTTCCCTTCCCTTCCCTTCCCTTCCCTTCCCTTCCCTTCCCTTCCCTTTCCTTCTTCCTTTCTTTATTTTTCTCTTTTTTAGTTTCTTTCTTTTACTCTTTCTTTTTCTCTCTCTCTCATTGTGTTTGGGTGTTGTTTGTCTGTTTTTTTCTTTTGTAGTATAGGTATAGAAAAAACAGAATTATTAAGGAAAAAGTTTTCTTTTATTATATTTTGGTCCAGGCAATATAGTTTGGTGCAACTGAAAAACCAAAACCAGAATTCAAACCATCACTACTACAAAGTCTGTCAGTTGAAGTCTTTGAACCTTCAAGTAATGATCATAGCAAGAAAAAACATTGAGGATATTAAATTTGTAAATTTGGAATAGAATTGTGATAATTTACTGGAACTTTCTGGACATTAGTAACTAATACTGGTTTCTTGCTACATGCAAGTTGTAATCCTTTACCCATGAACTAAATAAAAATTGTTGTATTTTCAATTGCTTTGTACTTTTACACGATGGAGTATATGCAAAAGTATGCAAGAGGTCAATGTTGCAGCTGACACAAGCAGGGAACCATACAGAAATCAGTTGGAAAATATTCCCACATACAGGATGCTGTCCTTAGTACTAAAACTTGTTATAAAAAAGCAAATCCCACATATAAATTTCCAAAATAAAAATTAAGCATCCCTTCTTGTTTCTGATTTGTATAATATTATATTCTACACATTTGTGTCTTTTGGAAACAAATGTTCAGCGTAAAAGCTTTTCTGTGACTTCATCAGTGGCTGAAAGCAGCTAAAACCAAAAAATGTTGTTTGGACAATGACATTGAGTAATCCAATTAACATTAAATTAGGCTGGGATTATATATCATAAGCAATTATAGTAGGCTTTTGAAAAGTCCCTCTCTGATGTTTTCAAACCTTTCAGTGTTAATATTCCAATAAAAATGCTATTTTCCCCCACAGGTTTCCTAAAGAATGAATATTTGATTACTCAATCTGGTTGATCAGACTAACTTCATTACAGTTGGATTTTTTTTTTTGTTTTTTTTTTTTTTTGTTTTTTTTTGTTTGTTTGTTTGGTTTGGTTTTTTTCCCTTTTCTTTCCAAACTTCAGCCATTTATTTCCCTCTCTAAGAACTTCAACAAACACTGCATTTACTCCCCCGCCCTGCAAATGGCAAAAGAAAGTTACCTTTTATTTATGAGTGATCATTTTTTCCTGTCTATGTTTTGACAAATAACATGGCAGAAAATGATTAAGGGTCTCATTTTGCAATGTGACTTGTATGTTATTTATTGTTAAAATAAAAGTCACTTTGTGGATTGAAGTTTTTAATCATTTTTCCCCTCTGTCAGGAAATAGTTTTGTCAAAAAGTGATGATATTTGACAGTGCCGTTTTTTAATGACAGGTACAATCCTGGTAAGGAGTTTATCAGTAATTATTTCACTGTAGTATAATTATATGGATAAACTATTATCTAGTTATTTTCCATTTAAATGTTCTTTCTTTTTCCCATGTTACTAATAGGAATATTACACTGTCCTGAATAGCTCCCACATAAAATAAAGGATACACTAACATTTTTGGCAATATTTTCCCTGTCTTCTTTCAGAAACATATTTCATCAAATATTAAACTCAATTTTGCAGTAAACATAATGAATACTCTAATTTCTTTGCCAATCAGACTGTTAAGCATCATTGTTTTCCAACCTGTCCTTGGAAATCAATGGTTCTTATTCCAGTTTTGCATATGTAAGTGAATTATACTTTTTCCATCTCCATGTTTACATCCCACCTAACTTCACCTACTTTCCAGGAAGTTAAAAAAAAAATTATCAGTCTTTCCCTGTTTTAAATATAGACAGAGAAGGACTTCCAGATGATGTCTCAGGTCTGGTTAAGTCAGCTTCAGTGCTTCAGTTGCTCATAAAATGCACAGGTGATAGAAAAAAAAAAAAAAAAAAAAAAAAGAGAGCACAGCTCTTTAGTAAATGTACTAAATGCTCAAACTGTGATGTAAGTGTATCACTTTGTTGTAATGCACCTACACATGCTCCTCAGAATGTTTCTTAGCCATGTGTGTCAGACAACTCCACAAATGCCCATCACAGCTCTGTGAGGACCACTAGGAAAGTGCTGTGGTCAGGTTATAACTACAGCAAATAAAGCCAAATGGGTCAGTAGCATAATGAGGGGTCAAGGAAAAATCCTGAATCTTACCCTTATCCAGATATTTATAAGCTACCACTCTGGGCAATACTGAGAGGGGTGTGGGAATTAAATGAAAGGGAAAGAGTGTCTTACTAGGACTGTGAGGTGGTGGTGGATGAAAAACTGGACATGACCTGGCAGTGTGAATTAGCAACCCAGAAAGACAAGTGTGTCCTGCCCATGCCAAAATCTGTCACCAGCAGGTCAAGGGAGGGGATTACCCCTGCTGAGACCCCACAGGCATCCAGCTCTGGGGTCCCCAATAAGAAGCTTTTAGACCTGTTGAAAAGAGTCCATATGAGTCCACAGATATGCCCAGGGGACTGGGGAAGCCCTGCTCTGGCTGAGAGAGCTGGAGGTGTCCAGCTCAGAGAAAATAAGGATTTAGGAGTCTTTCTCAGTCCAAAGAGGTTAAAAGAAAGCTGGAGAGGAACTTTTGACAAGGGCTTGGAGTGATAGGACAGTGGGAAATGGGTTTAGGTTGAAAGAGGCCAGCTTTAAATTAGAGATGAAGAAAAAATTGTTCCCTGTGAGGGTGGGGGGGCCCTGGCACAGGGTGCCCAGAGAAGATGTGGCTGTCTCACTCCTGGCCATGTTCAAGGCCAGGCTGGATAGGGCTCTGAACAATCTGGGCTAGAGGAAGGTATCCATGCCCATGGCAGGGGGGGCTGGAGATAGGAGGCAATAGGGGAAGGGACTTAATTGGCCTTCCCAAGCCAAATCATTCTATCATGTTATTTAATGCTTAACATTAATGGATTTTCATGCAAATCACTGCAGAGGGAAATCCTGTCAGAAGTGATAGCATTTTCTTGTTGTTCATGAAGCATCATGGTCAGACACCTCACATGGAATACTGTCATAGAAGAAAAGCAACAACATACTTTATTGAAATTAAACACTAAGAAAGTTTGGTGGCAAATGTGACAGCGATTTAATGAGATTCAGAGGCAAGATAAACTTGATTACTGCACAGAGAAAAGGATTACCTAGAACTATCAGGGAGATCCACTGAGCCACAAGCTTCAGAAAGGATCCTTTTGTGTTCTAAACTCCTTTTCTGACAGGAGTCTGGGATAGGTGGAGCCACTCCTAGTTCCAGACTTGGTCAATTGTTCCTGCCTAAAGAATGTATGTCTGCACAATCAATTCTTTGCATCCCTTTGCTAAGATTTCAAAGTTTAGCGTGCTATTAATCACTTCCCAAGGATCTGTTGCTGCAAGGAGCCTCTCAGACTTGAGGAATAACCTTGAGACGTCCCTACTAAAGGGGATATCCTGGCATGCAGCCCGTGGCTGTGCAGGAGAGCCAAACAAGCCCTGGGCTGCCCACTATTTATGGACTAAGATGATGGACTTACTGTCATATTTGCATACCAGCAACATGTCTGGGTCACCCTTCCAGACAGCCCTTGGCTACCCATTGCCATCCATCCCCCAAAGTCCAGAGATGCCAGTTGTATTAACACAGCAAAACAGTTTCTGTCACACTGTTGCAAGTGCCATGCTGGCAGTGGCTCTGTCACAGCTCTGCTTCTAATTTATCATTTAATTTAAACACTAGAATATAAGAAGTTTCTTTTTTGTTTTGTTTTGATTTTTTTTTTTTTTTTACCAGGGGTAAAAACATTTTGATGGCATATCCCTTCATTTGGCATTACCTCCCTGATTAAATATCTTTTCCCCACAGAGGACGAGAGGCTGATTCAGTGAGAACAGTTAAGGCCAGTGAATTCTTGATGGGCTGAAACAAAAAGTTGAGTTGCTCTTCTAATGTTACACTTATTGTTTTGACAGGAATCATGAGGATCAGCAGCAGCTGGTGATTTAGCTTAAAGAATAGACCCAGCACCTAAATTTGATTTCCCGTCTTTATCTCCTATCTTTCAAACTCCCATCTGAGCTTGTTTTCAAAGATAGGACTTAAAAATGGAAAAAAATAGCCATAAGGGTAAGACTCAGAGCTCTTGATTCTCAGGTGAGTATAAGTGTAATAATCACAATTAAACTCCTTTAAATTTGCTGCACTCCTTGTTTTTTCCCAGTCACGGACATAACCATCTCAATTAAGGAAAAAAACCTGAGATAAGGTGGTTTAAAAATATCATTTTGCTAGTGTTTCTAATCAGGAAAATTATTTTTGGTTATTCAGAGTGGGCTGGTTCCACACTGCATCTTTTGCACTAATTATTTCTGGCTGATCACTAGTCAGACTTTATCTTATCTCATCTTGTCTTATATTATTTTAACATTCCATCTTCAGTAGCTACAGACATAATTTTCCTGCTCAGTGCTGGACAGCTCTTACTTGCTTCAGCCCGTGATCATGTCAGCCTCGAGAGAAAAGAGGTACATGTGTAGGTCACAGAGATCAGAAAAGAAAGAATTTAGGCAGTAAAACCCTGATGTGAAACATCTAAGGAGGGACAATTTGAAATTGCCATGCGGGACTCGGAACGCGAGCGTGTTAACTAGCAGCTCACAGGCTTTGCCTATTCCTCTGTTCCTGCTTCAGTTTGACAGGATTGGCACAAGGAAGCTCTCAAAACTGTCAAACTAGCACATTTGATGAGTCCAGGTTCTTTTCAACCCCTATGGCAATGTCCTTTTATTCATGCAGTAAAAGCTTGTTACCTGGTCACAAACACAGTCCTGCTTCAAAGCTCCCTGTTCTCTTTCCACTGCTGATTTCTGTATTTTCCCAGTTATTCAGCATCAAAACCAGAAAGCCCTGGACTGCTGGATTCCCAAGGCTTTCTTTTTTTTTTTTTTTCTGCTTCTTCCTTTTTCTTTCTTCCCACCCAAATTCCTTATCCTCACTTTTTCCTTTTGCTGTTCATTTTGATGACAACCAAAGCAAAAGTAGCAATTTTGGTTTGCTAGATTAAACAATCCAAATAAGGAAACAGCCAAAGATTCTCTCCATGGGCCTGTGAAACTCAAATAATGTTGATTTAATAAAACACATCAACATCTCAGCAAGACACTACATAATGAAGCACAGCACTAACCAAGTGTACAGAAGCACAGACCATGAGAGAACATCACAGGTATGACCACTTCTGTAAGACATTTACACACAAAACACAGGATATGACAAAATATACATTTTACATGGCTTGAATTGAAACTGTGATGCATGCCAGTGTGGATATGATGTCAAGGCCACCCAGTCTGGTATAATTTGCTCTGTTCAGAGGTTTGCCTTTCTGTTTGTCCCTGAGCTACAAAGGGGTGCATGGAAAAACTTTTTGGGCTGCTAGGATAATAATAAAGTATGCAAAGTCTACAACGAAGAATGCAGAAGGAGTCATAAGATAATTTATGTGGTGGCAAAGTAGATTTATCTGTGATGAAATCAGCCCAATATATTCGCTGCAGTGTCTCCAACCAGAAGCTCTCTGTTGTGTCCCTGTGCATGACAGAGGATGATATTCCATTTGGAGAACATTTGGCTCATTTAAGCTGAAAAGACATTGTCAGGAGTTGCAAAGTGAAAAGACAGAAAATAGAGTAGGCAGATTTTTTGCCTTTTGTTGTTGTTGTTGTTTTCTCTGAACTCAGATATTTGAGGTACTGGTGATATGCCTTGGTTAAGTCTATAATCTCAGACTTTGGGCAAAATTGTTTGGAAGGAAACTTCAAACACTGGTGATGAGTTGTACAAGGTCTTATGCTACCACAGAGAAGATATTGTCTATGGAGAATACACTTAAATTGTTAAATTTCCTTTTGTTTTCAGGGATCTGGCTACAGTGCTGTTCTTATTGGATATAGAAGGATCATATTTCTGCTTTGAGTTTCCCACTCAATTTTCTCCTCATTGCCCATACCTTTTCTTATATTCAAAAGATAGTATGGGATTTTGTGCAGGATGCTGGTTTTTAACAAGAAATACTATAATCTGTGATTTTGTTTCCAGTTACGTTGAGTTTCTTCAACTGCATGAGATTTGCTACTGCATAGAGCCATGGAATCACTAAGACTGCAAAAAGACTTGCAAGGTAACTGAGTCCAGCACTTGATCCAACATCCCTGTGTCTACCAATAAACCATATCCCCACGTGCCACATCCACGTCCCTTTTGAACACATAGAGGGATAGTGATTGCAACACTTCCCTGGGCAACCTGCTCCAATTCCTGACCAGGTTCCATGATAGGAAACAGAAAAACAGAGCTCTTGTTAGGTAAGTATTGATACCAGCAGCCCATGACCCTTCCAGAGCCATTTATAGTCTGAAAGCCAGATACATTTCTCTCTTTTTGCTCTATACGAACACCTGAAAGAAGGTAGTGAGGTGGGTGTTGAATTCTTCTCCCAGAAAACAAGAGGTAGGATGAGAGGAAAAGGCTTCAGGTTGCACCAGAGGAAGGTTTAAATTGTATATTAGGAAAAATTCCTTCACTGAAGGAGTTGTGAAGTCCTGGAAAAGGTTGTCCCAGGCACTGGTGGAGTCACATCCCTGGAGGTAGCTAAAAGATATGTAGGTGTGTTGCTCGGGGACATGGTTTATTTTTGAAGTTGGAAATTAGGTTTATAGGTTTATAGTTGGACTTGATGACTGTAAGGGTTTTTTATAATATATATTATTCCATGATTCCACAGAAAAGAAAAAAAAAAAAAAAAAAGACTAAACAGTGTTTCACAGGGGTTTTTTGATGGTTTAGGTGGTATATTGGAAATCCTTGAATATTCAAGGTCCTTTTTCATGCATTTGTGTGTGATCTTCTTACTTCTCAGCCATACAAAGCTGTCATGAAGCACCAAATATTATCAGAGGAGGAGACACTGGAAAAGCCTTCACATCAGCCATGCCATCCAAGCAAGTGTAGAGAAACCAAGAAACACTAATTTGAATCTCTGATGTTTAAATATTTTTCCATTACTGAGCAAAGCACTGTAACTTTTGCTGAATGGCAGTCACAGCAGAGATACAGTACATAAATCAAAATTCACAGTTTCTGAGTACTCACGTGTGTGACATACCTGCTGGAGGTGACTAAGCTGCATGGTAGACACCTGGTTGTCCGAGGACAGTAGGAAGGAAACTGCCTTTCATTAGGCCAAGATTTGCAGGAGTTAATGCTGATTTTCAGAGCATGACACTAATTCAGCTTCAAATAATGTGATAAGACAGGCAAAGGCAGAAAACTCTGCTAAACTCTCTGGCAAGGGAACAGAAAATCCTCCACAGTTACAGAGACTCTAAGGACTTCTTCTCTCATTTGTAATTTACTTCTTCCCTATAAACCCAGTCTGACCTTGTCTGTACAGTATTGTCCAGACCTTTCATTTGTCATATGGTATATGGCTTGGTAGTATAGCTTGTGTCTCAATGTCACTGAGTGTCTGGGGCTTGGGATTTTTTCACTGCTTATTTCTCTCCACTTTATGACTTCAGTGGCTAAAGGAAAAACAGAAAGAGTGTGGACGTCAAAAAATGCTTGCATGTCTTTGCAAGAGAATTAAAGTTTGGGAAAGCACTTTAAGGTCAAGTGGAGAAAAAGGTTTTTTCCCTACTTTTCTAGTGATCAGATGCAAGTTATTTTTTGCTGCAATTTAGTTTAAAGGTAAATTAATCACAGAAAAGAATTTTTTGTTTTTTTTTTTTTTGCTGTTGTTGTTGTTCATTTGTCTTGTTTTTAATTAGAGAGACTGAGAACATTGAGAGCGTAAGGTTTATCTTTGTTTGCTTTTGAAGTGACTAAATGCAACTGAAGATTCAAGAATTTAAGTCTGAATTCAAAACTAGCAAAATGTCTACAAGGAAAACTGATCTAGAGTACACTAGAATTAGATTGCACAGATTGTTTTGTGCTGAGAACCAAATTCATTCCCTGTCATTCATTCATTCATTCACTGTCATCTCAGTGAGGTATCATAATTTAGCTGTGCTAAAGGGACAAGCTCATCTGGTCTACCAATGCACAGTGTTAGAATATTTCTTAACCATGAACTAAGAAAGCTGAAGGTTTCTGAGTTTTCTGTCAAAACTACAGAAACTCATTGAGCAGCTTATTTTTTCTTGTTCGGCTTTTTCCTTTTTCTTTTCTTCCCGATTCTGTCAGAATCAGAAATTCTTTTACTAGGAAAATACTGAAATTGTTACTAATCAAGAAGATATTGTAAAAGCATATTTGTTCACGTGTGGTCATATTTATTCCTGGTGTGCATTCTTATGCATGTACAGTGTGTAAGACATTGTCTATATGGACTTCTACAATGTCATCTGAACTGATGCTGTGATGAGAATCTGTCAGGAACTATGTTTGTTGCAGTGATCAACTTTTAAAATGAAAATACAACATCTACATGAAACATTCTGCCTTTCAGAATCCATTCTTTCTGGGAATGGAATAAAATTATTTTTACATTTGTTGAAGAAAAAGGTTTTCTGAAGATAACATAATAATCGTATGCTAATAGTCAGTTTTAAATTTGTGAGGTCTTCTTCTTGGGATCTTGAGTTATTAAAAAACAATGAAAACCTAAAATCTGTGAAACTCCTCACCTAACTGCATAAGAGCTGGGGAAAAACCAGAAGGGTAAAAGATGGATTGAGTTAGAGGCTTTTTAACAGGCAAAGTAAAAGTTGTGTATGTTAGCAGAGCAAAGCAAGGAATCAATTCACTGTTTCATGGGCAGGCAGGTGTTCAGCCTTCTCCAGCAGAGCAGGGCCCCATCGTGTGGAACAGTGGATTGGGAAGGCAAACTCCAAACATGCCCCCTTCCTCGTCCTTTCCCCCACTGAGCATGATGTCACACGGTCTGGAACATCCCTGTTGTCACCTGTCCTGGCTGTGTTTCCTCCCAATCTCCCAAGCACCCCCATCCCCTCCCCAGCCTGGCCATATGAGAAGCAGGAAAGGACTTGGCTTTGTGCAAGCCCTGCTCAGCAATAACAAAAACATCTCTGTGTTATCAACCAGCACAAACCCAAAACACAGCTCCACACCAGCCACTGGGAAGAAAACTACCTTTACCTCAGCCCAAAATGAGTACAACATGACATCCCAGCACTAACAAACTTACTGGCCTTATCTGGACAATTCTCTGGCTACAAGTCAGATCTTGAATTCCCCAGGAGGCCATTCTTCTCTGTCTCTTTTCTGTACATATCCTTGAACTGATCAGCCACATCAGCAGCGTTAGGTATGAAATAAGAAGCCTGACCTTTGGAATTGGCTCTCCCGACTGATCAGCTCAGCACTGATGTGCCTGGCACATTTTGACAGCACTGGGAGTTGCATATGGGAATTGCACATGTCTAGATGGGAAAATATTTTAGCGAGAGGAAAATTCTATAGAGAGGGGCATGGTGGAGGGAGAATTTCTCTGAGCAGAGAGATACAGTTTAGCTGGTTATTTTCTGGCCATTCTTCAGTGTATAAAATCAGGTTATCTTCAGTATTGAATTGCCTATGTGTCCAATGAGATCACAGTCATGCAAAAGAATGTCCTACAGACAAGAAAAAATTAGGATGTAATATAAACTGAGCATCACCAAAGACCAGAAGACCAGAAATATCAGCAAGTGGTCAACTCCTACTGTCCCAATCCCTTTGAAGGCAGGAACTGAGGCTGTGTAAAAAATTCTTACTTAAAGGATAATTTATTTTCGATAAGGCTTTGTGTTTGTTGTAATGATTTAATCGAGTCCTTGATACCCATTACACTTCCTGAGATGCTCTATTTCGTGTACATTTATGCTTTAATATATAGAGGCATTTCTGCATTTTGTCATGGTTTCTTCCCAGACCAACACCAAGGTCCTGACTCCCAGATTGCAGCAGCAAATCTGTGTTTTTCAGAGGCTCTGCCATCTTTTAGGAGCACACGTGACAAGTGTTGGAGTTTTAAAAAAGAATCTGGAAGCACCAGAAAACAAATCTAACACACAAGGGATCAGAAATTCAAAATCTGTGGGTGGTTATTCTTACTAGCTCCTGTGGACTTCCTTACAGCTCGTGAGTGCTGGGGACTTGACCTCTGCACACATTCATATTCTCTGAATGACCTAAGAGGACAGTTGTCTTTTTAGCTGCAGTTGGAAACACTCTAGCATATCTTTCACAAAGAGGAGAGTGCCCAGAGCTCTCACTTTTTATTTTGTTTTTTTTTATTTGTTTATTTTTTTCACAGACATGTCCATCTTATGTTCTCTGAGTTTTTCTGGACACCTGTTGGAGGCCAACATAAGGTCTGAGAAATGCAATCATATATTCCCAAGCTTCAAAGGCCCCACATGCCTTTTGTCATGGGTTGTTGTTTCTCTGTTAGAAGCACAGAGCTGCTCCTTTTGTTATGGATAACAGCACCTCCTTTCCCTGGATGTGCCACGCTGTCCAGTGGATGCAAAACCCCAGGGCACATCCACACTCTCAAGGCAGCCTAAATCCTTATCTTTGGCAATACTGAATGAAAGAAAATGGCAGGAACGCTGGGATGTCCACCCAGGCCAGGAGAATGCTGCACCATTTCTGACAGCACCCGCTGCCCCACGAGAGCAGTGGGGAGCTGTGTCACTGGGGCAAGGCACCCAGCACGGGCTGTGCAGTAGCAGGTCCAGCAGAAAGGGTGATAACCTGCAAGTCTGGGGAGTTTGCTGTGAAATGACATTACTACCGCTTTGATGAGGGAAGGCTTTTGCTTAAGTAATGGCATCAATCTTAAATGGATCTGACAATAATACTTGTCACTGGTGGAGCTTGAATAGCTTTCCTTGGGAAGCTGGGATCAGCAGTCTGATGTGAGGTGAATTTCCCAGCTCAGCAGCAGAACTAGGAGCAGAATTAAAGTCCTCTGAATTACAGTGCATCTTTCTCTGGGCAATACTGGTGTGTCCCTCTCTAAAGTGTTGTATTCCTTCACCTTGATGTATGTGTGATCATACCCCTAAAACAAAGAAAAGCCATGTGACAAATGTTTGTGGAAGAGCCTGTTCAAATGCTTCCAGCACATCCTGGCATGGTTTATTACCATATGTATCCTGCTTTTTAGACAGCTAAGAAGGACTTTCTCACAGTTAAAGTATGTGACACAGATAAAGCCAGATTAAAATTGCACCTCTGCTACCAATCTCCTTTCTGATGCTGAGCATGGATCTTAATTTATCAGACCCACTAACCATACAGCAGGGAAAGCATCATGCAGCCCTGATGAAGAGAGCTATTTATAGCACCAGATACAAACAAATTCAAGTTATAAATTAATTTTGTTTCTATGGAACAATGAAATAATTTTAGATGTGCAAATAGCAGAACTTCCCTTTACTTTTCACAGACAAACAATTCAGTATTGTGAAAAATTTCCTGTGTCAAATCAAGCTGGAAATACTAGCAAAGATTTTGCTGGACATGGGTAAGAATGGTGTTTATATTTATGTGAAGAAAAAGAACAGCTGCCCACTGCACTGGACAGGAATTTTGACTCTTCTCTTTTGCCATCTGAAATGTGGCAGGTCTGTACAAGTTCAGCAGCAAGCACAGATAAGGATGAACTGAGGTAAAAGCTACTTCAGATAGGTTGTTTAAGATATAGCAAGTTCTGAAAAGAAAACCATAATTACACTGGACTTGAGATCCCTGAACCATGTGCTTAGAAGACGATGTAGATCCCAAGTTACAATATGTTTTTTTAGCTATGCTAAACTGGCTGCTCTTCTGGCAAAGAATACAAGAAGAAGAACGGAGTTGCAGGGAATTAAAACTAATTTTGGGCAGCATATGGATTTTTGTCTTCATTTTCTGTGGCTTGTGGGATTAAGTGTGAGGAGCCTTTTGACTCTGGTGAGACCAGACTGTGCCCTCAGAGTTATGTGTGTTGTGGTACTGGACTCCACTGTGCCCCTTCAAAGACAGGATGAGTTGCGTTTGATAGTATTTCTGAACCTTTGTGAAGGGAAGAAGAATTTTTAAATGTTATGAGCTATTCGTGCAAAATAATGGCTGGGGAATGTCTGCTTGTCTGTGGGTACAGGTGGTTCTTTGTCTTTTTCTGTGTGGAAAGGAGAGCTGGGTACTTCTGTCTCTACCTGTGTGTCTCTCTCACTGATAATGAAAGGCCTTCAACAAGCAGCATATATTAATTCTTCACTTTTATATTCTCCTGACTTTTACAGGTCTTCTTTGAAAAATTACATTAGGGATTTTATGATATTTAGACCTGTCAGGGTTCTTCTATCCTCTCACCTCTGAGGCTGGGCAATTGCTGCATAAACATAAAAATGAGGTGAGAAGGTCACTGTTTTCTTCCATGTTCTCTGACAATAGTTTCCTTCTACCTGTCCTCTTTATTTCCCCCTTCATCACACTGTTCCTTCTACCCTGGAGCTTAATCTCACCGTCAAATACACCTAGATTCTAGATTTTATTTAGGTCTCAGCTCTAGCAGAACCTTAGATATCATGTTTTAGAGAGGATACTTTCTGTTATCACATCCCACTGGAGGTGTTACTTAGAGCTTGCTAATGGATTCACATTGCCTATACCAAGGTTGACATTACTGGTAGGTTAGGGATCCAAACCACTTCCTTCTTCTCAGCTATTGATCTTTCACAAAATATAGGCCTGCACACTGGATAGCAGATCTGAAGTCTTCCAACCAGGCTGTGATCAGGTCATATCTGGGACTGGGATTCAGAGACACTTCACAATACACCCCATGAGGTACATCTGGACAGGGGAACAGAAATGAGATCTAAAATATTAGCAGCACAGCTGATTGTAGTTTTTTCACATTTTAGCATAAAGCCCATAAATGGCTAGAAAATAAGTGCTTGTGCTTGGAGCTGGGGATTCCAACAGGCACAAAACAGCTGATGACCTGCATGGCACAGCACACTGCAGGGAGGGATGAGGTGAAGTGAAAAGTCACAGATTTGACCATGCCCAGTCTGCAGAAAATGGGAGAATTGCACTCCTGACAAGTTGTAGTGTTCAGTCTGCTGCTTCAGCTCCTCCTTCTGCCCCACGGGCGAGCAGAGCAGCATCAGTGCTGCCCAGCATCCCTCGCCCTGTGTTCCCTTTCCTGGCCACCATTCCTTTCCCTGCTGTAATACAGGTTGGAAACAGCTTCTCCTCCAGGGCTTCCTGCAAAGCCTTGAGTCTGTGTGACACAGTCCTCCTGAGTGTTTAATGTATACATATTTACTCTTTTCCTGAGCACCAAATTCAGGGTATTTCCAGAAGAGGCTGTCGTGATTTATCATTTGGACAAGAAAATATGGAGACTATTGAAGAATAGCATCCAGAAATTAATTCTTTAAAAATGAAACTGTAGTCATTCAAGAAGTGAGAACTCTGAATCATGCAGGAAAAATGAAACTATCTAGACTAAACTAAAAGAAATGGCCAAAATATTGCACTACAGACTTGTGAAAGCAGGAAAAGGAAGATGATCTCCATCCTGCTGAAGAAATTGTACAAAATATCTTTTTGCCCCCCTTCATCAACTATTCAAAACTGTTTAACAAATATATGTATTTTCTCCAATAAAACCATGGTGTGAGTTAAGCTTGTGAGCAGATGGTTGTAAGTACATAAAATTTAAAATCTGAAATTCAAGATGGTGTGAGCAGATATATAAATCATATGATATGTTTTTCTGATTGGATGAGCAAACCACAACTCTTAAAACCAGACTTCCATTGCAAATAGCAGCATTTTGTGAAATTCACCTTCTGTTAGTATTTTTTAATAGTTGTCTAAAATTAGCTGTTCCCAGGAACAGCCCAGCCAGCAAACTCATTAACTAAAATAACTGCAGAAAACAAACACAGAGTGGGGGCTAACCTAGTCACTGAGACTTGTTTTATTAATTTGAGTAAATTTAGTATGGCCTTTTAAAAGCTTTGTCCAGTTCTATTAAAAGTTCATATGTGTTGCAATTGTGCAGGGAAAATAAAATAAATTTTAAAAGCCACACACAGATCTTCTCAATGTAAGAAAACACAATTGAGAAAAGCGTGGCCTCATGAATTACATTGACAGGTCAAATAATGAAATGTACATTCCTTTCACACAAGACCACACGCACAAAAACTTCTTCAGCTTTGTGCAAATAACACTGAATATTTTGATGAGACTCCAGAGCTATGGGGATTATTATCTTGAACTTCAGACACTTGCCTGAGAACTTATACTTAGTGTTATCTAACTGAAAAAAAGAAAAACAACCCCAAATTTCTGCCCTCCTATTCTCCCCTCTCTCCCCCATCAAATCCTCTAATACTTTATGCCTATTCTACAGCTTAAACACATCAAATTTTGTGTGTTGTTATTGTGGATGGTGGGGACATTTTTATCATAAAATCTAAAAATCTGAAATCTATCTTCTGGCATAAGGCTATAGAGGTTCCATAAGGAAATTTTATTTTAACATAAAGATATGTTAAGGTTAGAATTATGATGTAAGAAATCAGGGTTCAGAATCTGGATTTTTACGTACTAGCAATTATTTGTGGACCATGATGTTGACAGAATTTCATTGGTTTAGGTGACATAGTAAAACTATCATATGTATTATATTTGCCTCTGAGGTTGAAGAAGGAAATCCCATTTAGGGTTTTCTAAGGTGTTGTGGTGAAGTAGGAGAATCCAAGATATTATTGTTTATGGTGACATTTCTTACATTGATGCCCTTTTTTTAGAAGCATTGATTCAATGTGGGGCAAAACACACTAATACTTTCTGGAAGCTCTAAAAGTGAACTTAGAAATGTTTTGGCACACACTTGATTCCTTTCAGCAGGTCTCCATATTTCTCCTGGAACTAGTTCATCTCAGATAAAAAACAAACTAATAAAGCAGCTTCTCTCAAGGCTGGAGAAGAGATAAGAGCTCTCAGGATCAGGCATGAAAAAGGTGTATCAGGTAGACCTAAAATTAGAGCCTCTTATCTTCAAAGACAGCCCTGACATATAGATGTGTGAGGATTTAGGCATCCATCTAAAATAAAAATGGAAACTAATGAGCAACTATATATGAATTTCAATTTATGCTAAGGTCTAAAAATGTTATTAATTTTTTTGTGTGTATGTTTTTTTTTTATTAAATCACCCTGTTTCACTCTATCCTTTGACCTTATGTCATCCAGGTCAGAGTAAAGGTCCTTGTTATTTTGTGACCCCAAACAAGATGTTTGATTTCCTTGTTAATCACTGCTTCACAAGAGAAGTTCAGCTGGCCATAACCGTTGTTCTGCTTCTAGGTGAAGAAAGGACTAATAAACAAGTTGTGCAGTGATAAGAGGCTGTAATGAAAATATTCTTGATGATGTTTTTTACTATGGTTTTCCTTCTGTAAATATTTTCGTCTCAATGTTTCTTTGAGAAGTAATACAATAGGTGAAGCATGTAAAAGTCCCTGGGAAAAACAATGGTAGTAATTGGTAGAGCGTCATCCGGCAGTCATGTTTCCTGGGTTAAAATTCCAGCCCAAATTCTTCCCCTAGGCTTGAAACTGAAGCAGTCAGTACCAGAGAGTCTTTGGTTTGTCATGGGAAGGTGGTTTTCTACAGTTCCAAGATATGTTGGAGAACACGGACTGGCTGCACCCATGGAAGCAGAAGTACGCTGAACTAAACATAAACACTCTAAAACAAGGAATTCTACCAACATTTTTGTCCACAGCCACCCACAGAAATGGTATAACCAGTGCTAGTAGCAGAACACAAGCCTTCTACTGATGGGGCCAGATCCAGGTCCTACCCTCCTGGACTGGTTATTAGCTTGCTACAAGAACTTGTAGCAAGTTGTGTGAACTTGAGCATGGTACCAGATTTTTCCCATTGTGGGGTCAGTTGAATGTGGGGTAGCAACAAAGGCCTTGAAAGCATGGGTCCAAAATAGAGGACCCAGAACTGCAAACACCACCCTGATGGGCCATTGCTGATCTTTGAAGCAGCCACAGCTTCAAGAGCTGCAACAGGATGGTCTTCACTGAAGGAAAAAAACATCAGTGCAGTGAGGGACAGAAGAGATCCTAGGCAAACAACAGGAGACACCTGCCCTAAACTGGGAGCACAACAACCCCCTGCCATCTTTGGGCAGGAAATAGGCAGCAGCTGGAGGCTGAGACTGGGGCACTGTCTAGAAAACCCACACTTTATAAAAGGATACGTTCTCAGATGTGGTAGTGGGAGCTATTTGGGAGAATTTGATCCCCTTAACCATATTGCCATCACCAAGGACTATAATCCTCAGCACAAACTGCAGTGACATGAGCTCCACGCCACCATGTACTTGTACTTAATTTAGGATTGATTGTTAAGCATTAACTGTGTTGAATATGCAATGACAATAATTGTTAATGAGTAGGAATAAAGCATTAAAATAATATGTATTGTTAATGAAAATCAATCTGGTAGAGTTCTGTTTTAAAGTTTAAATTGATTTGATTGATCAGTCTTCTAAATATTCCCATCACATCAGTCTCCTGCTCCCTGAGATAGAGCTATGTATATACACACACATATACTGACATAAATATATGTATATTCAATTGCAACATGTAAATGTCAAAAACAGAAGTGCTAACCGCATAGTGCAAAAATATAAGTGAGAATGATAGCAATTTCAAATTATTGAGGAGCTTGTTAAGTATCTGTGACTAAACTGCTAGGAATATAAATAATGATCTTTGTGTGAGGTGAATTTTTTGATTAGAAGATGCATAGAATAAAGTCTGATCACCAGCAAGTTTTTTCCCCCCATTTTTTCCATGACAGGATACAGAAACAGTCTGGGTCCTTACAATTAAATATTTCCAGTTGTGTCAAGTTAGACTATTAGCCATATTGCTACTGAGTATTCTTTGTTCAGTGCCCTCAATAAATAATAATTATGTTTGTATTACAAGTGGCTAGTTTCTCTAACTTATTTTTCTTGACAATCCACAAGGTACATAATTTAATGACACTGAACAATGGTCAAAATAGGGGAAAACTTGGTAAGTTTTGTTTGCCATACTCATTGACATGTATTAAGTTCTTGGTCATTTTATCTTGTCTTGGTGTATATGTATACTGTTCTCTAGAAATCATGTACACAGTTGGTAGGACAAGAGAAAATGACCTCATATTACACCATTGGAGATTTAGATTAGATGCAGTGGAAAATTTCTTCACTAAGAAGGTTTTCAAACACCCAAGCAGGCTGCTCAGGGCTGTGGTGGAGTCAACGTTTCTGGAGATGTGGTGTAGGGATTTAGCTTAATGTTGGGCTCAGTTGTGTTAGAAATGCAGTCCATCTCAATGATCTTAAGTGTCTTTTCTAACCCTTTCTGATTCTGTGTTGAGCTAACCACAGACTCCTGTACAGATTTGCTTTACAAAGAGATCTGCTGAATGTGTTGCACTTGGTTCATTCTACAAAGAGATGATCTCTTTCTCTGAAGTCATAGACACTCCCTAGAAAAGTGTCTGAAAGTTCTGGACGTGTTCAGGTTATTTCCTACCAAGCAGATGTGAAGATTATAACCTTTGCAACAAAATGGATATTTTACCAGTAAGCATTATCACTGGCCAGTGTTCTAACTGGACAATCGTTTGCCTTGTCTATGCAAAACATTGTTTTCTTTAAATATAAAGAAAGATAAGTGAACTTCAGAACTTCAAAACAAAAATAGTTTTCCTTTTGTTGTTGTTTTTGTTTTTTTTATTTTGTTTTGATTTGATTTGTTTGGGGGTTTCTGTGGCTTTGTTTGTTGGATTTTTGTTTGTTTATTTTTTTGGATTTTTGGCTTTTTTTTTTTCAATTCTCCCTTGCTTTCAGAAAGCTGAGACAAGGGAGCATATTTTTGTTCCTCAATTGGCTAAAGCATTCTTGTTGATACAAGGGACAAGACAGGTGACTTACTGGTTAAGAAACTTCCAGCTTCTCAGTTGAGACCAAACTGCCATTTTCCTCTGCTTTCCATCTGCTGTGATATGTACATCCCATTGCTTGCACTCAGTTGATATCTTCCTTATCACTCCCAGATAGGAGTTAAAAAAATTCATTTTCCTTACTGTGGGTACTTTTAGATTTGTGACAGAGAGTCTGGAACTGTAAAACATCAAGTCCAGTGTAAAGTTAGAGACTATCTATGGGCCACATTCTACCACTGCTGATGGATACAGTTTGGTTGACATAGTCTTCTGCCAAAAAGGGAATCAGTGCAGAAAATGGCCCAGGTTTCCTTTGGAAAAATAAAGGACTCATCCAAAGCATTCACATTTGTGATCTGATGTCTAGCCATGCTTTGGAACCTAAGCATGAAGCCATAAGTACAATCAGAACACAGCAGAACTGTTCATGCTTTGTGGAGAGTGTGTGTGCCTGGTGACCAACTCTGCAGGATTCACTGCAGGTACAAACTTCAGCCTCACTGGCACAAATGTTTCTGACTTCAATACAACCAGTCTGGTAACAAAAACCTTGAGGAAAAAAATTAGACAACTGGATAAGTGAACTGGATAATTTTGCCTGTGAGTGTTTGAGATAAGGAGTGCAATAATAAAATTTGTCTGAATGTATTGAGTAGACTTTCTGCATTTTATGCCTAATCATATATATTTATCAACATTTGCAAACAAGATCAGCAATTACACAGCTAAAGGAAGCCAGCATATGTCTGGGTATGCCACAGTTTATAAGTAAAGAAAAACAATCTAAGATTTTTAGATTCAACTGAAGTGCAGGAAGAAAAAAGGTGTAAGACCAGAGTGCTATGAATGTCATACCAGCAAAGCAGTCAGATTGTCTGGCTGGTTGATTGATAAAATATTTTTAACACATTTTATATTAGCCATACAAATTTTCTGTTAAATGAACTTTAATATTGACAGGTGCATGACAGTCTTATTTTCCTTGAAATTGAAGTGGTGAAAGTAAAATGTAATGCTGAGGCAAATACCTTTGTCTTTTAAGAATCAAGTAGAGAATACTCTAGTGCAGTAACCATAGGACCCAAAAGATAAATATAGGTGACTGACAAGTGTAGCTCATCTACATGAAAACTGGAAATTATGGAATAGTTTTAAAATAGTTTTAAAAAGTAAAGCTAGAAAGAAGAGCATAGCTATAAGCCCCTCTAGGTGAGTTTTAGCAGATAACAGGCAGCTCTTCTTTTTGAGTACACACATGTTCAGTGAAAACCTTTGTTAAACTTAAATTTAAAAAAATATTTACTCCAGTGGGAAGCAAATTTGAGATTTCAATGTACAAAACCTGCTTCAAATAAACATTCAGACTGTTTTGTCCCTCCCTGTTGAACTTCTCCTCTAGGAGAATGTTCATTTGTGCTCCAGGAAAACAAAGGGGAAAAATAAAAAAAATAAAATAAAATAAAATTTAAAAAAAAAAAAAAAAAAAAAAAGAAAAAAGAAAAAAGAAAAAAACTTCTCCAGCCACACTTTTACTTTGGACTAATGTTCACCTGTGTGAAACAGAGTATTTTTTCTCTTTCCACATAGGAGAATGGCCAAGGTCTGATTGACATCTTTAGCAGAATGCCAGCTTTTCAGCTGCAGACTTGCAGACGTTCCTCTACTCCTCAGAGCCCCTGCCCTAGAGGCGTTTGGATGTCTTGCTTATTTGATTGTGGTCAGATAGGAAGACTGAGCTTTGATAGACAGCTGTTCTCCTGCTAGACACTAATAGATTTGATCTGTTTTGCTTGCCTGTGGGTTTTTTTTCTGTTTACTGGTTGTTTTGTTTTTTGTTTTTTGTTTTCTTTTTTTTGTTTTGTTTTGGTTTTTTTTTTGTTTGGTTTGGTTTGATTTTGTTTTGTTTTTTGGGTTTTTTTTGTTTCTTTGTTTGGGCTTTGTTGTTGCTGTTGTTTTGGGCTCAACTGTCCATATTTTATGCTGAAATGTTTATTATATTATAGAGGAAATTCTAGAACTTATGAATTGGGAAAGGACATTTCCGTTTTTCATTGAATTTTATAAGTTGAAAGGTGAAATTTTGGAATTCAGTTGAGAAATACACAACTTTCCATGGTGTCAGCAAGCAGAACTTGGCGCAAGAAATGAAGAAAATATTTGACTCTTAACAATTTTTAACACTGACAAGCCCGTTCTCGATTTTTTTTTTTTGGCAGGAGAATTATTGTGACTTCGGTGGCACAGAGGGTGTTTATCTCAATTAGAAGACAGTTTCCTCCTTTATCTGCTGCTCTCAGTGCCCTGCTGTGAGACCAGAGCCTGTGTAAGACTCGGTGGTGGTTGCATGGAGAGGTGCAGAAAGATGGACTCCACTCTCTTTCACTCCAATTCTGAAAAGAATTGGCTGAGTGGAAGCCACTGGAGACTCCAGGAGGGAACTAATATGGACACTAATGCCTTTAGCTTCTTTGTATCAAAAATTAACCTTGTGGGTTTTTTGCAGTAAGCGACTGGATAGCATGAATATTTTATTATAATAATGAAAAGCTAATTCTGCAGATTCAGTGAGTTAAGTTTTTGTCCAGCTTCCTGGGACCTTGATTTTTGCTTTGAATCCCATTGTGTGCTAACATGGATGCATCAGAGGAAAACCTGTGAGAACCATAGACTGAGGTAAGGTGTAACCCTCTATTTTTCTCTGTGCTGCTTCATCAGCACAGATTTCTCATCTCCGAACTGCCTTTTTTTTTTTTTTTTTTTTTTTTTTTAACAACTTATTAATAATCTGCACCAGTAAGGGAATGTGCATAGTCTGAAGTGACATTACGATCAAGTACTATTATTTTCAAAATGTGGGACTACTTCTCCTCTTAGGCTTGAATAAATCAATTTTAACCTTTCTGCAAAGTTGAGAGAGCTACAGGTGTGACAGTGTAAGAAGGGCACAGAGCAGTGCTTATGCCAAGATGATGTCTTATCCTCCATAGACCTGCTCTTGATGTCATTGCTTGCCAGCTGTTGACTTCCCAACCAAGGCAAAATATCCTTATTAAATCCTATTTGGTTTTTCACTGCAATTACCAACGTAAGCAGGGCAAAAATGTTTTTTGTCTTTCACTGCTGATTGTCAGCATCATAGCAGTGCCTTTCCCATGGGTTCCCAAAGATGTAGAGGGTGTATTAAAGGATGGCTCTAGGAAAGAGATGACACTGGAATGCACTCTTTCAGTATTAGCCCTAAAGTCTTGACTTTCCTTTCTTACCTCAGCCACAGTAAATGCATAATAAAATGAAGGAAGGAGTCTGAGTTTCATACTCTTCCTCCTCTTTGCAGCTCTTTCACTGTCTCTTCCCTGCCCACCTGACATTTGGGGAGCAGAGTAGCAAAATCCCATCTATTTCTTCATGGGAAAGGAATATTATTTACACTCTGTCTCAAGGGAGTTGTTCAAGTCACTGCATAAGGCACAGCGTGCATAGATGAATCCTGAATTGCCCATCACTCTCAAATAATATGAGGATGATCTATAAAAGTGCATATAAATCAAATGATGGAAATTCCCCAGGCTCCATACTCCATGGGCCAGGCCTTGTAGTACAACAAAATTCCTGTGTCAAATATATCTGTCTCTGAGGTACAGTTGAAACTTTAAAGCATTAACATTCTAGTGGAATATGGTTATGAGGGGACAGACATGAGTAGAGACAGATAAACCTCTGGAATAAGAAGACTTTTTTTTCTGAAATAAAATGGGTCATGGATAATATATGGAGGAGGGGAAGCTCTGGTCATTTCTTCAGACAACATTTTTCTTCTTTTGTGTGGTGAAATGTATTTATTTACACACAAAAAATCGTTCTTTAATGGGACTGAGAAAAGCCTCTTGGTACACTGAGACTGATCTCTTTTTTATTAATTTTACTGCAAAAGGTCAAAACTATATCTATTAAGTATATTTATACAGGAAAGTGCTAGACACACTCGATTGCATAATGAGATTGACATCCGTGTCTTGTAAGATAATGATCTTGAGACACAGTCCCTGTGTAGCTCTGATCAAGTTAATAGAATTGACTTTGGACCCTTTTGTTTCTTCCAAGCTCTTAACCCAAAATGAATTGGGTTAATCTTTCAAGAAAGCTGTCTTAATTTTGGATGCTTTATTCGAGACTGTGGGCTGTGGTATCTGAGTTTCCTTTCGTCACCTGGTAAAAGGGATTGTTTAGACTTGTGGTTTGCTGAAATGTAGCTGCAATTTTTTAAGTTTTTATTTTTTTAAGGCAGATTTTTTTGTGGCATAAGGAGATTCTAGGCAAGAAAAACAATGCAACTGGATGAAAGCAAAGTTCCTTTTTCAGATCTGAAATAAAATAAATAAAATAATTCAAAGGAAGGATTGTTTACCCAAAGGTTTTTCTCACCATTGGGCAGAATACAAGATAACCACAGTGATGCATAAACTCAAATATACCTTAATTATTATCTTATGGACAATAAAATGCTCTATTATTTTATTTTAGTTTAACGTAGTCTATTATTCTGATGTCCATCAGAATTGGTACCCCATACTCTGATTCTACAAATGGTTCCAAACTTTGTTTAAAGTTTTTGCCACGTGTTGGCACTTTGGGGTTTGTGCTCTCCTCCCACCAGCAACCAGTCATTTTACCTTGTGGGAGACACTTAAATAATTTGTGACCCCTAGATGACTTAAGTGGAAGTGTGATTTCTTGGGGACATTGAATATAATGTATTTTCACTGTTTATCACAATTACAGAAACACCTAGATTTAGCAATCTCTGATAATCTACTGGAAATTCAGTCCTTAACTGTCTTTGAAATGCTGACTTTATGCACTAGGGGAAAAAAAAAACTAAACCAAACCAAACCAAAAAAACACAAGACTATTTTATCTGTTAAATATGCAATGTTCCTTTAAGGCTGAAGCTTTGTGAGTGTCTATACTAACGCTGAAGAAATAACTCAAAATTAGCAAGAATGCGTTGAAGCTTTCATCTCACCTAAATTTGTCCATATAAGAGCTGAAAATTTAGTCTTATTTAATCATTAATCTAGGCTTCCTCTATAGACAACAGAAGGAATATAACATGTTCAAAGAGTCATATATCTCATGTTAAAATAGAGTGAATTATCTTGTGGAGGTGCTGATTTCTCTCCACCAAATTAAATTAGTGGGTATCTCATTGTTTGCTTAAGACTAGGCAAAAATTAATTTAGAAGTTAAAATGCTGTGAACATCATTTCAAGACAAAGTGTTTAAAAAGTAGAAGTAAGAACACCCCAGGATTTAAATGTTGCAGAAAACTTTCTTGATGATTTTTCACTCCTACATCCCGAGTCCCTCAGAAAGCCCCACTGTTCACATTCAGCTGAGTATCCAAATCTATACATACAGATGTTGAAGTTAATATCTAGGAATTTAATAGCTCACTTTCACTGGACTTTAAGGACATTACCCTGTGTGACCTCCCTAGACTTTGCTTTCTTGGTATTATGAGTGCTTCAGAGAAGCAAGACAAATACCAGATTTTGGAGGCCAGATCCTAACTTTGGCCTCCTCGAATAACCTACCCAGTGCTGCAGAACTGCAGCTGGGACACAGGGCTGGGCTTAAGGATGCTCTTGGTTATTCTTCTGTAGATGCAATTGTGCTCTGGGTTTACCCAGAGATAAAAGTTTCCAAAGATCTCTGACGAATTCCATTAAGACCTCCATATTGTTATTAGTTGCCAAAAGACACAAAAAATGCACATCATCTGAGAGTTCACTCCTAAGTCAGGGGATTGCAAGTGTAAAGAAAGACTTTAAAAGGTTATTTTCATAAAACAAAGGAAGCGAGTTAAATGTTTTCTGCACATAATTGAAAATTTGTCTTAGTAATAAAAGATACAGAACAGGGGGAGCAATGGCATGTAAACAACCAATCAACTTGAGACCTGCTCCATCTTAGTCCAACAATAATACCTGGGCAGTTAAATCTCTCTCACAGGTGCTTTATTTTTCTTTACAGCACTGCACTGTATTTTGCCTTCTATATCTGGCACTGAAAACACATTCTTCTTTCCCTTCTGATAAAATGATGGAGTTTACTGGGTTTCATACTAATACAGAAAGAAATAAAACAGCAATACCACCTAAGTGGGAAGGATTTCGCAGTACCAGGACATTTATCTGGATCTGTAAATACCAGTTAATAAATACTGCAGTATAAACTGAGATATATGACCAACACTGCAATGGTTTATGTAATAATAAACGGTAGATAGATAGATAGATAGATAGATAGATAGATAGATAGATAGATAGATAGATAGATAGACAGAGAGACAAATTGAGAGAAAAAGACTTCATCCCTTTCACTTCTGTCTCACAGTCAGCTGCTGAGACACACACGGATACCTGAGCTTCCATTAATTTCATCTTTAGCCCGCAAATTATTGAATATTTTTGACACAAAATGTTATTATATTAACTCCAAGTGGCCTGAGAAGATTTAACTCATCTTGGTTAGCTGATGGCATAATTTTCAAACATTAAGAACAGTGGTTCATAAACTTAGAAATTGATTTCAAAATCACACATCCCTTCTGAAATATGAAGACTTCTCATCACATTTCCGAAAAAGAACAATTTTGTGTCGGCCCAATTAACTTCCTAGGAACAGTCCAGCATGAGAGCAGATTTTCTGTGGGCTTCCAGTACTGACAGGGAAGGAGATATTAATGGTGTGATACAGATTGTTACAGAAAAAAATCTCATTTAATGACATTTCTCTCTCTTTAAAATAATTGTCAAGATTAATAGAAATTATAATATTATTAGTTTTTGTTGTTTTATTCTAGAAATCTAAGGCTATGCAGTAGGAGGCAGGTCTCAGAGTACAGAAAATGTAGGGAACACTTATGTATTTTGAGACATTTGGGATGGATGCTGGAAGGATTCAGTCCAATTCTCTTTTCACTAAAATCAGAAAATGGTGAACATCACCTCCTAAGCACAATTGTTAGTAGAGACACGTTTTGTCCTATTGATAGGCAAATACAGAGGATTAAATTTTTAAAATTCCATCATACTTGGAAACAAAAATATTGATTTTTTTCACTGAAAATTATGAAATCTTTTAAATAAATGGAAAACTTCTATTGCATTCAACCAGGAGGTTTTTTGTGATTTCTTTTTTCTCGTCTAAACTATTTTTGGTTTTTATTGTTGCTGTTTTTTAAAGAAAAACTGTCTGAAAATTTGCAAGCAAAAATTTCTCTCTTCCTTACCAAGTTTTGTCTTGTGCTTGTAATCAATGATCTGACATCCAAAATCAGTGATATTTTTCCTTCAGATTATTCTTTTGTTACTGCAACCCACCATGCACTACTAAATCTCCTCTTCAGGTACCTGATCTTATCCTGTGTCTGCATTGTTTTCTTTCTTTTTCCCAGCTTGTGCCTGTAAATGTATCTTTAAAGCCCACTGTCTATCATTTTGTCTGAAAAGTAAATAACTGTTTGCACATTTGCTTTCCAGATGTTGCTGCCAACAAATTATTCCCCAGTGATTTAAGCCTGAATTTCACCCATTACTGTTTGGCTTATAGGACATATTCCTGGAACTCAGATTTTCAACTTCTGTTTGTGTTCCTTCCCTCAGGAAAATTCAAAACAAAATAGTAAATTTCACCCCAAAACAGACCATAGGAAAGGTTGAAATTCAACAAATGGCTTCTAAATGAACAATTCAATAAAATAATCCACTTTGCCATTTTGTCATACTATCTAAAAGGGCTGTGATGCTTAATAGAAGACAGATCTCCCCTAAAAGATAAATCTTACTATAAAAGCAACATCATGTCAATAACAGTGGTTTTGATACAAAAATGAAATATTCCTACAGTGTATCACAGTATGAAATATCAAGGTTTGTTTTACACATGAAACTTTTCTACCAGTATTCCTAACTTCAGCTGTAGAGCAAGGATCTCACTTATGAGCAATTAAATCAGTACTAAACTGAGTGTATTAGAACTCATGAAATTTCTACCCACCCATGTCTGAAATGATAACATTGAAAATATTTTTTCCAGGTGCTGCCCAGTCATTATAGATCTCAGTTTGGCAAAGTTCTTGCTGCATTTCTTTGGTCATATTCTACCTCTAACGTGGAATTTGCCCTCATTGAGGTAAGGCAGAAGTGGACTGAATGTATATTTCTCTTTATCTCCTTCTCTTATTCCTGAGCTGCTTTTGCATCAGCCAGAAGATGTTTTGGCATTTGGATTGGGTTTTTGGTTGCTTGTTTGTATTTTTCTTTAATCAGCAGCTTCATATGGACTATTACTGTGTAGTAGATGAGGTAACTTAAGACAGAAATAAAGTTCAGTGCTCACATAGTTAATGCTATTTCAGGGATCTATGTGTAAAAATCAATTTTAGTTATTCACAACCTTTTTTCTTCTTTCCTCACTCAATTACCTTATTGACCACTTATTTATAAACTAAAAAAGACACATATTCTCCTTGTCTGTTCCACAGAGGAAACAAAAAATGGCCTTATTTAATCCTGATGTTGGTGGAATTCTACCGAGGGAAAATTTGGCTCAAATGTTCCTGAAAAAAGTCATTGAATGAAAATAGATTTTACTTTGGCTTAGTTATTCATTTTACCTCATTTTATTCTTAAAATATATGTTTGCACATAATCTCACCAGATGCAGATGTCTGGTCCTGACCGTTAAAATTCAAGCAAATTATTATTTCACATATGCATAAAAACATTTAAAACCAATAATATTTAACACAGTTGCATGATTTTGATAAAACAAAGTCCTCGTTTCTTATGAGAAATAAAGATGGGGAAATTATATCTTTAAATAAGGTAATGGACAATGAAATAAATAGGTAAATTGAACATTTTTAAAAGTTATTTATCTGAGAAAATGAAAGTGGGTTGGTTTCATAACTGCTAAATGCCATTACCTGCTATTGAGTTCCACTGCAGAGAGTGGATTAACAGCTGTTGTCAGAAATTGTTGGTGTAATGGAATTATTTATGGTGTCATCTGTTTAATTCTCGTGGGAAATGTTCACACAGTCTGTCAATGAAGTGCATGAATACAGCTAAAGCATGGTTTATTGACTATTCCAAATTATTTCATTTTATGTATGGTAAAACAGGCAAGTTTGAAATTGTTAGCCTTATCTGGCTTCTCCAAGTTTATCTAATGAATGTTTGAGTGGTTTTGAAATATGGCTTTCCCTTTGTCTACCTCTGATCAGACTTCCTTGGTACCACTGCTCAGTTTGCTCAGACGTTCACATCTAATAAATACAACAGAATGCTTTCATTACAACGAATACTACCTTGTAAAGATTGATGGAGATTAATTCTAGTCCACTCATTCTCATCTGGTGCTTCAAAAAAACATTTGGGATAAAACCGTTTGTCTCTGT
The DNA here is from genome assembly GCA_037013685.1 of Acridotheres tristis. Classification (NCBI taxonomy): domain Eukaryota; kingdom Metazoa; phylum Chordata; class Aves; order Passeriformes; family Sturnidae; genus Acridotheres; species Acridotheres tristis. Next base: position 74,655,772 of record CM072919.1, read on the forward strand.
GTGTTCTTATTTTTCATTTCTCTGCAGTTCTGCCATTGTCTCTCTTGGCTGGGGCTAGGAGCAGAATTGCAGAAATGCCACCAGAAAGGCTGTGCTACTGGGGAATAGATGAGGCATGTTGTTTCAGATTTAATTAGAAAAGTTTTGTACAGATTTGCTCTGTAGGCCACATTTCAACATTAAAGTTGAGGGCAGCTGATGCCATCTGCTCCATTTAATGCAAATTCAATGCAGCCCTTCGGCTCTTGGCAACTTACCAACACGGTCCTCAAATTATTTGGGCAAAGTATGACCACCCCTGCTGTACCGAGTGCCCCTGTTTTCTCCCCCCTCCTGCCTATGCAGTGATGGATTTTTTTTTTGTGCTTCTCTGGCTGGTCATGTATGATTTCGAGGAAAAAGATAGTTTCTATCAATCAAAAAACAACTCTTATCATTAGTCTTCTGGGACACATGCTGCAAACCCTTAGGACCAGCTTTTCAAAGGAAGAGAATATTGTTTCTGATGTGAAGTTGATGGATGTTTCATGTACTGTGTGTGACAATGACATAAGAATTTCCAAGAGCAGAGGATCCTCCCAAACCTGTCTTAGCTGCTTTATGTGATCCAGGCTTTAAAGAACATCTATGCCTCACTTCTTAATGGGCACCAATACTGAAAAATACAAAGAGATGCCTAGGAGAAAAAGTTGTTGTTAGAAAGTAATTATTTGTCATGTTATCTGTCCAATTCAGAAGGGAACTGCCAGGGAGCAGGGGTCTGGCTTTCATGTCACTTAGCAAAGCACTACATAGAGCTATGGAGGAGTGGAAATTACCAATGAAGTAAAAAAATAATCATTATTACTTTTTTCTAATTTAAACACTATACAAATTTATATGAACTGTCATAAAAGATGCATTTTATCAAAAGAGCAATTTCTAAAGTCCTCTTTAACAAGTTTACATATATGAAAACCAACAAACAAGCAAACCCCAAAACAATGAAAACAAACAAACAAAACCCACAAAAAAACCAACAAAAAACCCGCCCCCACAGATGTACTCTTATCATGTTTGGTTTTTGAATTGCCTTAGTTGATCAAACTGATATTTTTGTTTCACAGAAGGAGGTAGGAGACAAAGGGAGTCCAGGTGATTTTGCTAAAGTCACTTGAGAAATTTATTACAGACTGAAGAACAGTCTGTGGGAAAAGAACTGAGGGAATGTATCCATGTGCCCCATTGCCAAGCTAATGCTCAAGCTACTGTATGTGTTCATCATGGAAATACTATGTCAAAAATATGATATTCGTTCTGCTGTAGATGCAATATGTCTCAAGAATAATTGCACACTTGATATTTAAGAGAGGAGAAATGGAATGTATTAATAAAAAAGAAAATGGAGGGAGAAAGATGGGGAGGAACAGAGTGAGTAGAATGCAATAATTCTATTACCTCTGACACTCTTTTCAATGCGCTGTCATGCCTCGAGATCTGTATTTTTTCATGTTTGCAGAAATCCACTCCAAAGCACTCTGGCAGGGGCAGAGCTGCACCAGCTACAGTTGCTGAAGGTTTCACAAAGAGGATAATGCCAAACACTTCATTGTGTAAAAAATTTAATGAGGAATAAGAATAATGAACCCCAAATTTTTCTATTCATCTATTTGTTCTAGCAAAAATTAAATAAGGAATAAGGATAACCAAAGGGAAATTTATCTATCCATCTCTTTGTTTGTCTATTTATTAATTTCTTGCTTTATTTGCTTGTTCGCTTGTTTGCTTGCTGTGGATGGGGACAGGCTGGATATTTGGAAACTGCACTTTTTCAAAAGGGTAGAAAACCACCGGGCCAGGATATCCAGAGGGGTTTTATAGTCTCTGTCCTTGAAAGTTTTTTTATCATTCTCCTAGAGAAAGCCATCTATGATCAAATCTAGTGAGGACCACAGTCCCACTATGAGAAGAAGGTTCAAGGAGAAATTCCAGAGGTCTATAGTTTCTATAGTTTTGTAATTCTTTAAGAGATTACTCATGGGGCTCCAGTTTCCATTGGGAACTCCAAACATTACGATGGAACATCTGGAGTTGGAAAGTTTAGCAACTTCGTGGGTTTTCATGCAACTAAAAAAAATTTCCAGTTTAGATACCTCTGGGAAAGTCAGAAATGGCTTTGTTTATAATCCATGAACATTAATAGACCCTTCTGAGGCATCATTTATATGAGTTTGAGATGTAACTTATATTGCCACTTTAAAATGAGATAAACCTTATAGCAGAAGAACCTTTTCTATTCTTTGAGCAGAGAGAAGTCATAGGAGGAATTAGCTGCACCTCTAAAGTGCAGCTTCCTACACTGAGTTAGAAGAAAGGGGTCTTCACTGAAACTGGTACAAATTCTTTAGTCATAAAGGTTTCTTCCTTTTGGCAGAACCAAGGTGATTTCTCAGTATGCATATTATTCTTAGGTTAATATTCTGGTGCTAGTTTTCTTGATTACACTGAGCGTTGGATGAGGGCCCAATTCAAAATGCTTCTCTTTGGAAAGATTGCTTAAGAAACAAGCATCATTAGGGATGATACACTAGGTGAGGGAGATGGGGAATTTAGTTGATTGTTTCAGCTGTGAGGTACCCAGAAATATAGTGCATTATGAGGTTGCTCTTTCTGCTTTGATATATTGTGTTTGTCAGTGGTGCCTGCCACACTCAGATAGGCACCTCTTCTTGTTTTGCAAATGTAACTGTCTCAATAAGGATAATTAAATAAAGCCCCTGAGGTCCCATGTACCACAGTTTTTTTTTCTTTCTGTTCTAGCCCATGAAGTGGAGGGGGGAAGGGTACCAGCTCATTACTTCCCAGTTTACGTTTGGGAGAGCTGTCACTGCGTCCATGCAATGCAATGTACTCTTCTTACAAGGTTCAAATCCAAAACCTTCCAAAACTGTGGCCATCTTATGGAGTCATTAATTTGTCTGGAATACACAGGATGAGTGAAAGGCCTTTGCTTTTGGGAGATTTCTGAAGGCATTTGAACTGACATTGTACCTGCTTCCATCGATTCAGTCACTTTTGTTTCTGAAGGGTGAATGTGCACACTTAAAACTGTGTTTCAGGAGGCAGAGTATGAAAGAAACTAAATAAATCAAAGTCTGTAAAGAAAGGAATTTAGTTTCTGGAAAGAATTTTCTAACACAACTTTAACAATTTTCCTCCTGAAACAACAATAAAAGGAAAATCAGGAATACACAGTACACTCTAGCTCCTTCTATGTGTTAATTGCTCATTTCACTATGAATATCTTAAATAGTTACATTGAAACTAAATTAAAAATAAAATAAAATAATGCCTTGGTTGGATGTAAGTAACCTGGGATGACCAGTATGGTAAATTTTTAATAAGAAGATGAAGCTTTGAGTGATTTACTTTTAATCCCATTGCATGAGATGGAGGAGACTAAAGAACAAAGCTTTACCGTCCCTTTGGAGATTTGTTTCATCTGCACATCAGCCTACAATTAATGGCCATTTAACAGTTGTTCTTCTGCTGGACATTGGTGGATTGATTCAGTAAATAAAAGTGACAGAGCAGTGTCCCATGGCAGTATAATAGAAACTGGCTGCACCTGTTATTTGCGAATCACTGCTTGCCAGGGCATTGACCTTTTCTAGTCTAGCTAAAACTAATAGGAAAAATTATGGGATTGATTAGTTAAATTTAATTATAAGAAGTTGTATGGCAGAATCTCAGTTCCTTGAAATTCATTGCAAACCACAGTACCATGTCAATAATACCAACTCCTCCCCTTTTCCCAACTAGTCTTTACCTTGTGGTAATGAAAGGTTGGTTAGTTAACATTTATCAAAGCAAAAAACAATGATTACCTACTCTAAGAGCTTGTTGGGAGGGAAAGACTACTGGTTAATGAGCAGTATGTAACATCAAAGTCTGCTCTGTCTTTCTCTTTTCTGGCGAGTAAAGAGGAGGGAAGGATTATGCTGAGAGAAGAAAAGCAAAACAAGATTAAAAACCCTAAAAAAATAGTGCAAACGTGTTCTCTGCATCCCAATCCAGTAAGAACTCAGCTGCCATCAAGTAACTGAGCATTTACAGATATTTAGTGACAGGTTTTTCCTTTATTTCAGCTGGCAGGGATAAGAGGAGAGGGATAGGGATAGAGATGGTAGAAGAAGTCAGAGCAGAGTGATTTAATTTCTTTATCCCTGCTGCTGTTACTGAAGGTAGCAGAGAAAGAAAACTGCAATGGGTTTTACAGCTGGCCTAATACTCTGTTTCTTTCTAGAAACAAGTTGGCTATAGGGATGGATCCAAAGCTGGTCAGGAACTCAAATAATTGGCATTTCTGAACAGGGAATAGAGCAAGGTTCGCACAGCAAGTCCAAGATGGGGATCAGGACTGCAGGAACAGCAGAGAACACTTTTCACTGTTGAATTTGTCAGCAATGCCTGAGGATTTTTTCAGAGTGTATATCCATGCTTATTCAGTAATATCTTAATTTTAAAAAACCCGTAAGCCTTCTTCCCATTCTTAAATTTAAAAAATAAAAACCCCAAATTCTTCTGTACTCCAACTTGTCCTGGATGGGAAAAAGAAAAAGCAAGACCCATTTAGGGGACAGAGTATCCAAGAGATGTACAGGCACTCCTTTCTCTGCTGCCCTGTGGAGCTAAGCTGCAGAAGCAAGGTAAGGACAGAGAAGGATGCTTATTGAATAAGACAAAGGAAATTGTGACATCCCTAGTGCCAGCATTTGGCTGACTGTGCTCACAATGTTCTCCAAAACCAGGAAAACGCAGGTGCAGGTAGGGTGATACAGGAGGCCAACAGAAATGGGAGCAAAGTCTGGCTGGGATGGAAAGCACAGCATGAAACCTCCTATCCCCTGAGCCTCCTGGCAGGAAACAGAGAAAGAACTCAACAAAAACGTGGCTGGACTCATTTGCTGCGCAGCTCAAGCCCTCCACAGTAAGTCAGACATGTAAACATGCGGCTAACAATCCTAAAATTAATGTGCTGTGTTCAAATGGACCTCGAACAATTTGCTTTCATTCTGTCAGCATTTGCTTCTCTGAAAATAGAGGGAAAAAGGAAAGGGGGAAAGGGGAAGAAAATAAGGATGAAAGCAGAGAATTAATAAAAGCCAAACACACCAGAATGTGTCAGGCATCTTGAGAGGTCTCCAAACATCTGTCAGACAGTGAACATCAGACACAGTGTGTGGTGTTGCTGGTATTGAAAACCATGGCAGAATCAGAAGTAGCATGGATGAGGCAAAAAATACTTCCCAAGGAACATAAGTAAGCTGTGACTATTAGGAAAAAAAAAAAAAAAAAAAAAACAAGAAATTCCATATTTTTACCCTTACATCTTTGGAAAAGCCATTGATTTTGGAGAGCTTGGCCACTTTAACCTCATTGCTGACCGTCTGTTGAGGTTTAAATGCAGAACAGAAGATACAGCTCTCATCTCCCTCTTGGCATCAGCTATGCTCCCACAAACCAATGCTATGATGCATATAATCCTGGAAAAAGGAAAAGTCTGGAAATCATGAAGCAATAACTCAGAATACTCCTCAAGCAAGAAAGGGTCCCCCAGTGTAAGATGGCAATTTTCACAAAGACATCATAAGGGGCAATCTGAGTAAAGAAGGAGATAAATTGTGAAAAAAGGAAGAACAGAAAGGGAATAATATTTAACCAAATGCAGCAGGATAGTAGCTGCACCAAAAATAAATCCCAGGTCTAAATATTTTGTCCAAGGTGAATCCAGTAAAATAATATTTCCTGGAAAAGCTTCTCCACTGTGAATTGGAACAGATCCCTGCATGAACAGTCAGTCAAGTTCTCATCAGTGTCTGAACCCGTGGAAGAAGCTAGGGTTTCATATGTTGAACTTATGCTGGAGGTATTTCAATTAACAATGAAGTTTTGACTACAAACCCAGACTTTTCTTGCTAACTTGTTTTATTTTCCACATTCTGTGTTTGTCTGTAACTGCACATCTGCTCAAATAAGGTACACTTGGGTTTCACAGCAGATTATTCAAAATCTCCTTAAAAACACAGAAAAATTACTCTACTTTTTTGTGTCCCTCATCTTAAAAAAATCCCTTACTTCTTAAAAAAAAAATATTCCTCATGTTAGACATGGTGCCCCTTGGGTGAGTAAAGGCTGGTGATCTTTAATTAAATTAATCAAAGCCAGGGACAAAATCTGTGGGGAATATTGGGAAAGCCTCTAGGTTAATTAATCAGACACAGAGAAGTAGTTAAGGCTCAAAACGTATCTGTTGTGCTTTCTTAAAACACGAACTGATATGAATAGAAATATTTTCAGTCACTGTTTTTAAAGGGCAGTGAAAAAATATTTCATTCAGTTCTTCAGGTCATACAAGGTCATAGATGATTTAATGTAGTAAAGACAAAATAGTTCTAATTTTAGTCCTAGCCTCTGTCCACATGGTTCCTCAAGTCCTATTCTTATTTCTTAGTCTTTTTTTTTTTTTTTTTTTTTCTGTCTTGTAAGTATAAATTTACTGCTCATGGAACAAAGAAAACTCACGAAAGAAACTAATTGCTCCTGGAGGAAACTAGGCAAAGTGATAAAAATTGCATCTCCTTTTGTCCCTGTGCAATTACAGAAATTGCACATTTCTGTCATTGTAAATAATCTGGCGTGTGCCCCTGGATCCAGAATCAGTTATGGGCAAGTGATTAAGGGCAGAACTTCAGCAGAGGCATTGGTGGTCTCTCTTAACCTTGTGAAGAAAATATGTCCAGTGAAATCCTCTTGCCTGTATACAAAAAAAACATCAGAGGGGAGGCCTGCTAGATTTTTGTGGGAGCAGGGAAGGGAATTGACAGATTTGTTAGCAGCTCCTGTTTGGGTGGGTTTTGTCTCTCAACATTGTCTCTCAACAGCCTTTTTCATTGCTGTCAATCATTCTTTCACTCCATAATTACTAACAAGGTCTAACAAGTTTTCCAACTTAATATCTTAAAGAAATGTCCACAAATATCTTTGGTGGAACTTCATTTTTATTTTTTGATGTGACCATGTCCAGGTTTGGAGGCTACAGGAGAATGAGGTAGATCACAACACAGAAGGATGGTCTCTTTATTTTTATAGAATTCCTACTTTCTTTACATTAATTTTCTACTGTAATCTTTTCAGTTCTGTCTCCTCTATATGATGTTTTACACTTTGCATATGCCTCTTTCTTGCCCTTGATTGGTTTTTGCCCACTCATATTCATTCAAATTAGCCTTTTTTACTTCCAGCATATTTATTGCTAGTTGGCATGAATAACCCTTGGGTATAAATTAATTTATATTTGAATACTTTCAATTTCCACTGTAATTCATATGTTTCAGTTAAGCCCCTCATGTCAAAAAGGCTCTCTAGGGAAGAGTGGATGGCTCAAGGGATAGATAATAAACTCCCTTGTCTTTTCCCTGTGGACCATTGGTTCAACTGGGCCTATAGAGAGCTAGTAGTAGCTGATAGTCCTTATTCTTCACTGGTTTTATAGTCTTAAGTTGCACAGACTCCAGTGCTGTCATAACGTAATGAAAACTGGGCAAAGAAAGAATTCTTTTCCCCCTTCAAATATATTTAGTCAAATAGAAGCTTAAACAAAAGTTAGTTTGGATTGTATTTCATACTTCCTTCTAGTTGTTCCCAGGATATGTTTGGTTTGGGTTATTTTTTTATGCTAATGTATTTATATTTATTATACACGTATATAAAATTTCAGTTCATTTATGTTTAATTAAGAACTAGGAGGAGCTTTTGTTTATGACTCAGAGCACGCTGGTGAAAGGCAAACAAGCACCACTGCAGAGGAATTGGACTGTCTGCTGTTCTTATTTTCAATTTGTCACTAAAGGATGTAGAAATCTCATCTGAGGTCAGGATCCCCTTATATGAGGTGGGGTACATGTGCGTGGTCAGAGGGAAGGCAGGTTCCAAACAATTTGCTTTCTGTGTAATAAGAGGGAACAAAATGTCTCCCTACAGCATTTCCCAAACTTGTGATGGATTTGGAGGGATGAGACAGGAAAGAATTGGATGCAAACTTTGCTAAAGAGCTGTCTGTCTCTTTCTGTCAGGTAGGGAAAGGACAGGACTCTTTTTACAGCTCAAAGCTATGTACTTTGGCAAATAATGTTCAAAAATCCCTACACCTATTTATTTCCTGCTATTTCAGCCCCCTGTTTTCCCACAGACACAAAGCCCCTGTGATTTGTTCAGTTTTCCCTGCTATTTATAACACCGGGGTCAACCAATTAGACAGCAAGCAAGGGAAGGGGGAAAAAAAACAGAAAAAGAAAGGGTGGCAGAGGTGACCAATCATATGGCATAATCAGTGAATCGGGATTAGTGGACATTCATAGCCAGCAGCTTGCAAGAAATCCATAGGCTCAGAATTGTTCACACAAACTGCTCAATGAGCAAGTGTAAAGACACTAATCCATAAAGGTCACATTCCACCCTTGCAGATTCCTCAGACGGAAAACGGGAAGGAGGGGGGCTAAATTAGTTGCATAAATTATTTGCAATGAATATTCCGAGAAGCTGTGGTTGTGTTTGTTTGTCACTTCCTCCTCTAATGTCAATTAGTCAGGGCCAGATGTTAGCATACATTGACAACAAAACTCCCTCCAGGTCCTGAGGCAGAAAGTAATGAGTGAAGGTGGCAGATCTATGCTAAAAGGGTCTTTAATAGACTAAGGTCCAGGTTTTCTCATGGATTTAGGTATCTAAATCCCTTTGGAGACCTCAGCTGTGGGGTTCTGTACACAATTCAGTGAATGTGTCAAGGAATTCTGGCAGTTACTTGTTTTTCTCTCATTTTGCTTCTGGCAGTCTGGCTGCTCAGCAGACAAAGAATGGGTCGAAAAGACCCTGAAAATTTGAAATAAAATGAACAAAAATTGCTGGTCAGCACTGATGCCAGTAACAGAATTGGTTTAGTGACATCAGCAATACCTAAAACTGCCTGTAGTTTTGAAAATAGCTTAATTTTTTTATGATTTGCTGTAAGAAATGATTTTTAGAATTAGACCTGCATTTCTGTAGTTTCTGTGAAAAGAAAAATTGAAGTAACTTTTTCTATTGCGTTTGGGTTTTCCTGTTTTGTTGTTGTTATGGTTGTTATTGTTGTTTTTAGTATTTTTTTTTTACTTTATAACTTTAGAGCTTCTTATAAATAAATTGGTTGGCTGGACTGAACCATATCACAAATAGAGGCTCTGTGCTTTTGGTTTCAGCTTATAGTATATATTATGGAGAACATATTACAATCAGACATCAGGGAAGATATAGTCCAGTAAGGAATTATTCTTTATATGGAGGATTGAGGGCATTTGGCACTGCAATTCCCATTCCCATAAGGCACCACAGTACTGTAACCAGATGCAGTTTACTATTGAACTGACTCCAAATGAAACATTCTCATTTAATTTAACACACCAAAATTAAATATTTTGATCTGGAAATCTGGAAGCATTTTGTTTTGACTGAAAATGTCAAAATAAAACATTCCAACATATCAGAGCAGTTTTTATTTTTCAACAAAAACTTTTCACATAGGGAAAAATATTTTTACTTTTTTTTTCTTTTTTTTTTTTCTATTTTGGTTTCTGTGTTTTTGAGGTTTGGTTTGTTTGTTTAAGTTCAAGAGAACAATATGGAAACATAGGCTTGGAAGTATCTAAAAAGGCTGTCTAATACCTTGTCTTGACTAAAAAAGATCTTATATTGTTATTCTAATATCACTCCCAACTAAAGAGTATTGAGTATATTCTCCAAATCTTCCACAGACAAATATTTCTAAATGATCCGCCATAATCCTGGTATTGAATCAGTTTCATAATGAAATTTTCCCTCTGATCAAATCTTCCTGTTGCAGTTTCACTTCTACTACTTGTCATTCTGCTTCTTCATTTTACGAGAGCTTTCAGTTTATCTAAAGAAGATTTTGTGTCAGTGTGAATTTCTTTTTGTGGGTTAAGACTCATAAACTCAAATACAGTGGCATCCTCTGGGCTCTGTGCCAAAGTCCCACGATAACCATTGGGGTTTGGTCCAGTTTGGTTGAATATAGATCCTGCTGGATTTCAAGGTGCTGGAGAGTAGAAAAAAAACACAGGGGAAAGGCAGGTACAGGACAGAGCCTTTGGGGGTTCTCCTCTTTGTGGAACATCAGATAGAAGTGAAATCATCTACACTAAGACTTTAAGGATGTTGTGGGTGCCACACTGTAAGGAAGATGTAAAGCCATTAGAGAATGTACAAAGGAGGCCATGGGAATGGTGAAGGATCAGGAGGTGAAGACATTTGAGGAGTGGCAGTGGTCACTTTGTTCAGCTGGAGGAGACTGAAAAGGGAAACCCCAGTGCAGTTACAACTTCCTTGTGAGGAAGAGGAGGGACAGACGCTGATCTCTGCTCTGTGGTGACAGGGACAGGACCCCAGGGAATGGGCTGGAGCTGTGTCAGGGGAGGTTTAGGTTGGATGTCAGGAAAAGTTTTTCACCCAGAGGGTGTTTGGGCTCTGGAACAGGCTCCCCAGGGAATGGGCACAGCACCAAACCTGATAGAATTCAAGGAACATTTGGAAAAAGCTCTCTGGGATGTGATGGGATTGTTGGGGTGTCCTCTTCAGGACAAAGGATTGGACTAGATGATCACTGTGGCTCTCTTCCAACTCAAAATATTCTATGATTTTACAGTTCTGTGAAAGGGAATATGTATTTGTATTTAGGCAACTGAGCTGGTATTTGGAGACCAGTAAAAAAATACCCTATGGTCTAAATATTGCTATGGTCTAAAACACCCAACAGGCAGATGAGTATATTTGATGTTTATATACTTAGCTCATATGAAAACACCTGGGTATAGATACCTAGATAAAGGTGTTTTCATCTGCAAATTTAATGTGACCTTCAATGTCTTCTTCCTTCATCACTCTTTTGTTTTCTTCTCTTTAGGCTAAGATATCACTTATTCCTTAAATGGCTGCTAGACTTTGGTTATGTTCAAATAATTCCTTTGTGTCTATAGTTAGCCCTGTTAGCCCTTTAATTTTTATTATTTTATTCTTATTTGAGCAAGAGCTGTTCTGAATCTCATTCTTACTTATAAAAACCTTCTCCACAAAATTCCAGAGCTGTTGGAGTCTGTCTTAAACTCGTTGCTTCCTTTGTATCTGTTTTGTCCTTTCTTCTCTCCTGAAGATTACACATTCATCCACTTCATGGCTACTTTATCCTAAGTCCATTGCATATTTCACATGCCTGAGTAGCTAGTTATTGGTTAGAGGATTCCAAGAAGAGCTACCTCCTTGATTTTTCTGCCATTTGTCCGAAAAAAGAAAAATATAATTTAATCAAAAAATGTTATTAAGTCATGTTAAACTACAAGGTATTTCCAGCATGTGTTTCTAATATAATATGAGGCCAATGTAATGCAGTCTTTTAATAAAATAAAATTATTACTTTCTTCAATTTATTGCTAAGCATATTTCAAGCTGAAAATGAAAGGTGATTAAACCTGGTTGAGTTAAATCTCTAATGAACATTTCCACATGAGTATGTGCCATGGCTTGCTAAAGCATCAGATCAGATCCACACAACTTTATAGGGTAAATGATGTCTTTTCATAAGAACTGGTTCTCTCTTGCAAAGCAGATTACCTTGTTGATGTTGTTAGAGTAGTCTTCGATATGTTTTTTACAAAAAGGTTCCACTTGTAAAAGAGCAGTCAGCTCTCTCTATTGCTAATATTCTTCTGGGCTAGAATTTTTTGGGAATTAGAATTAATTTTCCTATTATGACACTATGCAATTCACATTCATTCTTTTAAATATATAGATCAGTCCAGTCATTCTTTCTTCTCTTCCTTTCTAAGATCAAAGGCAAATCTTAAAAAAAAAAAAAAAAAAAAAAAAAAAAAAAAAAAAGCCCAAGGCATTAATAACTGCACCACTGACTTCTGACTAAAATAATCTACATATCATTGGATTTTTGGGGGCCAGAATTCTGTCATCATCTGCAACCAGAGAATCTTCCTGCCTCCAAGATTTTGTGGTCCTAACCCTCAAAATAAGGACACTGACAAGTATTTTTAACACATTTCCACTGATATTGCATAAATCCAGAAGCATTTATATGCTAATAGAATCAAAATGGATGTGATTAGTAAGTGGAGAGTGTCAAGATGGCTGTCCTTTTGCCATCAACCCATGATAACAGCACTGAGGCTACATTGAGGCACTGCATATTGCATAAACCAGGAAAGGTTATAGGACATGACAGACTTAGATAATAGTAAACCCTGAGAAATCATACCCTGCCTATTACATATTTATTATGCATTACAAATTGTAAATATTTTAAAAAATAAAAATACCCAAAGATAAAGTGTGGGTAAATTCTTAATGCTTAATGAAATTATTCATGATATACAAAAAGCAACCTAACTCAACAAATAAGATGAAGGTTAATGCATGCGGATGAATATAAAAGAGAACCCAGCCCTGACGACTAATATGCTGTGTCCTTCCCCTGGTTGATCCCAGAGTGAAATTAATGCAACCTCATTTTCATCATTAAGAGCTATCCCTAGAGCTGAGGTGCAGAAGACCAGATAGGAAGCACAGAGAAAAATCCAGACACTTTATTTCCTTCAATTTCTCAGAAGTTTCACAGCTGAGTGGTTATATATATATATATATATATATATATATATATATATATATATATATATGTATATATATATGTAATCTATCTTGTAGTTATCGTTTCTATCTACATCTTTAATTCATGCTTTTTCAGTAGTTTGCTTTATTCACCTTCTAACTCAAAAGGTCAGTCACAGGTTGGAAAGGCCTGTGATGTGCAATGTTAACTGAAAATAATAGGAAGTTCAAAAAGAGGTAAGCAGAAGGAACAAGCATAATAGGCCCATAGAGAAGTCATTTTTCTTTCAGGGATTTCTCATGTTCTTACTTATAATGATCATAGATCACAGTGCATCATGTCTACAATTTCAGTTCCCTTTCATTTGTAGCTGCAAGTCTGCTGGCTGTAGAGTGAAAATGAGTCTGGAGCCATTTGTGGGTGTTATGGGTTCTCCAGCACTTTTGTCAGCCCATAGATGTCAGCCCCGACCAGATAGTAAAAGTCTTATTTACCTTCTGTCTTTTCCTGAATTATTTCAGCTCTTTGCCTGGGTGTTTTACACGTCCTCATTCCCAGATCTAAGGGATGGCATAGCACAGCTAAGTGTTAAACACGATGCCCCCTGATATCCTGGAGAAAAAAATGCCGACCGTGTAGTGCAGAAAATGGGAAGGGAATATTGCAACACCCTCCTTAGTCTCACAAACTTGAAGGAAAAGCACTGCTCTGGGAACTACAGCTCTCCACTGTTAATCTCTCCCACTTAATGACTACTTGCAGCAACATTCTTCCTCAGTAATGCCTCACAAAGGCTATTTAGTTCTGCCTCATCACACCTCTGTTTCCCAAATCCCATTATTTGCAACTAGAATTGTGGGCTACAAAGACAGAGGTTTGATCCATGTGCTCCCTTTTCTCTTGAGTCAGGCAGTTTGGAGCCAGGGGCACTGCTCTCCCACAGCACTGTCTGCTGGGAAGCCTCTCACGCCTGGGATTCAGTGACAGCTGCCATGGGCTACCCAGGGCTGCACTTCTGCACCCTAAGGCATTTATAGGTCACGTCCCATTTCTGGGGTTTTAACTGAGGTGTCTCCAGAAGGCTTTCCACCTCGAGCCCCCTTCTCAAGACTCTCAGCAATGAAGATGTCTCCAGAATGCAGTTATTCTCCAGAACTGCCACTTCTCTTTCTTCACCAACTTAAAGGAGACAAAAGCCACTGGTCTTAAACTGAGAGACCTCAGCCTAATCACTAAAGCTACATAAGGATTAAAAAGATGAGATAGAGCATTTTGAGCACCGGCTCCTGAAGGAATTGGCCACCTCTACATTATACAACAATGTGGAAAATGAAGCCATGGAGATTGGTTGATGACTTGAAATATTTTCACACATGTAACAGGATGTACTGTGGTGTGTGTGAATCTTCACAGTGTGTAATTCATTATTCCAGCCATCTATTCCTCAAGTTCAGCCTCATAACATAAATGAAGGGATTCTCCTTGCTTTTGTTTTCTGAACTCTTCTTAAATCAACTTTTGATAAAGACAGATTTTCTAGCGTATCTGCAAAATTAAGAAATCTGAGCTCCTGCATATCCATAAGGGATCAAATACTAAAAAGGAGAATAACTGACATGTTTATGTAATAATTGTGAATATTTTAATTTGGATCCTGTGTTTATCCCACGTAACCAAAGCAAAGGGACCAAACTCATTTACTTGTGTCCTGAACACAGGAAACCAGAGGGTAAATCAGCACAGGAATAGCAAAAACATAAGAAAATGAAGATGGTCCTTTTATTGTTATTTATGTTTTGGTTTTTTTTTTAATACCAACTGTCTACAAATTTCAGGTGTTTAAAAAAAAAAAAAAAAAGTCCTCCCAGTCCTCTTTGGAGGACCCTTCCTGTTCTCCAGGGATAGCCAGTGGGACAAAGTGTATTGCAGTACCTCTATGCCCTGAGGACTACACTGGGATGTCTCTCAGCTCAAAGCTATTATAAATGCTCTCACAGAACCCCCTTGATCTCTCCCTGCCCTCTGGACCTGTGGGTACCATCTTAGTGACTTGCACACACATAAAATGTTGTTGAAACGATTCAGAAGCTGAAAATGCCTCGGCATTGATCAGAGAGTGGGGGAAAGAGGGCTCTATTTATTATATCTGTTCTCTCCTCTCAAATCACAAACTTAGCCTTATTTAATTAAGTTGTAAAGGTTTTGCTTGTAAATAATCACTTTATCATAATTTCCTGAAACTATCTAATGGGAGTTGGATGTAAATCAGAGCATTTATCATACTTCCTACTGTCAGTGTCATTGCATCCTGAACCTCTGGATCTTTCTGAATAATTGATACATTTTTGCCTTCCCTAACTCCTTCCCTCCCTCTCTTTCTTTTCTTTGCCCCTCCCTCCTCACCACCTTGAGTTGGGAAAAACAGTGCTGACATTCTGAAGAACAATCTCAGCAGCGGAATGTCATTTAAATTTAAAAAAGTACTGCTGGAAATAACGCACAGAAAAAAAAAATTACAAAACGAAACAAAAACAAAACAAAAAAACAAACCAAACAAAAAAAATACAAAAACAATAAAAAAACAAAAAACAACGGGTAATTTAGGAACTGAAAACAGTGACATAAGGTGCGGAATAATGGAATATGGAAAAGAAATTATGATGATGCCTAGTTGACAGATTGTTGTCATTCAACTCTCAGGGGCTTTGTCACAACCTTCCAGTAGGGATGCAGTCTTGAACATCTGGACAGCAACTGGTGCAGAACCTCCAGGCCGTGTGGATGTGGGGAAGGAGCAGGAGGGGGGCAGAGACCCCTGTTCTGCCTCCAGCCTCCACCATCACTTCTGTGATTCCTTTGGAGGACCATGGGTGTTGAGACAGGTGTATTCCTCCCAGGGGGGGGAAAAAAAAATAAATTAGGTTAAATCAGCCTTAAAAAAAAATCTGCTGCCAGAGTTTTAGCATTCAGAGGTGGTTTTGGCTTCTTTTCACAATAGAACTTCAAGATTTCCTGTAAATCTCCAAGAAAGAAATGGGGGCTTGGGTGGGCATGTTTGCAGGAGAGTTGCATTTCATTGTTCTGTTGTTTCAGTCCTCAAGTCATCATGCAATTTAAAATGCTGGTCCTTCCTGACCATATACAACCCTTCACCCTAGCAAGGCTCGTCAAGAGCCCTGAGTTGAACACAATACAAAAATAAAGAAACAACCCTGTCAGGCCAAGTATATTTTCATTTGCAAAAAAGAAATTGCAGTGAATCGGCACAGCTAGCCCAGCTGAAAAAGGTGAGATGACCCTCTGAGATGACATTTCAAAAGTGAGTAATTACTGATCTAGTCAAACCCTGTGATTCTGTGGTGCAAAGAGTACAGTGGTTTTCTTTTGTTTGATTTCTTCCCTGTGTGACTTCAAAGCAAATTTTCTCTGATGCAAAATGAAGGTTTCTATAACTTTTATGACAAAGAAAACAAAACAAAACAACAACAACAACAACAACAAAAACACCAAACAAACGAACAAACAAACGAAAAAACCTAAACAAAAAACAACAACAACAACAACAACAAAAACCCACCAAAAAATAAAAAGAAAAAAATCTTAATTTTACAATAGCAAACAGTTTGGAAGTTTGGAAATATAACCATAAAAAAGAAAAAAAAAAAAAAAAAAAAAAGAGGTATTGTAGAGAAATAAATACAGTTATTGCTATTGAATGTCTAAGTCATTAGGCTGTACAAAAATTTAAAATGTTTTCTGATTTATCACAAATGTCTCCGGGCCAATTTGGTAGGAAACATTTTCAGAATTTTCTCTTTGGCTCGAAATTCCATACTGGATTCAAAATTCCTTCCATATAAAAAAAATAATTAAAACATATTTTAGTTTCTGTGGAAATATGTGTATATTTTGTGTGTGTGCTCACACAAGTATTTTTCTAATGAAAACATTTAGATTTTTGATAACAGAAAGTGAAAATACGTCTGATAAATCACACTGCTTCTTTAAATTTTACTTTATAATAACTGTTTTAGCCACCGAATTTACACCTCTGTGAAATGGGAATGATGATTTAATAATGTTATTATAGTTAAGGAGCAAAAAGTACATGTCTAAACACTGGATTTTTTTCTGAAGAGATGCAAGGGCAGTTTTCAGAGCTCCTGTGTGACTTTCTAGCTGGTCAGTGCTTCCCTGAGTGAGGAGATTTCCTTGTCTTCATAAACTGGGACCTGTAAAATTGCAATGGTTGTTTTCAATCAAAAAATATTAAGATGTGTGATGGAATTGCTGAGTGAATTTTATAGGTTTTGTTCAAGAGAAAGAGCTTGAGATTAGACTATAATTGTTCCTTCCAGCCTTACAAATCCATAAATATTTCTATTGAATTAATAATGGTGATGGGCTGATTTCTGCTGATCTTACCACTGCTGCTACTTGTGCTTTATGTTCTTAACTGAATAATGTGAGCAGAGCCAGGCTCGATAGCATAACATTATGACAGTAATCACTAAACTATATAAATGTCTGTCATGGGTTTTGAAATTGTTGCATCAGGTAATTATTAGTTGCCTTGATCTTAACAGCTATGGGAAAATGTTTAATTGCATTGCATTACATTTTATTTATTTAAACAGTGCCTTTGTTTGATCCAAAGCACCAGGGAAGGATGAGAGAACATCATAAATTAATACTATCTGGCAGACCAAAAGTGTGGTCTTATCTATTCTGTAGCACATCCATCTAAAGGGAAACAAAAACAGGGGCTAGAAATATGACACAATCTAATACTACAGGTAGAAGATGTTGTGAGACTTATTATTAAATCTAGCAGATGATACATTTCTTTGGAAAGAACCATATGAAACGATTAATGGGTGTATTAATTTATCTACTCATCCACCAGCTTTTGACAGCTGACAGTATCTCTGTCCTGGATTTGTAGTGGGAATGAGGTGGTACTCAACTGAGAGTGCAATTGCTGTTTGGTCTTTCTGGAAAGCACGATTTCTACCTACAAGTGAAGTATCTAAAGCCAAAGTTCAGACAGTCAAATCTCTGCAAATCTATGTCAAAGTATCTGGCCTACTAATTTGCTGAACAGCAAAAGCTTTTCATGATTGCTTAGGTCTTTTTTTCTTTTCTTTTCTTTTTTTTTTTTTTTCCTCTACTCCTTCGAAGATTAGGGTTTTGGTTAAGGAAAATGAGAAGTAATAATGCCAGCAGGGACTCAACCAGCAGTCAGAAGACTTGATCTTCATCTATATCCACCATCCTTTCTTAAGAAACTAATCAAGAAACTTTACTAGTGCATACTGCATTTTTTCCTCTTACCTTTTTTTGTCCCCCACTGAGCTTAGGATAATTGAATTTTTATACATGGCGCTTTAACAGTATGGGATTGGGTCTGTGATCTGAAGACCTGTTTATGATTAATTTGCCACAAACTAAAGAAAAAAAGTAAGTTCAAAGTATTGTGGACAGAAAGACCTATTCATAATACACATTTGTGTACATTTTGTGCTTTCAAAACTTGAAATCTTCAATCAGATGGACTCTATGAGTCTTTCTGATGAACATTATAGTCAGTGTGAACTGGTGTTGTCTCTGATATTGTCACTTTTCATCTTTAAAAATTATGCCCAAGTAGTGCTGGTAGAAAATTAACAAAAATATTTTTAACTGCTTAGAATTTTTATAACTACTAGGTATTTTTCTTATTGTAGGAAGTTTTGCTTGACTAGGCTGATCACACAATGAAAAGACATTTCTTGTAAAGTCCTTTTGGTCATTTAATTTCACATTTGTAAATCTCATTTTGTTCCTCACTTGGGTACCTCAGTTGTCCTTTTTTTAATTAGAAGGAATAAGTTCAGGTGTTAAAGTCCACTTTGAAAATGCAGAAAAAGGGTAACAAATAACAGGTACTACACACCAGTTCTCAGGCAATGCCCAATTCTCAGTTGGCCTTATGATCCATTTCAGAACGAGAAATCTTATTTTCACTTTCCCCTAATACAACTCACTCAATTCTGCATTGATTTATTATGCTTCTGTGCTATAAATCTTATTAGCTGTGTGTGCATGTTTCTTTTACAAATACAACAGTGCCAGAAGTTTGTCCTCATCATAGTCAGACACTGTGTGAGCTTAATGGAAAAAGATAGCATGAAAATGAAGCAGGCTGAAAAAAAGATGTGGAACTCAAAAATATTAAGTTTTGCAAGAATAAAGATCTAAACTGAAATGTAGTTGCACCTATTTCAAAAGTGCTTCCATCTGTTTTCTCGGGGTTTTTGGGTTCGTTTCTGTAGGGTTTTTTGGTTGGTTGGTTTTGGTTTCTTAAATTACTTTTTTCTATATTTTTTTCTTTTTATGCCTTTGGAGACTTTAGTGAAAAGATGTTATGGACTCTTTTTTTTTTTAATTCTAGATAAATTTAGAATTGATGTAGATCAGATAAATCTTCACCTTTTACCTGATCTACAATGCATCTGAGATTTTATTATATGATAGGACTGTGTGAAGTCAGGAAGAAATAGGACAGAGATGAGGTGGGACTGACTAAACCACACAAAAAAACAGACATGCAAACATCTTGCATGCATATGTGAGTTCTCTCTGGCTTTATTTCAGGGCAGATACACTGTAGATATGAAGCAGAGAAGCTGAATCTTTACCAAGACTTCTAAGAGTAAAACGTTTGTGAACAAAATCTGTGTTATTTCTCTTGACTATTCCTGGGTTATTTGCACACTATATACTCAAAATCATCACCTAAAAACTAAGACCTTACTTTTCTTATTGCTTGCACTAAGGAAGTTGGAACATCCTGGGTGCTTAGAAGACAAGAGCCTGCCTTAGACCAATTCTAGCTGAGGACCAGGAATCAAGACTTTCTCTGAGCCTGACGTCGTTTTCCTTCACACTTCAGAACAGAGCTGAAGACTCCATGAATCAGAGAATCTCACAATTCTCTCTTACATTTATGGTGATGGTCTATTTCTTGATTATCTTGACATGGCTTTTGGGCAAGGTGACTCAAAGACCAGTTCAGGCACATTTTTCTCAGGCTGTTCTGAGAAGCTGCAGGACTGCCCTGCTTGGAAAGTTACTAAATTTGCCAAAACCCTGGCTGTGGAAAGAATTTTTCTGGCCTGACTTGTTACAGCTGTCATCCCCAGGGAACACCTTCCAACCTTTACCTACAAGAGCTTGCTAGCACCTCACTACAATTGCCACCTTCTCTTTCAGATCTTTCTCCTTGCATGGATCATTCCTGAAAAAAAACTCTTGTCCTCCACTGTCCAAGGTCCAAGAGATCTGCTTTATAGTCCTTGGCTATGTATGACAGATCTGACTGAGAGGCTGTAGGGAATATTGATTTCATTTCCCCTAAATGAATCTTCAAACAATGCTGGTTATCTTTATAATGCTGTATCAGAAACCTTCTCTCACCTTGAAATAGCCATGCAGCTTCCTGCTTTTTCACTTCTGAGAAATGTTATACAACACCTCTCAAGCTCAAAAGGGTTTTGTCCACACAAACACTAGAAATTGTACAATGCTAGGTCAAGGGAACCGCAGAAATATCAAAATAAAATTTAACTTAGAGGCACTTGAGTGGAAAACATCCTGCAATCACAAGGTCTTAACAATTATAACTCTTCTTTCTTCCTCTGATGAGCTCAGTATTGGCCTCTGTCACAAGCAATTGGTGCAAGACAAGAGTGGATGGGCCATGGTCAGTACAGTTACACCAGTTCTTAATTGTTTAATGTTCTGGTACAGATTTTTGCAACAACATTGATGCTTAATCTAATTTTTAGAAGGAGAAGATGTCAGGTTGCCTTTTCCATCAGCTCACACAGTCTATTTAGTTTTCCTAGGTTGTTTGGAAGCTTGATGGGGTTTAATTGAAAATGTCAGAAGGGAACATTTTAATTTGACTGCCTTTGATATTGTGGCTAATGCATCTGGCAATCCATTGCAATTCAAAGCACTCTTCACACTCCACGATTGGCATTGCTATTATTTTAAAAGGTGAGAACTTTCATTGTTAATCTACATGGGGTGCTTAGAGTAGTTTATACTCTGTGCTATTTTTTTTTTAATATTTATGTTCTACGCTTCTACAAGGGAAACATCCAAACTATATTTTCTGCCCTTATAAAATTCCCACTTCGATCTTTAGGTTCAAAAAGATCACAAAATATCTTAGATCTCTGGACAGACTTAATTTTTTATTATTGGGCCAATAGGGGGAGAAAACCAAAATAAACAAAAGCACAAACACGAACATACACACACAATCCCCTCTCCTCAACCAAACAAAACCCCGCAAAACATAATATATTAGGATCAGCAAATATAACTTTTTATTAGAAAGCTCACACAGGATATGAGAAAGTAAAGGTTAAGTCCCAGTTTCCAATTCTCACTTAATCAGTTGTATAAAGATGTGCCACAGAAGACTAAAATAATTTCAACACAGACTACATAATTTATTTTTGTTTAGAAAGTTGTCCTGAAATTGAAGTTCATGCTCCACTTATGGTTTTCATAAGTGTTTCCCATCTTCACATCAACATTGAGGATCCCAACTGTCAAGTATAACAGAGCACAATGAACCTGCCTAAAAGCTTACACTTGTCTGTCTTATTGGATTTGATATAGGAGACGTAATCTAAAAATATATACTTAGTCAAGTCTGAGGAAAGATTTTACTCACGTCCTTCAATGCTTTTAATTTTAATGTATTGCTCCCAGACTAAGGACTTGGAACACTCACAGCTCTTGTCCTTAGTAGTGATAACCAGCTATTTTCCATCCCCTCCTATGCAAATGCAATCAGATTTTTTTTTTTTTGCATAGCAAACTTACAGCACAGAACCAGGACAGGGTCATGTTTTTCCCTAGAAAGAATTCTGCCCTTGACAAATTTGACTATCCTTATGGTATTTCAGGAAAATACCTCTTTTTATGAGAATCCTAAAGAGGATTATTTATGAATTGCCACAATCAGTAGCTTGGGATTTCCAGATAAAGATGATTTTGTGTCTAACTATTTTTTGGGCAGCTTGAAACATGCAAGGCTTTTTACTATAGAAAATATGTAATGGTAGGGAGATTAGGCAAATATGGAGTTCTCTGAAAGTGGAAGTAGATCATAGCATCACTTCTCTGTTTATTCAGCTCAGGTTGTTTTAAATGCTGAAGAGTACATTGATATGAAGTCAGTTCCATTTGGAGACATTTGCAACACATTGGCATTAG
This sequence comes from Acridotheres tristis, assembly GCA_037013685.1. Taxonomy (NCBI): domain Eukaryota; kingdom Metazoa; phylum Chordata; class Aves; order Passeriformes; family Sturnidae; genus Acridotheres; species Acridotheres tristis. Next base: position 74,677,754 of record CM072919.1, read on the forward strand.
CTATCAAGTCTTAATTAAAAAAAAAAAAAGATAAAGGATCACCCAGAGTGATTGATCTTTTAAAATGTTTGACCTATTTTCTTATCTCATAGCTGTGTTCAGCTTAGTGTTGAAATACGAAGCCTGTGCCATTGAGTTGTGACTAGTCTGTAATTTAGTTTCCCTGAACAACTCAGTATCTATCTGAAACACTAAAAATTTGATGAAAAAGGGGAGACTCCAAAGAGTCTTGTTCAGTGGCTGGAATCATGATCCTGTTTCCTTTGTCCTCAATGGAGAATAAGACCTGTTTCCCTCAGTATTTCAGCTGCTTAATCATGGACTCCTGGAATGGTTTGGGTTGCAAAGAACCTTTAATGTCATCTGGTTCCAACTCACCTGCCATGGACATTAAACACTGCCTTCCATTAAACGTTGTTTTTCATGTATTTCCTCATTCTCTACATTAACACATTGTTAAGTGCTGCTTACTGCATCATTCCTAAAATGTTCTGATAAGTGTTAAATTTTTAGCAAATCTTTAGCAAAAACTCATAGCAAGTAATCACAGTAATCACAATTAACAAAGAATAGGAATTCCCTCTCAGTCCCTGCCAAAACACACACATCTTTTATGGATATTGTAAAAAACCTTTATTCTCCTCATGATCAAAGTCCAAATATTCCATAAATCCCAATGTAGCTATACCAGCAAAGGGCAAGGATCCCATAACATTAGTTATATGATATTAATCTTGATGTCTTTATCATTAAAGACAAGCATATAAGATTTGAGTCTATCTCCACAGTGAGATTCCCTTAAACCTTGGAGGGGAAGAGCTCAGATATAGAAGTTAAGAGCATTTTAGGTAACAAAAACCACAAAATTAAAAACCAAACAAATAAAAGAGCCAAGAAAAAAACCAACGAACCAACCAACCAACCAACCAACCAAACAAACAAACAAACAACCAAACAAACAAACAAACAAAAACACACCCCCAAAAAAAGGATTCTTCTAGTTTCTTACATGAGTTGGGATATTTCAAAACAAGTGCTTATTGTTCCACATTTTCAGAAAATCTAAAGGGAAATTCAGACTTAAATAAAATATTCTGTTCAATCCAGTACAGAATATGAGTCCATTTCATTTTTACAATTATTAATAGAAGTGATAACATGCGACTTTTAATGAAATAACAAGAGATTACTAAAAGCATAACTAACATGTTTAAAAGCTTTTTTTCTTATCTTTTAAAAATCAAGGAGCTTTCAAAATCTACACAAACACATACAATATTTCTGTTAGCCTAACTTTATTAAACAGCAAAATCAAAGAAAAAGAATAAACCTTATAACCAGATAAAATCCATATAATTCTTCCTCTAAATTAAATACTTTTCTTTATTAAATTTTGCAATACAAACTAATTTTCATTGATGGATATATGTTATTACGTGAAAATATCAAGTTAATTTTTATTCTTTCCACTGTGACACAAAATTTCTAGCACTATGTACTCTTGCATTTCTAGAAATAATGCAGATAGTACAATGACCAAAATATTTGGAAGGCAAAAAAAATTAAATGCAATCTTGAAAAAGGCATTGTTTCTCTTTTTCCTTTTTCCTTTTCTAATTTTTTTTTTTTTAGCAGCCAAGTCAATTAATATGCTTGCTAAAGGATCTTTCTGAAAGAGAAATAGGTCCTCTTTTGGATAACTGTAATACAGAAAATCTGAATCTTGGGGCTTTTCTTTTTTTCATTAATATCTGTGAGGGAGGAGTTAAATACTGTCCTACTCCTCTATGCTCCCCACTACACACAAATCTGAATTGGTGAAGCCACTACAACAACAACAACTAAAAAAATCTGAAACAATTAATTGTAATTTTGTTTGAGACTACCCTACGTTTGTCAGGTTGTTCTGTCTGATGGGAATAACAGGTTGTGTTGGTCACCATCTCTTTTTTCTTCTAAACCAGCACGTTTCATCCAAGAAATTTGCAGCAACTAAATCCCAGCTTGTCCTAGTCAGTACACAGCTCAGGCTGCAATAGATTACTGCTGATCTGGCCCAAACCCTATGTTTCATTTGGAACAGGGCTCTCCATTTCCTTGGGCATCAATAGAGATTATGCTGCATCGTTTTGCTCAGGAGATGTGTAGCAGATCAATCAGCATTATAATGGAATATTGAGGCGTAAAAATAATGTAGGAGAGAGAAAAAAACATTCTTGCTTTTGGGGACTGCCACTTGAGCAATGGCTCTTTATGCTTTAACAAATAAGGGAAGAAAAATAACTTGATGAAGGAAAAAGACTTTTGGTGGTCAGTTCACAAAGATGGAACATTTCTGTACTCCTGAGGGATTGGCACTTTCATTCACACTGTAAAGGTTCTGAAGACCCATTTGTTTCCTTATATCATGACAATGATCATCACACCAGCTTTCACATTCACTTTCAGGATGTTCAGTGCCAGATGGGAAGTGTTAGTACTCCTCAGAAGGGGCTTATGTTGCCAGTTGCAATATTCAAGCCCAAAAACAGCCTCAAGAGCAAAAACGTGGTTCCATGTGCGCAGGAGAATAATTTCATTAATGGCATATTACAAAGTATTTCCTGTGAAATGGTCATTCCATGTTCAGAGTTCATTTACTGCTGTGAAACAGTTGAAGGTCCTTGGAATGATTGTGTCTGCCACCCTCCCCTGACCCTGGAAAGCTGGGAATTTGTGCTTGTGTGCTGGGGAGTGAGGGAGATGCCTGCAGAGAATATAATCATAGGAACCCAGGGACCAACCAAAGTTGGAAGTGATTAGGCAGACCCTGGGTTTAACATTTTCATCCTTTTCTGTATATCTTTCAGATTTGTTCCAGTATCAGACAGAGCAGCAATGCATTTATCTCAATCCCCAGTGCTATATGCCATTGCCAACATTATCTCTACATACTTTGATAATTCGTCATCCACTGTCCCTGGGAAATCTGATCCCTGATTTTAGACAAACCTCTGTTTCCTTCACTTGTAAATACAAACCTCAGCCCAAGAAGAAATCTCCTGCTTTGCAGTCCATGTGTCTCTAATTCATGGCTAGCATTATGAAGATTATAATGATTTTTCTTTTATCTCTGCTCAGCTAATACACTAGTGGTTGGGGAGAAAACAGAATATTTCAGTTGAGATCCTCTATGTTGTTTGACACTCTGTGGTTGCTCCTATTTTTCATTCAGCTTCAGATTCTTGGGGAGAACTAAACCCAACGCAGCCTTTGATCTTTTTGACTGGTTTCCTCAGTGGATGAAGCAGCCTTATAAAAAGGGCACAAGCCCTTTTTTGATGATAACATGCTGTACATTTTCTATCTCATTCAGCACCAGGGTGATTGCAAAAAGCTCACCATCAGTATTCCAGCCTGTTTTTATGTGGGTCTCTATTATCTACAAAAAACACTTCCTGATCTGCTTTCTCAAAAGGTCCATATTAATTTGCTATGATCATTTCATTTTCTACGCTTTCCTTCACCTCACATTAGTTTCTGCTGAGGCTAGCAAACTATATATGCTATTTTGTTCTGCAAGCAAAAAGAGGTCTTTTTTGTCCCTTACTGTGACATATGTTATCCTCTTCTTTCTTTCATTTATTTTTCTTTTATTTTCTATTTTTTTTCTTTTATTTTCTATTTTTTCTTTTCTTTTCTTTTCTTTTCTTTTCTTTTCTTTTCTTTTCTTTTCTTTTCTTTTCTTTTCTTTTCTTTTCTTTTCTTTTCTTTTCTTTTCTTTTCTTTTCTTTTCTTTTCTCTTTTCTTTTTCATTGTCCTTTTAAATTTCACGCCTTAATATTTTAATATTCTTATTGGATTCTTTAATATAACAAGGTCTGGTTTTGCCATGCAGGTTGTCCAGTGTAAAGTCTTACCACTTGTTCTGAGTAGTGTAATTCTGCTTTCCTCATTATGTACCTTTGGGTTAGGCAATACAGTTTTATGCCATTCCCTTGAATTTGTGAGGAACATATTTACTAGAAGTGGCATTTCTGCTCTCCCAGGTCTACTTTTCATCTCAAGACACCATGTCTATTTCTCTTCATTGCACATTTTCTCATACCATCCTCTCAAGAAATGTATTTGAATAGCTCAGTAGCTCCAAGAAACAAAAATTAACCAATTGTTCTATTTTTATTGCATGGCAAATCTGTAGATATCTGTTATGATGATGTAACATTTTTATCTTGATATTTCATTGGATGAGCAGCATATTAGGATATTATTTTTTCTCCATTTTAAATTTCACATATTGCTTATCAAGAGTGTATTTAAGTAAATTATTTTTTTTTTTCAGAATAATCAGAAATAATAACATAAACCCATGTTTATACTCCATGAGCTGGCTTGAGCCACAGTATTCATGAGGACTGTCTACTAGATGATTTCACTAATCATTTGAGAAGAAAATTGAAATTTCCTTAAGTTCTTGGTTATCCTCTCTATGTGTATATGGGAACCTGGGAATCTATTTCTCCATTCTATCAAAACATCTGGTTTAGCCTCAAATAGCATAAAGACCTTAAAAAGTAAATATAAACTGAAAATATGGGAGGAAGTGAACTTTTTAATTCAAAACAAATAGAAGTACTCCTTTTTTTAAATTTTATTTTTTATTAAACTATGTTTCATAGGGTAATCTTGCATTGACATTTGCTCAAATACTTTTTGAAATGGAAAATGCTATTTGCTTCAACCACCTCAAAGAAAAACAATAGGTCCACAGATTTTTCCTTTGCTGCCACCAAACAACAACAGCAACGGAAAAAATCGATGAATCCAGCCCTTTTCTGTGAAAGATTTCAGTTTCGATGAATCACCTTTTTCTGATGAAAAGGTGTTTTGTTGAAAAATTCGCACCCCACTCTGTTTACTGTAGTGGCTTAGTTCTGGATGAATGCTTCCAGCAATCAGGATGGCAGAGGAGAATATAATCTGCAGGGCTATTGACTACTTGTTGAAGGCCAAAGAGAAGTTAACAATAAAACCTGCTGCAATGTACATTTAAGCCAGTTCAAGCAGAGAGAGGCTTATCACAGGCCTCAAGTGGATGGAGGCTTCTATTTAGCTCACCTAGCAGGTCTGCTGCAGCCCCCTTTTTGAAAGGGTTGCTTGCACCTAAAGCCTGAAAGATCCATCCTATTTCATGCAGGATGCTTAGTTTCATCATCCATGTAAGCCCAAGGGAACTGGGGGTGCCGAAACCAGTGCTGAAGATGTGCTTGTACCCCTGAAGAGACCAGACCACATCACATCAAATTCAGCTGAAGAAATACTTAGTTTTAAGACTTGATATTCGGTTCAGAAGCAAAGTCTGTCTGTGGAGCACAGGACTGTGAAAACTTACAGTGCTTTTTTTTTTTTTTTTAATATGAAAGCTATATGTCAATGCAAGATTTAATAAATAAATATAAGATTAAATAAATAAATAAATAAACAGATAAACAAATAAATACATTTTTGAATGCTAACATGTTTAAACAAACATAGCTGAGGAAGGTAAAACCATAGAAAGCATTTAGATGTCAGAACTGAATCTTTAGTATAGGAGAATAATATTTTTTCCTTTTTAAAGAAATAAAAAAAACATTAAATAATCCAGAGTAGCAAAAGAAATCCCAAAGTGCTGCAAGTAGAATGACTACCCAATAACCAATCACTGTGGCCACAGACACAAAAATTTTGTTTTGTTGCTCACTTAGCACTGTCATTTAGTCCCACTCACAAAATCTTATTTTAGAAGAATGGCCATAGTTCATCATGAAAAGCAAGAAGAAAGGCTAGAGAAAGGCGAAAGTCAGTTGTAGTTATTATTTATCATTACAGTCCCCTAATCCACTAAGCATCTTTTCTACTAAGCTTATTTTAAGACTTTCTCCCACTCCCATCTTCCCCGCTGGAAACACCTCAAAGAAACAAGTACACAAGGAAAAAAAAAGGTAAGAAAGTAAAATAGAACAATTACTTGAACCAGACAAAAATACTAGAATAGCCAAAAATAGACATGAGGATTTCAGAGTGTCCCATTTTTACTAGTGAGGCAGTCAATTGTATACTAATCTGAGTCACTGTGGATGTCCTTTGTAATAAAAGTACATAAGATATATAAAAGCCTTTTCTTGTTTTGTTTCACATTCCTGTCTGAGGAAAGTTCTGCAGGGGACATCTGCCTGTGATTCATCATATTTTTAGCTGCCCATCTTTTACATCTGAGAGAAGCTACAATTAAAGTCTGTCTCCTATAGAGAGCATTAGCAGCAGCCAAGGTGGCAACGGGGCTTCCTGGTTTAGGAGGTGAACACAAAGTCACTTTCAGACATGTAAATAAAATAATTTAGAACAATAATGAAGAGAAATGGTATTGTTTGCAGAGGTCACAATGGGCCTAGAGGCCAGCACAGGCTACTGAAATTTAGTCTGAGTATTAACACTTTAAATTCTTGCACAGAGTTTATGGGTATGAGCATTCTCCTCTTTTTTATTTTTTTCTTTTTACATTTTCCCTGTGGCATGAGCTGCCTTTCTTTTAGCTTGTGACAGATCAATCATCACTGACAGTGGAGTATCAGAATCTCCCTGAGTTTGTGTTGTGAAGGACTTCATCAGCTGTAAGTAAACATTGTCTCCAAGTCAGAAGCAGCTCACCAGGTGCATATTTAAAACTTTATTTGCAAGCTCCTTGTCTAAGCAGTGAGCCTTCTAGCAGCCAGTTAGCATACGGAACATCTCCAGCTCCTACACTGACATTTTTGAAGGAACACAGTGGTGACAGAGGAATCATAAGCAGTAGGTTGAACAATCAAACAGTTGCTGACACCTCACCAACCCTCTGCTTACATCTTTTTGTCTGGTCTTTGATATTAAACATATAAAAATGGATGGAGTGCCTGAATTGCTTCAGTCATTCACAGACTATCTATCGTGGAGGATTTGGTGAAATAACTGCACTTTTTTTCCCCCTGGGACCTGAATTTGAATGCATGATAACCAACTGAAAGTCTGGGTTACCAAGAGTAATTTAGCCTAGAATTTAAATTATACAATTATAGGTACTGCTATTGCCAACCTGAAAAGTTAAGAGGGTTCTGACAGAAAATCTTGAAAACTAGGTACCTGAAAGGAATTGCACCTCCATCTATAAACACCTTCTCGTCGTGACAGTATCAATTTTTTTTTCCTTCTGAATTAATTTCATATTTTTAAATTTACCACGTGAATACATGATATATATGCTTTGGCCTGAAACCATAAATATTGTTTATTGAATGATGAAGTATTGAGGAATTGTTGTATATTTCCATTTTAAAAAAATATAAGAAGCAAAGATAACGATGCACTCATCTAACAGTGGAATCTGGGATACGTAATGCTTTATGTAATATGATTTATTTTGTAATATTATTTTCTTTGTCTCAGAAGTCTCAGAGTGAGTTTCTCAATCCCTTTTGGATCCACTAAGTACTTCTATAATATAAATAATAGTAAATAGATTTTTTTTTCTCCTGTCAAGACAATCTAATTCGAACTCTTCCATGACACTTATCACTGGGATACTTGACAAGTTGTCCAGTTGCTTTTGAAATTCTTGACAAAGAATCCTAATTTAACCCAGAAAAAAACTAGCCTGACTCCTATTAATGTCATTGAAAGGTGGGGATGCTCACAACAAAATAGAATTGGTTACAATATACCCAGAAGTCATATCCTTTATTTCAAATAGTATGATTTTTTACACGTGATAAAAGGTAGAAAATACTAGAAATGCATTCCCCTTCTATTTATCAGCTCAAAGATCCTTTGCAATCTTGGAAAAAAGGGTGGATATGTTTTTCCTGAGTAGAAGAAAGCCAGGTTCGTATTTTAGTGCCCGTAATGTTCCATTTTAATTACGGAAAAATAATGTGAGGGAGATTGGTAATAGGCAAAACTTTGAGACCTTTTGTTCTTTAGTGCAGTGAAGGAAACCTCATTAGACAGGATTTTCTTAGTTAGCAGGGCTTCAGGGTTAATGAGCTGTGAGTGATAATATATAGTAGTAATCCCTCATGAATGTAACAAGTTGTATTTTATAAACTTCTTAATCTCAGTAGGGAAAGAGATGTGGGGCATGGGAAAGAGAAGAAACTAATTTTCAGGGCTCATGGAAATTCCAGTCATTTTACTCACTGTGTGGAATTGTTTGGGAAAAACGCCTACAGATGCCACATGGGCTAAGGATAGCATTATTACCTTTATAGTTACATAAATGTTCCCAGAATGACAGGTCTAAGGATTTCCTGAAGAACCTTTCTAGGCAAAGAAAGTTAGCTACATGTGGCAAAGAGAAATCCAAGAAAATCTCTTTGGTGAGGAGTAAATAGAAACTAGTCATTTTATAGGTAATTTGGGCATAAGGGTCTGAAGCACTAAACCCCCCCCCCCCTTTTTTTTTTTTTAATGCATCACTGGAAAAAAAAAGAAAAAAAAAAAAAGAGAGAATAGATGAGCAATTGTTACTACAAACTCTCCTGGAAGGAGCCTGAACGATAGGGATGATACCCAGCTCCCCATTAGCACATAGTGACAGCAAAGGGCATCAAAATGATGTTCAGAAAAGTTGTCATTCTATTAAACCACCTCAAAACAGAACGTAAATGCTACCTTCAGCTAACAAGAAACAAAACTATGCTTTCCATACTTACCTGGAAGGTTCTGTGTTATGTTGATGGTATCAATGGATTAGCTTTCTCTTCTTCGAACAGTATTCTGAAAATATTGCAGACTTTTTTTCCAGGAGAAGAAATGTAAAACCCCAGTACTTTCAGAAGAAGTTAAAAACCCTGTTTCTTCTTACCAGTGACAAATCCATCTGCTTTCTTCAGTCAAGAGATGAGGGCATCAATTAAATTAAGGAAATAGGATCCCACTTGAGAGCTGGTCACCACCAAAAATCTTGGGACACTTTATGTTATTGTTTTCTGGGGCTTGAGGCAGGAGAATGCACTTCATTCTGCCTCTATTTTAAGCTTTATATTGTCCAAGAGAAAAAATTACGTCCATTTGAAGTATAATATTTTGATGAAAAATATTTATTTTCTTAGTTTTTACCCCAGAGTTTATTAAGCTTTTAATCTAAAGTAATACTATGCACAAATGTTTGTTAACAAGTTGCTTATTAACAAGACCTCTCTAGAAGACCTTATAAATCTCAACAGTAGTATTTGAGACCCTGCACAGATATTTTCATCTGAGGGTAATATTTAAGACATGATCTATCTCAGGTGCAACTGTTTAACATTTGTGAGAGATAATTATGTGATAATTTTAGCTTTTCAATGAAATGTTGCAAACACTAATCCTTGCAGTGCCCATATGAGTACAATAATGAACATTAATCTTGAACTAGTGTAAATAACTATGATGATATTGACTAGGAGTGGTTGAATTTATTCCTTTCAAAACTGCTTTTCAAGAGGAAATTGGGGGGTTTTGTCATTTACGTGTTAAAAGGAAAAAATATTTCTTGAAGGAAAGAATTCATGGAAAATATTGAGTGGACTTAAAAATGGATATTTTACTTCTGAAAATTCAGAATGATTTTTAGGGGAATTGTTCATCAAGGGCTGCATCTTCCCTTAAGTGACAAGTTCTTCAGCTGTATTTCATACTTCAGGATATGCTCTTGAAAAAGCAACAGATATTTCAACAAAAGCATTTTGCTTTTTTCTTAAGAAAAAACAAAACAGAACAAACAAACAAAAACCACACAAAAAAAACAAGAAGAAGAAGCAAACATCACAGGATGTTTCTAATGTAATACCTGTCAAAATTGTCTGAAAGCAGGTTGTGAATGTCTAGTTAGCCACAGATTTGCTACAAGACACTTTGGAGAACTTCAACAGAGCTATAAATGCAAGACTTTTCATGGAAGTGGTTTCAGTTTTGCTTCTGTGGGGACAATCAGTCAGGTCATTTTTGGTTTATTTTGATATTTAATTTGAAAATATTTTTTATACCATCTGAAAAATAATGGAAAGAAGACAACAATTTTTCTTGGTATAATTTGGAGGAAATAACATTTATCCTAAATTAAAGTGAAAATAACAATGCAGCAACATAAAGTAGAATATTTGTTATATAGAGATATAAATATGTATAAGTTTGTGTGTATATATATACATAAATATATATATTGCAAAGTCATTTGCTTGTACTTTTAAATAAGAGCCTGGAAGGTGAAATAGCTTTTTATGATTTGAACGGGTTTAAGATTTTAAGGCTTTAATTTGTATATGACAAATCATTTTACAAGAGGAACCAACAGCATGGCTAAATTAACAATAAATTAAGCAACCTCCCTAAATTCTCTAAGTGTAATGGATGAGGACATGGCTCTTGTCGGCATTGGTAGACTCTGAATTAAGGCTGTGGCAAGAACAATTACTCTCATGGTGTCCTATTCAAGTAAACAATGTAAGCAAGAGGTTCTGTATGGATTGGAGCATATGTTTTAAGTTAAAGACATGCTGAAATGTTGTCCTGAACAGGGATGTTTCCCTAAAGTAAGGCTATGGGCTAGCTGCCCAGTTTGCAATATAATATGAAGAGAGAGAGTGAAGTCATACAGAGAAAGAGTGTAAGGAAAAACAGTCTGGGAAATGCAAAACATACAGGGCCAGAGAGGTACCATTGTTTGTAATAAAAGATTGAAACACCTTGGAACAAAACTCTTGAAATAAATTTGAAAATAAAGTGTAATATTACCACAGAGTCATATTGTCAGTAGCGAGAGTGTTGGAGAGGGAGGAAAAAAAAGGAGAAAGAGAGAAAAGAACCGAGTGGCAATATTTTAAAGGGTAACCAATGCTCACTAGCAGCTGCAGTAAGACATTAAGTAATAGAGCACACTAATGTTAACAGCTCTCTTGGTAAGAGTGGTAAATGAAATAAACCTCAGCATTCGGTGTATCATTAATCTATAGTGAATAATGGCACTGGTAGTGTAAGGAGATTAAAAAGGGCATTGTAAACATTTGTGGCTGTATAATATACAAATTAAAAATGTGTGAACGCTTGCAGCTGCATAATCTACAAATTAAAAAGTGTAATAGCATAGCATTAATTACTGGCTGATCAATTCGCCCATAATTGCTGGCATGTAGATGAACAATTACAGGTCCGAAATGTTATTTGAGAAAGAGACATTGACCTTGGAACCATAAGAAATGATAATATGTTATAAGGTAATACAGTCTTGTGTCAAAATCCTCTATCAGTGTATGCTCTTGCAGGCTAGTTTGCTAGCAGCCCTAATCATACTTTTCCCTGTTTGCTGTTGTGACTGAAGCAGACCATTTTCTGCCTGAGTAACAGACATTTCTGACTGCTCAGTATTTCCTGTAGTCACTGTATTTGATGCTTACGTGCATGGGACAGATTTGATGGCCTTCTGTGGTGAGGCTGTGACACAGGTGGACAAGAATAGAGCAACTGACATCACGTACCCGGACTTGTGCAGAGCATTTGAGACTGCCCTGCATGGCATCCTTGTCTGTAAACAGGAGAGAAGAGATTTGACAGCTGGACCCCTGGGTTGATGAGTCACTGCCTTTAAGGTCACACTCAAAGGGTTGAGGTCAGTGGTGCAAATATCCAAGGGGAGAACTGTGGTGAGTGGTGTCCCTCAGAGGTTTGTATTGGGACCAGGGAGGTTCAACATCTTTGTCAGTGACATGCACAGGGGGACGAGGTGAATTTTTGGGAATGTAATTACAAACTTCTGCTCTGTATAAGACAGAAAGGGTGAACCATCACAACCAGAAGCTATAGGCCTGGCTTTGAGGCCAATAGAAGGCAAACCCTGCGAGGTGGGATCATCTTTCTTTCTTTCTTTCTTTCTTTCTTTCTTTCTTTCTTTCTTTCTTTCTTTCTTTCTTTCTTTCTTTCTTTCTTTCTTTCTTTCTTTCTTTCTTTCTTTCTTTCTTTCTTTCTTTCTTTCTTTCTTTCTTTCTTTCTTTCTTTCTTTCTTTCTTTCTTTCTTTCTTTCTTTCTTTCTTTCTTTCTTTCTTTCTTTCTTTCTTTCTTTCTTTCTTTCTTTCTTTCTTTCTTTCTTTTTCTTTCTTTCTTTCTTTTTCTTTCTTTCTTTCTTTCTTTCTTTCTTTCTTTCTTTCTTTCTTTCTTTCTTTCTTTCTTTCTTTCTTTCTTTCTTTCTTTCTTTCTTTCTTTCTTTCTTTCTTTCTTTCTTTCTTTCTTTCTTTCTTTCTTTCTTTCTTTCTTTCTCTTTTTCTCTCTTTCTCCCTTCCTTCCTTCCTTCCTTCCTTCCTTCCTTCCTTCCTTCCTTCCTTCCTTCCTTCCTTCCTTCCTTCCTTCCTTCCTGGAATCCTTCCTTCCTGGAATCCTTCCTTCCTTTCTCTCTTTCTCTTTCTCTTTCTCTTTCTCTTTCTCTTTCTCTTTCTCTTTCTCTTTCTCTTTCTCTTTCTCTTTCTCTTTCTCTTTCTCTTTCTCTTTCTCTTTCTCTTTCTCTTTCTCTTCTCTTTCTCTTTCCTCCCTTATCTTCCATTCATTTCCATCATACAATTTCTTAAATAATATCTTTATACTTCAATACCACTGTATACTATTGATAACAACAATAAAAATGCTTACATACCTGATTTGCAATGCAACCAAATTGTCCTAAAATAAACCCCTCATATATATATATTTGCAAACAACAACCATCCAGTGTTTCACTCTCATCATCCCCAAGAGATCTATTAACGAGAACCTGGGTTAACCTTGCTTTCAGGGGTAGGTCATAACAAGAGCAGCCCTGAGGAGAGAATGAACCTAGAAAAGCTGAATTAGGTTAGAAATCCTGAAAGTGAAGGTAGAAGGAGAGAGCCTTGCATGGAAGAGTCTTGGGTGGGAGATTGGAGGTATGGCTAACCTAAGACCAAAGATAGGAAGCAATAAAAGAAGACTGGTGTTGAAAAGGGAGAGGAGATAATTAAATCTTTTCATGTGTAGGCACTAGTTATATCATCCTTAATTACATACTGCTTTTCTACTAGAGGCAAAAACCGCAGTGGTTTGTAGATGGATGCTATTGCATAATTAAGAGCAGACAAATCTGACATTTCCTTGCTTTAGTTGCAACAGTAATAACTTTTCTAATGTAATGCATAAAATTTATATACAACATTTAGGCCATGATTCTGCACATTATGTCCTCTTGCTAATTACTTAAATAACTCCACTCATTTTAATGTAACTTCCTTATACTTAAAATCAGTCCTCTGTACGTGCAGAAAGTTGCCTTGGTCCTCATCCCAGTCCAGAGACATTCATAATTCTGTTCACTGGTCCACAATGAAAACTTCTGTACTCCCTATATGTGGTCTTATTTGATTATACAGTTCATCTCCCATCTATATAATTTAATTATTATGGGTTTTTTTCATTATATCAGGTAAAATCTCAGAGTCTGTGAAAGAGAAGAACTCCAACTGGTTATTGACAACAGCAGAGTACATTTGGAATGCCATTTCTCTCAAAAGAAAATTTAATAGTAGGTTCAATAAAACTCCCCTGGCTAAGAAAAAGTCCTCTTGCAACTGAAAGCATATGACCTCAATGCTCTGCTCCATGGACTGGCTCTCCAAAGAATAAAAAAAATCAAATGCAAGATCTTAGGCCTGATAGTCACTGCTCTCCATGGCTTCTGCACAGCTTATCTGAGAAATTACATCTTCCTGTGCAGCACTGACTGTCCATAGCAAAAAACAGTAACTCTGACCCTGGGAGTGAGACCTGAAAGTGCTGAGGCTATGTGTGCAGAGAGTCCCAAAACACATCAAAGAGCCCAAGAAATGCAACTTTCCCACCAAAAGTATAAAGGAAGAAAAACAAAAAAAACCCTCAGACTCACTGGATTTATTCAGTTCAGTTCGCTTCTATTTGGCAGGGATAATCTCTCAAGTGTCTGAGACATCAAAATGAGACAGGAACTTGTAGAATTTTTCATTTTGTATAGTTTTTCCACCAAAGATTTTCATCTCTTTAAATTAAGTTGCCTGTTTAGATCACTCGTTTGAAAGAGAAGATTGTCTTTCACTGGAAATGACAATTCACTCTCTTTAGGTGGTGGGAAGCTTTGTGTCTTTGCTGGAAACCAAATCTCATTTTCTTGCACATGCCCTCTGTGTGCTGTTGGTGGACACTGATACCATGGACCCTAGGGGCATGCATGTGGAAATCCTTAGGTAGGTCCATTTTATTATATTTCACATATTTTTACATCTTGAATTGGCCTGTGATTCCACATTGCATTCATTGCATTCACAGTCATTAAATACCATGCATCTTATGTTTGTGATATATTATTTCTTGCCTTTGTTCTTTTTTTGAAATATGATTTGGTATATAACAGCATGTCCATTTGAGGAAAAATATTTTCCAAAGGATGAAGGAAAAAAGTAGAAAAACATTTCACACTTTTTGTTTATAACTTGTTCTAGAGTTTGGGTGTTTTTTCTGAGAAAACTTGAAGAATTTAATTTTTTAATACAAAATGAATTCAAAGGAAAAATTCTTATCAAACAATAATAATAAAATAATTTTAAAAAGCCTAAAATATATTGATGAAAATGAATATTTTAAAAATATATTTTTATTTTATATTTTCAATTCTTGTTGATTCTATCAGAAGGTGGATTTTTTTTTTTATCCTACTAGTTATATGTTCATTGCTTTTATAGGAATATTTTTTGAAGGCAGTTCAGAGGCTCAGACCGGAAATCTGCATTTTGAGGTTGAAACAAAGTAATAAGTAACCTTGGGTTATCCATGAATGTCACAAAACCTAAAGTCGAAGGAGAGAAAATATGAAATATAACCAGGCCTTTTGACCACTGATGGTGACTTTTAAATAATTCAGGTTTTGAAAAGTCAGGTTGATATACAGTGTACAACCACAAAAGATCCACTCACTGAAAAACTGTCTTTCCTGTCCCTAAATGTGCATCAAATTATATTGTGTTGTGTGGATGGTTATCTTTTAAGATGCAAAGCTACAAGTCAGTGTGATATAGATAGATATAGATATAGATGATAGATATAGATATAGATATAGATAGATATAGATATAGATATAGATATAGATATAGATATAGATATAGATATAGATATAGATATAGATATAGATATAGATATAGATATAGATATAGATATAGATATAGATATAGATATAGATTAGATATAGATAGATATAGATATAGATAGATATAGATATATGTATGTATATGTATATATGTATGTAGGTAGGTAGGTATGTATACATATACACATATATGTATATATATATACATGCATATCTATGTGTTATATATAAAGACATGAAGTGCTACAGACTGTTTTTTTCAGAAATCCTGGCCTCATATCTTGCATAACATTCAATTATAATTGCTACACAACAATTAGGATTTAATGGTGGTTATCTTCTTTGAACATTACAATTGACAGAGGAAAAGGTATTTTGGTGCTAGTATACTTGATGGGAAGCCAACGTTGAGATCTGCCATCAGAGATGATGCTTTCACTGTTCCTAAAACCTTCCCTATGATGTCTCTGAGTTATGAAAAAAATAGCTTGGAAAAGCATGAGTCCCTTTTAAGTCTTCCTTCTTTGGGATTTGCTCATTGTCAAGAAACAGGGCTGAACCTCAACAGCAACAGTAGTGACAATAGTTAATTTTGGTTCCATTCCTCATTTTTACAAAGTAAAGATATTATCTTCTGAAAGATGATGAAACATTAGATTTTCTTTATAATTCTTCCTACAGATGAAGGAAAAATTATTATGAAATGCCAATGAAAAAATATTTTTGTTTATTCTTATTTTAACTTCTTTTTCTATTCATATTTTCAGTGTTATTCGTATGATTCTTCTCATATTGGTTTCAGGTTCAATGTCTTATGGTTTAAGGAAAAAAAAAACCCACTGTGTTTTATATTTGAAATTAGACTTATAATTATGTAGTGAATAAATCTTTTTAAAGTCTCCATTACCAGTTTTGTCACATTCACTCTAAAATTACTGTAAGATTTTCCCAATCTTCATGTATCCAGAAATCATCAGTCACATTGAAATGACCCAAATCTCAGCCCATCACCATTTTTGCTGTGATGTTATCTGATGTGTCCTTACCACAGAGCTGTGACAGTGATAGGCACCCCTTACCCTCCAGGGCTGCACTTTAACCACAAAGCATTTGCCCATCAGTGTTGGTTTGTGTTTCAGGGAACTGCTGGTCCACGTTGTGTCTGATGGGGGAGAAGAAATTTGAAGAGAAGAGTCTTTTGGTCAAAATCATTAAGTCCTTGTGGAGCAAGTCACACAGAAGATGTTGGTTGTTATGTGGTAAACAGCTGATTTTACAGCTAGCTCCCTTTACACATAAGTAAATTGAGCCTCTGCTTAAAAAAGGGAAAGAAGAGTGGAAAAAAGACCATTTGGTTTCTCAACATGAGGCAAGGCTTCTCTTTCACAGCATTTGTATGTCCTGCTATGAGAATGAAGAGAAAATAAAACAGCTAAGACCAGATGCAATCATCGTGACAGGCAGTTTGTACAATGGCAAGGAGTGTTTCTGTCCGATATTTAACAAATGTTTCATGACACTGATGCCTATTGTACTGTGTTTATATTTGTTGCATTCTAGAATGGCTATTCTGTTTTCTACATTGATGTGTTTTAGATGGACTGAAATTTTATGTAAATTCTCTTCTTTGACAAGCTGCTGATGAAAGGGAGGAAAAGGAATGGGCAGTGCTTTGAGTATTTTATAACCTTCAGGGAAATGTATAAAGTATTATTTAGACTGGTCACAGAATATATGTGTGCATATTTGAAATTAAAACCACAAAGAAACAGAGGTTTCAAGGTAGAAATCATTAGTTCTTCCTTTACTGGCCTTTCTTTTCAGACACATCCTTTGACATTAGTGATAACCAAGGAGGTCTTAAAGCTGTCAGGACTTCAGACCTGCAGAGAGAGAATAACACCACACTTGCTCCAGCTGTTCAGCCAGAGGTGTAGCACAGTGAAATGTATTCAAGGAACAATTTAACCAGGTGGGATATTGTGTTTATACCACTTGGATTGGTGGAATGGTTGGTCATTATATCAAGCCCCAAAGGGATTATTTCTGCAGAGATTTTTTTTGAGGGTCAAATGACAGTCTGGCCATGATATTTACCTCTATGATCTTGCTAGTGCTGACTGCAAGGGAGGATGTGTGGCCTGCAAATGGCACTGAGATGCAGCAGGTCAGCCTTTGGTTGTTAAATGGCTCAAAATATCTAAAGGCAGATGAAGAATACAAGATTTTAAACAGAATGCTGGTGAAGAGGCACTGGATTTTTGGACATTACAAAGTATACCAAGCATGTATCTTATTCTTAGCATAATACATATGACATGTTATATTTTTTTAATTTACTCTCCTTTTTTTGTTTGTTTGTTTGTTTTTTTTTTTTTTTTTCTTTTTTTTTCTTTTTTTTTTTTTTTTTTGTTTTTAATCTGAATTGAACCTTAGGGGTCATATCAATCTTAAGTTATTTGCATCCAGAGGCGGGGCTGAATTTTCAAAATATTTGTAACACCTGACTTCCACAGCTAAAACAAAGCTGTTTCTAAAATATAGCCTTCAGACTGTATAAGCTTATAGCAATTTTCTCCCCTCTCCCCTGTGAAGTGTGCCTTAGAAGTCACAGCTGGCACATTAGAAAAAAGAAATACAGTAAAATGAATAAAATATACTCTCATTCACAATTTCCTAGAGGCTGCTTGGTTGTTAATTGAAACTTTTGTCTACTTTATTGAACAATAAAAGTGACAGAAACTACTCTCAGGTGTCCTTCAGTATTAAAAAGAGGATAAAGGGTTCCTAGCAAAGGTGACAGAAATTAATGTGGTGAGCCCAGCTATCAAACATTTTGATATGTGAATTGCCTGATATTTCTATAATGCCTTCTTATGATTGGAAATGTTATCGCTTCTATTGAATCAATAGAAAATGTTAAAGCTCCGTGGTACCCCAATTACAAAATAAAGCTAGAAGGTTAACATCTGGGACCAGCAGAGATAGAAACAATTTCTATTGTCATACCTTTCTGACAAGTAAATGTCAGAAACATAACACCTTCCGCCAGTCTCAGTACCGAGCACATGTAAAAGAGTGATTGCAAGGCAGTCTCAAGTCAAATCACCTGTCATCTCAGTTTTGACATGGAATTACTTTTGTTTTATGCATCTATTAACCTTGAACTATCAGCATTTGTTTTAATGTTCTGGTCTGAAGTGACCTAAATGTACTTCTTTAATGCACTTACTGCTGTAGCTAAAAGGGGGAAAGAAAAGGGGGGAAAAAAAACCTATTAAGAGGGGGTGAGTGAAGTTGTCTGTGGCTTCTGTGGCATCACTGGGAGTGCAGCACCCTAATTCTCAGCTCCTGCCTAGGGGTAGAAATCTCAGGCATTCACCTGGAAAAAAGATATGGAGAGTCCAGAAGAATCAGTAGCATCCTGAACAAATTTTTTTTTTATCTGGACTAAAATCTGATGCTGCACATCCCACTTCTTTTCACACCAAGGCTTAAGGGAGGAAGAAGAAATGTTGGAGGATGCAGAGCTCTCCATATGTTGCAAGACAAAGTTCTCATTCCCAGGTGTGGTGATGGCTGAGGTATCACATCACTATCAAAACACTATATCTGAAAAATTGCATGTCCAATCTAAATTCTGGAGTCACATAATAATATAGAGGTGGTGGTAGTCTTCTCCAGCCAGGACAGACCACATGAGTGCAGTGTTACCTGGATATTAGAATATGATCTTTAAAATTGTACTAGATAAGCTATTTGAGATTGTTCCCAATTTCCACTACCTGTCCCCAGTTTCCACTACCATAAAGATAATCCAATAAAAAATAAAAAGTTTTGAAATTACCCATGCTAACCATCACTAAGCAAAGAAAAGGAAACGTTTTCACCTGAAAGTTTTACACTGTACCTCCCAGCTTTATTTCTCTGTAGTGCAAAGAAAGAAAGATGATCTTGAACCAGAGACTGAAAAAATTATTAACAAATTATGTCCCAATTAACAAATAATTTGTTGATTGGAACACTTAATTAAAAAAAAAAAAAAAATTTTGAGCTCAGCTTTGGAAACTGCCTAGACAAATATTTTCTGTTGGAAGATGCAGACTTTTGATCCTAAATTTTAGCTGGACGTTCTGCATATTTTTAGGCATGTTTAAATTATTCTTAAAGCTCCTATTGCCATAGTGCTTAGGTATCTTATACTCTTTAATATGGTAATCCTCAAATCTTTCTGAAGGACAATTATTGCTAGAAGAATCTAAATTCCAAAAGTTCTGTTCCATCAATTGTGTTAATAGCAGGAAGATCCTACAATGACTTTTGGGTATATAAATTTGGAAATCTAACTTAGGTAGAAAGGCCAAATATTTGTACAGGTCAAATATAAGGGGAAGAGTGCAAGAGAGCTTTTGAAAGCATCAAAGTAGATCAGTGTTCATTTCAAACTGCCACACCTCTGGTGTCCAATCAGACTTGGACATTTAAATATCTTTTTGATATTATTTTTATTCAAACTACCACCTTCATTCTTTCTAGATATCTTACACATCAGAGTAAGATAATTTTGTCTGCTAAATCATTATATTATTCGTGGAGGTGCATTGTTCCTTGAATGTGTGATTTTCTGGGGTTAAAAGAGTTCTTGTCATAACCTCTTAGTTTTCTGAGTATTGCCTCTTCTAGAAAAAAAAAAATGAAAAAAGAGAAAAGAAAAAAAAATTGTTTGGACACCATTCTTCTAATCAGTAGGGCATAAGAATCAACATGAACATGGTCTTGTGACATAATTTAGGCTCCCAATTATCTAATAACATAATAGGGTATTAGGCGAAGAATAACACTGGCTTATTTTCATTATTTCAGGGTTATCTTAATGAATTCAATAAATTTGTACAAGCATTTAAGGATTCACAGACAACATTTGGACAACAAAAAACATGGAAATATGTGAACTTGCTACAGCTTGGCACTATCATATATTTGTAACTAGTTGCTTTTAAGGCTTCAGAACTCCGTTCTCCAGTGGATAATTTCTATGTAGATTGATTTGTCTTCTGAAGAGATAATCAGGGAGCAGATATATCCCTGTATTTAAATACATGTCTTTTGGGGAACCCTGTCACAGTGGCACACATGGAGTGGAAAACTCACTTATTATTCTGTGATAAAACATAATATTCTCTAATATTCACCATACTTATAAATCCAGCATATTTAAACGTTGGTTTCTCTTTACTCCTATTGAGATATTCTGGCATATACACAGCATATGAGGATGAAGAATCAGGCCATTAATATAGTCGCATTTGTAATTGCATTTTTTATTCATACAAGGCT
Organism: Acridotheres tristis; assembly: GCA_037013685.1. Classification (NCBI taxonomy): domain Eukaryota; kingdom Metazoa; phylum Chordata; class Aves; order Passeriformes; family Sturnidae; genus Acridotheres; species Acridotheres tristis. The sequence continues at coordinate 74,698,233 of CM072919.1, forward strand.
CCAAAATGTGAAATTAGCAGCTTGTTATGTGGGTGTACAGTAATAAGCACAATGGGGGTTCATAATAGAGCTTCGAGGTGCTAATGCAGCATGAATTAATGAATTAATAATTGCTATTAATTAAAAATAGAGTAGGATACTAGCCAACAATGCCTGACAAAGTCTCAGTCTCTCTGTCACACTCCACTTGTGTCTGTTTCTAGGGCTTTTGTAAAGACTATGGGAATAAAGTTTGGACTGGGGAGAAGGAAGAACAGAGGTGTGGAAAAGCAGAAGAATTGTTGAAATGGGACAGAAGCAGAAGGAAATATAAGAAGATAAAGTCACTGTGAAAACTCCAACAGCAAAAAGGCCCAGATGGCCTATGGAAATGATAAAATTAAGCCTCAAATTGATGGTAATACTAAACTTGGGACTTGATTATCCTGACAGATGTGCATGCGACTCCCATTGACTTCAATAGGAGGTGTACGTGTGTCGCTGATGGGAAAACCAGACCTTAGAACCACTGAGCTGTGTTCAGAGAGGGAGAGTGAACAGGAGGAATGAAAATCTCGTGGTAAAAACAACGGCTTTAGCTCTGTGCAACAGCCCATGGCTGAAAAATGCCAGTGAGCAAGATGTTGTCACTCAGAAGAAGAAATCTCTTCCAAATTTAAAGCAGAGAAAGTCTACTGCCTGGTGAAAAACTGCAGGAATCCTATGGAATCTGTTGTCTCTTCCATTTGCTCAGTCTTCTTCTCCCACAAAGTGTTTTCAGTGCCCAGGTGAGTTTCGATCATTCACTTGCTGGTGCAAGTGTGGAGTAACTCCATAAAAAAACAGTGTTTGCACACCAGTTTGCACCAGCTTTATTGACATGCAGGTCCAGTTTGAGGGGTGTAAAGAAATACAAGATAATAATGTAAAATGGCTAAAAAGGGTCTTGTCTGAAAACACGAACAATAATTCTATGATTGAAAGGATGTGAACATTATAGCAACTTTAAGGGCCATTAAGCCAGTTCCTATGTGAATCTGTAGTGTGAATTGTATAAGCATTTGGAATGTGTTGATGATAAAGGGATTCATAAAAGTTGTTATGCTGATTTTATGTTGATGGATGTTCGAATATAAGGTGAGTTATTAACCAAAGGAAAGTGAGACTAATGTTTAAGTGCTGTGATATATGTGTAATTGAAAGCAATTTCTTCTATAGAACAAGGAGATTGTGGGCATAAATGAAACAAACTTTGAATTAAATGCAGGTGAAGTGGAATCTGTTGGGTTTTCAGAGACAGGAAACAAAGGGAAAATAAACTTGCCTGAAAAACAAATATTACTACTAGAAATAAATAATTTGCATTTATATAGAAACTTCTATTCAGAAAAAGCCCAAAGCAAGTAACCCACTTGCTAAGCATTTATAAATAATGCTGTATACACAGACAGGCATATACAATACCTTTTCCTAGGAATCATATGCCTCTCTTGCAGAAATGTTTTCAGTCACATAGCACTTCAATAAGACCAATAAAAAGACTATTTGCATCTTAAGAAGGGAAAGCTGAAGAAGTCAGAGGTTAACCAGCTTCAACTTGATTCTGCTGAAGTGCAGAGCACAACTTTGCTAGGAGCAGTCCTGTAAGAGGGGTCTGGTGAAGGCAGTGTCTCTGAAACCAGTGGGAATACTGGTCTTCCCTCTTTTGGCACTAACAGATGAACCTATGGTATTCACCAAAAGAAAAGGTAAATTCTGCTCTTCAGCTGCCAATGTGCCCACAGAAAATCCTGTGCCTGATTTTCTACCCCCTCAGAGCAGTGATCCTGGCGGGTAGCAGGCAGGGCTTGTGCCTGAAGGACAGCCAGGTGACTGAGATGCAGTCCTTGGAGGCTGCACCGATGGGAATGTTACAGGTGTTGGGGCTAAGCCTTGCATGTGTTCCTGTCTCACTGACAACCAGCTGAGGCTGTTTTAGCCCTGGACAAAAGGGGTATTTCAGTCAGCTGATCAGCAGCTATGGATTTTTATTCCCACTGAATAACTGATGGGGTTGTAGCAATATTTTAATCAGCAAGAATTTGAAGTGACTGGCATGATCATGTCTCACGAGCATTGTAACCATCATGTTATAATATGGGTAAATACTTTGCATACCACCATGTGTTCTGTACCAAAATGAATGGGATCAATTCAAATTATAAATATCTGTGAAATCTAAGCACAGCTTATCAAGAATTGAATAGACTTGATGAGGTTTAGCTAAGGTTCTGGCCTAAAACCTTAATATATAATGATGGTATTGTATTTTTTCACTGAAGAAGTAATATCCCTGAATTAATGCTCCCATTGTTTGCCACTATTTAGTAAAGGTGATTTTCCTAAAATTTTAGACCTAGTTGATGTACTTATAGCTATTCTTAGCATAGAAAACTGGGTTCTGGTAGAACATATATCAAGAAAATGTGGAGGGAAATAGCCTAAATAAAAAAAATATTCCATGTATACAGAAGACAGGAAAAAAAAAATATGTAAGTAATTAAAAAAAAATCTTATTTAATTTATTCTATAACAAAATAAATGGTCTCTTCATTCCACTTAGAATAGATTCTTAAAGTTCTACATAGTTTTAACAGTTACTTGAAATAAAAGTATCCAAGGGGCAAGAAAACATTTTATTATAAGTGCTGACTTACTGGAAGGACTAGTTAGATAGGAAACATTTAACTTCTGCCCTCGGATCCATATCAATCATTATATGCTGCAAATCTACATACTATTTCTATATACTAAGATTTCATTTTTAATTTTTACTCCAAACAAGATTTTTTTGTGAATAAAGGGGAATTTTTTTTAACCTTTTTCTGATTTCCTTCCTTTTTCCTTCTTCCTGAAAAAAACAACCAACCAACCAAACAAACAAACAAAATACAAAGATGCCCCAAAGCTACTGATGTTTGGATTAGAGCCTCTGGGACTTTTCATACTTCACTGAGCTACGCTAACAGTTTCTGCCATTTTTTACACACACTTAATTTTTTTCCCCCATTAATTATTTTGACAGTGAAATAAAGAATATTGCACTGTGAATTGCTGCCTGCTGTTTAGGCACAGGTGAGTGGGATAAACCTTTTACAGAGTGACACTAGTCAGAGCTCAAACTCCAGCCTTTCCCATAAACATTTACTTGTTATCAAAATATATGCCAGTTAAACTGCACAGATCTATCCTCCTGTCAGAGCTACCATTGGGTTTGGACACCATGGGTCAGACTGTCCATGGGTCTGTAGAAAACCATGCTGCCAAGAGAGTTCTTACATTACCTGCAAACTTTGTGCATGCTGCTTTCCCTTAAAGGCTCCTCTTATGGTCCGATGACTTTGGCTTAGGATAATATTGATGAAAATGTCTTTCTTTGGTGCACACTTCCTTTGGGGATTTTCTGGAATTTGGTTAGACTCACACACAGAATCTTTATCTTTGTTAAGTTACTTTTCACAAACCAGTGTTTTTTGTATAAGTGTCTACTTCCATGAAGTTTGCTGCAAGTTAGTTACCTTCTGAACAGACCTTTTCTGCATTTAGCTTAGTTTTCCCAAAGGTCTCAGAGTCAACTGGAAGAGAAATATATGCATGCAGTGGAAAAAAAAATGGAATAATGGAATTGTTGAATAGATAAAAATTATTTTTAATATTTGAAATGGCTCCACATCCTCTGTAGCTCTGTGGTTTTTTAGGTTTCTTTTTAGCCAGTTCTCAATAATGGTCACATTTCAGTGATGGAGAACTAAATCATAAAATGTTCAGAGGTTCCACAAGTTGACCCAGGAAGGACATATGAAACATCCCATTCCTGACCCTTCAGCACACAAATTCCGTTGATTGAATGTGACAGAGGAAATTATCATAAGCAATGGATGATCTTGCACCCTGTTTTATTCCTTCCAATAGACCATGTCTTCTGCCTAATCGTTAGGACTGTTTAATGGAGATTCCTAGTGTGGTGAGCTAACTTAATTTTCCAACATGATTGATCCTGCATCACCCCAGCAGCTGTATTCTGATGTCTAAAAGAAAATTTCTAATTATATGACAGCTGACTATTAAGTTCCTGAAATTTTGGTGTTTTGCTGCCATACTATTACCCAGGCATGTTGTAAGTATTTCCTTTTTTTTTTTTTGGTATGCTACAGAGATAAATATTAAAATATTATTAACTGTGGTGGAAGTTTCATGTTTTTTCTCTTGCTGTCTCAGATGGAAATGGACTTTTCTTGCTTACTCTCCCTCCTTGTACTAGCACTTACCATGCTGGGCTGAAATGGCTGGAGCAGTTGTGTCAGAAGGTTTTTAGACACAATAGGGAGAACCAGGGTCACTCACAGATTACAGTGCTGATATCCTGGGATCCTGAGCTGGAAGTCATCTGCACAACAACTTCCATAACCCATAGCTTAAAATCTGTGAAGTGTCAGCACAGTAACAACAGAGTAGATACTTTAATCTGATTTGCTATTCATTCTATAAAAAGGAAACCCTGCTCAAAAAAACCCCAAACAACCACATAAACAAAATAAATACAAGCCAACAGCCAAAAACAAAGCCTATTTGCAGACCATGGATAGAATGAGAAATGCTTCAAGAAATGTTGTGAAAAATAAAAACCTTCTCTATTTATAGTCAGCTCAAGGCAAGTTAGGTTTGGGAGACTTCAACACGAGCCTTTTTTCTTTTCCAATACATAAAATTACACACTGTAGTTTCCTCTTTTGCCTCTCCCATATTTCTCATTCTCCTTTCTTTTTTTTTTTTTTTTGGGGGGGGGGAAGGTAGGGGGGGTTGGTTGGTTTGTCTTGAGGAGTTTCTCATTTGGGGTTTTCTCATTTGTGGTTTTTTGTTTGTAAAGAATGATTCTTTACATACAGGTAAATGCAGGATTTCTGTGTGTATTTTAAAAAGAGAACCAGTCCATCCAGGCTGGGCAAAAGCATTTTAGACATGGGACCAGAAAGACTCAAGGCAATTAGGTACCCAATTTCTGTTCTCCAATCTGGTACAACTATGTGATGTCTTAGTGGGGGCTGTGATGACACTTTGAGAATTCTTTCAATTCCTTTAAAGGAAACCTCAAAACTACTGCTGCTTGTTCACAGAGACATAGTACCAGAAAAAAGTCATTTAGTGTGCTGAAATATTCTGGGATTTGGTAGATTTATTTTCTTACAAGAATGAGCTGGTTGCACTCATTCTCTTTTTTATTGCTTTGTTGATATTCTATCTTACATTCACCTTTCCTCTACACTGTGAAAATATTTGGTTGACACAATATGAAAATGGTTTTGTGTATATTTTTTTAGCTTAAAATTAACTATGCTTTGTAATTATTATTTTTCCCCATGCTGAAAATGGAAGCTTCATTTTTTCTTTTTTTTTTTAATAAACTGGCCAGGTCTGATCTACCTGAAAAAAAGTAAGTCTTTTCATCCTAGCATTTATTTCATTCACAACAGCTACACAAACTCTTTTGGTTTTACTGTATGGTTAGTTTAGTTTAGTTTAGTTTAGTTTAATTTCCAAGTGAGAACAATACTAATTGTCACTCTTAGCTATGTTATGGACTACAAACACAGGCAGGAGTGCTGAAGATGAAAAATCCTTCCAGACACTAGTGTTTCAAATGATGGATGGAACTATCCAGGCAAGAGGCAGTCCAGCTGGCCCAGGAGTCACAGCCAGGAGCAAGGAAGGTGGAGGCAAACACTAGAGATGAGATGGATGTAAATAAATCTCATTCATTTTCTCTGTTTCTTTGGACCTGTGCCAAGCACAATTTCAACACTGTGTCTTACAGATATGTCCTGAGAAACACTTAGGTAAATTATTTTTCAAATAAAATTGACATTTGGCCTTGAATCATCCCTTTTAAGCTTAAGGCACTTCAGAAATACCAAAGCCCTAAAATCAGTGAAGAACTGTAGAGTTTTGAAGCGAACCTAGTAAGCATGGTCTTGAGATTTAGTTAATCTGAAATCAGAAGTACTAAAAGTCTCACCATAGAAACCATAATGATAACAACAGTAATTACACAAATTTAAACCTGAACAGAAGGCCAGACCAGAAGTCCAATCTTGATTAACTCATTATTAGAGTTTTACTTTTCAATGTGTTTCTTGTTTTTAAATCAGTTTCAAACTGAAAAATTGCACTCCCTTTATGAATATCAAAAGAAATTCCCTCAAATTGGCAAATTTATTGGAACTTTCACTTTCCTAGTAAAGATACTGGCTTAGATGGAATTTTCATTTCCCAATTAAATTTTTTTCTGGAAATTCCCAACCTACCCTAGGTCTAGACTCCAATAATAGAGTCCTGTGTGTCAAGGCTGTCAGTTCTGGAATGTCCTTCTCAGTGTCTGGATTCTCTGCTATGAGACAGGTATTTCAGAGGAGAAAGGAAATGTTCTGTTGGAGAGGCCTCAGTGAATAGGAGTGGATCCAACGTTCTCTGCAGCACTGAAAATACACTGACAGATGGAAAATGTAACAAGAATTTAAGAAATATCTTGTTGTCTGCTAATACAGAGACAACCTCTGTGTGACTGGAGATATGAAATGGAGAGCATGTCTCATGCAATTCATCATGCATGCATGAGACCCAGTGTCTAAAAAACTCAAACTCCTCAGGACTGGACTAGAACTTGGGTTTTCCAACTATTGCCTTGTCAATGAATTATTACTCTGCTCTGCCCCTGGAGACCTATCTTATAAGATAATGAGTAGTCTTCCTCTATAAAAATAGTGGAGATGTATGACAGTTTATTCAAACATACCCCAAAAGGGATTAATTTCTGTATTTGACCAATTGAATAGACCTTTAGATTTCACTAAATATAATGACTTCTTTCTTATTGACTACAGCGGGAGCTTAGATTCCCTTCACTTCAGCTGTAGATATCTCCTTATGAAAATCTCTGTTTAAGTGCCTTAATCTGTGAGGTGAAAGCAGTTTTGGATGCCATAATTGAAGTACATAAACAACACTCTTCTCAAATTTTTATCACTCCAATAAATAAAGCTTTTTCTATCATGTTGCTGTTCTGATCTCTTCAAATGAAAAAAAGGCAAGCGAAAAATGAAGGGAAAAAAAGACTGTTGTTCATGTTACTGTAGCTTTCACCAAAAAAAGAGTCCCCAAAACTCTCTTAGAACTGAAGTTCAGTGCCAGTTTAGTCTCAGGAGAAAAACTGTCAGGAGAAAAGCCAAGAAATGAGTAGGCCATGGCTATGACTTAAAGGCTGGCTTGGAGGCAATGGTTGGGGCACTCTGGAAGACAAGACTTCGCCATTAATATGCTTCTGTTTACTGAATAAGATACCTACAATTGTTTTCAAAGCTAACCAGATTGTGGCTTTCATAACCTTTAAACTTATTCATAATTGTACAAAAGGAACCTAACAGAATATTGAAGTCTCCAAGGGTATTACCATAATAGATCAAGAGTGATCTTTTCTGGTCTTAAGGGTGTGCATTTGCTTACATTCAGTGACCAGGTTTCATCTTCAGCAACAGCACCAAAACTACAGATTCATTTAAAGTTTACTCTCATGTATACAATAACACTCACACGTTTTTCAGGCTCCTGTACACAGTGTGTCCTGCTTGTGGCATAGTAAGCACTGTCCATCCCATCTCACAAAAAAAATTCATATTTCTTTGCATTAGTATTTTCATCACTGAAATTCCATGCAGATAGCACACTCACCTGGCCTCGTGAGAAAACTGCAAGGCATTGAATATATGTGTATGGAGGTGAAACTGTGAACACTACCTTTTTTCTGACCATAGGTAGAGGAAAGCTTACTTAAGACATGTATAATACTGCTGCAAAACCTGACTGAAGTGGGAAAAGTCCTGAGAGAAGGAATTAAAGACAAATAGTTTAGACTATGACTGATCCTCCATGAGTGTTTAATGAAGAGGAAGGAGCTGAGTTGTTGAGTGATCAGCCAAAGACAAGGAGTCTCACAAACCAACGTGGCACACCATGGGCTTCTTTGCAGCCTCTTGCCCTCTGTTCTTGCAATGTATCCCAAGGGATCAGTTCACCTCCTTTGGCTTTTGTGTGAAAGTGAAGAATGGATTTAAACAATGCTAAAACTTGAGAATTGCTCAGATTTCTCCTAATGATGGAGGAGAGCTGCGTTGTCTGTCCTATATGGAAAAGATTACCCGTGATAGAGTTTATTTCCCACACTCCCAGCAGCTTCAGGCATGCAGCCCGTCTTGGAAATCCCCAGAGGAGCTGTGAGTGAAAGCAAATGCTAGCAGAAAATCTCAGAGGCATGTGGCATACTGCTTAACAAAGCTTCTGCCACTTTCAGCTTGAGGAAATTATGCAGAAAAGAAACCCTTAAAATACCTTGAAATGAGTAATGTCCATTCACCACTGTGGCTAACGTCACAACATTTACTGCAGCACAGCCAAAATATCTTCTCACATCAGGACATGTTACTGTAATTTGCATAATTTCCCCACTGCTGTGAAATGCCAGGGGCTGCTTCAGTTCTCTGATGCCTGTGGACATCTCCTGTGGCCAGCACCAGAACCTGCACAGCCACCTCCAATGCCTAATGTGACTGAAGCTTGGGAAACAGACCATTGATGAATAGTGGTTATTGCTGTTTCAGATTAGCAAATCTGGCATCAGAAAACGATTTCTCACTTCCAGATTATGATAAAGAGGTCTATCTGTCAAACATTATCCTCTATAAATAGATATCCTCCTGTACCATAGATAGGATGATATGTGGGGTGGAACACCAGAGCTGAAACTCCTTGCACTCCAACCATTAGCAGCATTTATCATTCACTCATAAAATTTGTGCTGTTACAGCTATGCATATTTACTTTGTTGCAACAGACAGACAAATGGATGGAATGCATTTGAATGATCATCTAGAAATAAATTATCAGTTATCTGGTTATTTGGGCACCAGTTTTGAACTACCAGAAATACCATTATGTATGAAAGGGGGTAGACACAAAAAACAACTTGGAAAGGACTCAGTTTTCCCTTGGGAAGCAGGAAAAAATTGATATAGCTCATTTTTCCAGTGGAGCAAACTCAGCCATAATTGGAGACTTTAGCATAGTCAGCACCACCCCATTTCCCACTGCTGCCCCTGAATGAGGCTCCTTCCTCTGCTGACAGAACACTCTAGCCCCTTCTGCTGAGCAGCAGCAACAGCAAGTGGTGTGGCTGGAGCACACTGACCCCATTTTGATCAGTATATTTTCTGGGGTGAGGTTACCCCTAGATTCACCCTTAATGCAACCCTGGAAGGTTTGAGCTCTGATCTGCTCTGCACACCACTGCACACTGCCCTAGGTAGCTCCTGTCTGCAGTGATTTCTTTGGCTTCCCATACACCCTTTTCACTTATTTATTTTGTCATAATAGCGTATTCAGGCATCAGGCCACCCAGAGCTCCAGCCTGAGCTGTGTCCAGCTGGTGCTGACTGGCCTTGTCTGAGGTGCTCTGGTTATTGTTGTGTTGGTGGGAAAGGAAAAGATGTCTAGCCAGATAATAAGTCCCACTTTTTACAGCATCCGATATTTTGTATCAGTGTCATTTGAAAGGATATCGCTTTGCGAGATTGATCCAAGGCTGGCATGAAGAATATGCACTCAAATCTCTTTTAGAAAGATTTATAATATTAACCTCAGGCTATTTTTAAGTCACCGTCGATCTTTATAGAACCAGTGCTGAGTTTCATTTGTTTTCCAACTGGCAGAAAGTCTCTCTTACCTTTTGTAAGCCGGCATTGAACAATTTGGCTTTGGGTCAAACTGGTTTAATGAACTGTCTAGGGTTCAAACTTCATGCTCCCATTTGCAGATGTTCAATAGTCAGTCTGTTTTAGCAAAGGGAGTTCATTAATATTTGCAGCTAAAAAGCCTTCATAACATTGATGTGCGAGTATCTGCTGTAAATCTCTTAAGTAGCTTAAATCTTTTTTATGTAGAGGCATAAGGTCTGATTCGGCTCTTGCTTACACTACTAGTTTTATGTGAAGTTCCTTCTGTGTTTTGTTGGTTTGTTTTTGTTTTTGTTTTTTTTTTTTTTAATTTGGTTTGGTTTTGTTTTGTTTTATTTTTTTTCCCCTCTGGCCAGTCTGAGGGCAGAATCAGGCCTACAGATTAAAATACCTTTACAAAACTTTATGCAAATGCTTTACAGATTGTAATGCACATAAACTTGTTTTAATTTTCCATAGACATAAATGACTCAACTGCAAGTGTTGTAAGCCCTGATAGTTTTAATTGAGAAGTGTGGCCAGCACATAGAACGAGGTGATTCTGCCCTGCTCTCCACTCTGGTGAGAATCACCTGGAGTGCTGCATCCAGCTCTGGGGTCCCAGCACAGGATGGACACAGACCTGCTGGAGTGAGCCCAGAGGAGGGACAACAAAATGACTAAAGTCATGAGCACTTTTCCTGTAAGGAAAGGCTGAGGAAATTCCAATTTTTCAGCCTGGAAAGAGAAGGCTTTGTTGTGTTCTAATTGCAACCTTCCAGCACTTGAAGGGAGCCTACAAGAAGGGTGGAGGGGGACTTCTTACAAGGGCCTGGAGTGACAGGACCAAGGGGAATGGCTTCAAAGGGAAATGAAGTAGGATTAGATTGGATATTAGGAAGAAATTATTCCCTGTGAGGGTGGTGAGGCACTGGTCAAATAATATCTAGAGAAACTGTGGATGCACCATCCCTGGAATAGAGGCTGGATGGAGCTTGGAGCAATCTGTTCTGGTGGAAGGTGTCCCATAGAAGGGGTTGGAAGCAGGTGATTTTAAAAGTCCCTTCTGTGAAGACCACAGGCTGTTCTGTGATCTTCAAAATATATTGCAGAGGTTTTTTTAGCACTTCTATAACAAAGTTATCCCACTGAGAAGTGGTTACTTTTTCATGACTAATTACCATGCCATTTCTTTATAGCATCCTTTGGTTTCCTTCAGTCTGAACCACCAGAAAAGACTTAGAAATAACTGTTCTGTCATAGTTACCTTAGGTCATACAAATATGTTGAAAGTTATTGTACTATGGAAAAGAAAAAAAAAATTCTCCTCTTGTTTATAACGGGTAAGAAAATAAGCAGGAGAACTTCAGCTGAAGCAAGAGGAAGGATAAGCTAAAGATAGGGGTGTTGAAGGGAGTGTTTAAACAGTGAGGGCAAATAAGTATTTGGACGAGTTGACTAGGAAAGTCATGGACACTCAAGCATAAGAGGTTTTTCTGAACAATTACATCAAAGAACTGTCAGCAATAGTTCAGATACAGCTGATCTAGCCTTGGGATAAGAAAATGGTTTAGTGACTTTTGATAATCTTTAGGTTTGTTGTCCCAGGCATCTATGAGTGTATAGCTTGGGTGAACTTTTTTATGGAAAAGTAAATAGAATTTAATAAAGAGGAAACAAATCAAGCTGTATTGACTTGACTCTGATCCTCCTTTCACCATGGGGAAAAAAACCCAGTGAAACAAAACCAAACCAAAAAGCTCACCCACACATTTCTGCTTGAAGAACATTTTTCAGTGCATGAATCTATCACGTCAGCTTTTATAATTCAAGAAAAAAGACTTTTCTCTAAGCCTACCATATCTATATATATGCAGGGTATTCTTTAATTGACTTTTGTTTTGAATAGTGGGAAAAAACATTAAAGAAAATTTCAGTCTGTTCTAGAGCTTTTTTTTTCTTTTTGTTAATGAACATTCTTCAGTTGTATAGGTAATTAGTGAGTAAATACAATGCAACACAATGAGTGACCAGAATGGTGATGGCATATTTAGACATGTTTCATGGAAAGAAAGCTCTTCTAAAGGATGTAAATTCCCAATACTTCGCTTGGATGTAAAAAGAAACCCATCCTCTTTATTTGAGAAAATGATGTTTTTTTTCTCTATAATGTCTCTTGCAAATGTGCAGTGTTTAGGCAGTTATTTCTATGACCTTAAAATAGCCTTTACTGTCTTGGAAATGCTGACTACTCAGCACATCTTGACTACTGACTTGCTCTTTAGTCGCTTCAATGATACCACATATGCCCATCCAGCTACTTCTTGCTGAGCTTCCCCTGCTTTCCTTTCTTCTTTCCTCGTGATTTCTTTCCCTTTTTTTTTTTTTTTTTTTCCCTTTGGCTGACTGCAAACACTCTATAATTTAGTTTCCCTACCAAGACTTTGAAATGACTAATTCCTGCAACATATTTCAACACATCCTTAACTGCTAATTGAAGTCTGTGCACAAGTGGGTGAATGGTACGCACCGATGGGAACCTCTCCTGCAATAATGTGCCAAATCCGCTCTTTATCTCATTCATTGCCGACGTCTCGTCTGCTGCAAGTCCAATCAATTTCTGTAGCTTTAAAAGATATGTCCTCTGTTAACTTTCTATATGCCAAAAAAAAAAAAAAAACAAAAAAAAACCCGACGACGGAAAATTAAGCATTACCTTTGCTGCAGTGAAACTTGATTGCTTCCAGAAGACTCAGGGAAAAAATGTTGTTGACATTTTTTTTTTACTTCCAGTCTCTGCATGGCAATAAGGTATGATGGCTGATTTATCAAAGAGAGTGTTCTCATCAAGCAGGAGAGCGAGAGAGAAAGTTCACGTCGCACAAAATGAGCTGCTAATTTCTTTTCCATTTCACTGACAATATGGTATTGGAGCAGCTGTGATTAGAACAATGGATGTTCCCAAACTGTGCTCCATTTAACTCCTACAACTCTGCAAGGTCACACAGTGGGAAAAGGAATTAAAGGGCCTTTTTTTTTTTTTTTTTTTTTTTGTCTATTCTCTTTTACTATTTTTTTTCCTTTTCCTTGAAGGGAAAGAAGGGGAAGGCAGGGTTAATGTAGGCTCGTGGAGTAGTCTCCAAGGAAATTTTGGATACCTCTTTTGTCAAGTTTCAGGAAATGAGCAAATCTTTATTAACTGAAGAATTTAGAAACTCCACTGCATCCTGGTCAAGGCAATGAATGTTGTGTTATGTCTGCATGTGTCTGTATAATCCACTGGTTTAGTCCTGGCCTTGGGTGGCCACAGTGCCATGCAATACCAGAGGCTGGAAAGATATGGGTGGTAGAAGACCTGGGCGACTCACAGGTGCTGCCTCATGGCCAGTGAAGGACAACACAGCTGGAAAATTTTCCAGAGAATAATACCAGGAGAGCTGAGGGAGTTGGGGCAGCTCAGCCTGTAGAGAAAAGGAGGCTCAGGGGGGACCTTGTGGCTCTGCACAACTCCCTGACAGGAGGGGACAGCCAGGGGGGATTTGGGATCTTATCCCAGGGAACAGGGACAGGGGGAGAAGGATCATCCTTAAGTAGCATGTGGAGAAATTTTGATTGGAAAATAAGGGAAATTTCTTCACTAAGAGATTTACCATTGGAATAGACTAACCAGGGAAGCAGTGGAATCACCATTTCTGGAAGTATTTAAAACACATGTATGACACTTAGGGGCATAGTTTGGTAGTGGGTTGGACAGTGCTATATTAACAATTGGACTTTATCCTCAAAGTATTTTCCAACCTAAATATTCTATGATTTTGCAAAAATTTACATCCAGGCCCCAAGTCTAACAGTCAGTAACTAAAGAATAATGACTCAGGGTATATTTCTAGGACTTTGGAGACTTCAGTTTCATCTTTTCTGGTATATTCTTTTCAAATGCCTTTGCCTTTGCCTCAGTTTCTCAAGTCTCAATGGAGTGATAAGGTTTCCCTCCTCCAGATTTTGTGGCCTTTAAAATATTAAAGATTGTGTGATATTTAGATAATTAATGGGGCTATGTAAGTATTTGTAATAAAGCTCTTTATAGAGCCATTCTTCTGCTACAGCTAACTCAACAGACAGGTGATAAATATTCTGCCTCCTTGATTTTGCTCCCTTCACTGCAGCTTGCTTTCACTTCATTTTTAGGACTTGATTTTCTCCCTTCAGTGCTGATTTTATACCAGCATTGTCCTGGGTGGAATTGCACTCCTGATCTGTTGGAGGAAAAGAAGGGACAGCTTTCCTACTCTTAGTGCTCTGAATTTTGTTTTGGTTTTGTCATTGCATTAATCTGGGCAAGATGAGAAATATATTCCAAACTATTCATCATGCACTGTTTCTGTTTGTACAAAGACTTCATTCCAAAAACAACCATCTTAGCAATTAGCAATTGGAATTCTACAGTTCTACTGCAACAGAGACAGCAGCAATGTCAGGCTCTGCTGGGATATGTATTTCATTTTCATCTGTCTTGATGGATTCCTCAACGTCTTTCTGATCTGAACCAGGTGAGCTTGGATCATAATTAACAGTTAATTTGGCAGCAGTTTGGTTCTAGAGCTGCAGAGATATTGATAGATCATTCTCCAGGACCCTCACAATATGAGCAGCATTTGTAGTTTGGAAAAGAAGCTGAAACACCATTGCCATGCAACAGTTTTAAAGTGAGACACTTGACTTAGTGCCATTTAAAATTAAGAAAGGAAATATTGTTTCATTGGAAGTGATTGAAGAGCAATGCTGGTGTGTTTATCTGAATATAAGTTCCCTAAGATGGCTGCCACTTCACTTCATGCATATATATATGAAAAAAAAAATAATAAACCAATGATTAAATGGGCAGTATTTTAGTATTGGGAAAGCATTGCTCTATTTTTTAAATTCTATAGGACTCCTTAGCTGACACAGAATAGTTCTGCTCTATTCCCTAAACAGTCCATAGGCCTCTAGCAAAGCAGCCAAAATTACACATTTGGAAAGCCAAAAGTTAAGCTAGTTTTGTTGCCCACGTTAGACTGTTAATCTAGTCCTATGGGCTTCTTAACCAAGCTCCTAGCTGGAGACTAGATGAATGTATGAATTTTATGGAACTTATGTAATACCCAAGTGACATGCCCTTTTTCATATACGTTATCTTCTCCTTTACTCATTTCTAATATTTTTTGTTTTGTTTTTGTTCCTCTCTAGGTACAAAGATTTGACAGATAGAGTGGAAGGAACATAGTTTCTCCTAAAGAGCAAGTCACTGTTGAGTGAAACAACACAGTTCCAAGAGTGTGATGAAATTATTGCATGTGCTCCTGATGTAGAAGGAAAAGTTCCTTCCCTTTTTCCCTTTTCTCCATATTTGCCTACAGGCAGACACATTTTACTTCCTCAGAATCAGATTTTATGCAGATCCCTTCTTTTCCTGAACCAAGTTAGTTCAGTAACCTCCTGACATTGTGTGTGGACCTTATTCAGTACATTCATTACAAACAGAATTGTTCTTTACTCTCTTCATGCAGATGTTCATATTTCCCACAAAGACTAGTAAAAGTTACTGCACACCATTTATCTGTGAAATTATTAGATCAGCAAAAGCTGGAAAAGTAGTAATCCTCGTCCTATACTTGGTTTTCTCTCTGATTTCTCTGCATCTCCTTTAGGGAAAAAATAGCACTGATTACTAGTGATTCTAGTGACAATTATAATGGGGACCTATGCCATTGGACTGTGACTATTTTCTCTCCATCTCCTGACCTTTGGTATGTGTTGAGATGCCCTTTGCATTTTCCACTGGAAAATTGTTATTTGTTAAGTATTACAGCATGACTCTTTAGCTCAAGCAATAGAGGGGTTCTTGCACTTTTATATAAACTCCCAGGTTTAGTCAGTATGGCATAATTTCCTACAGAAATTGAAACCCATGGTTCTGCACTGATATTTTAAATTCCCAATTTGAGGTAAATCCTAAAGCTTTTAGTGCCAGAGATCTCTCTATTTAAAACCAAATAAACAAAGTCAAATGAAAGGGTTCAAGAATCTCAAATTTTAGAGGATCATTTGGTCCTATCATACCCAGTTTGAGATTCTAAGTCATTTTATTAAAATAAAATTTTAAAAACCAAACCAAACAAAAAACCAAAAAGAACAGCAACGACAACAACAAAAAACTAAGACAAAAACAAACAAAAAAACCCACAAAATCAAAACAGAACAGAAAAAAACCAGAACAAAACAAAACAAAACCCTAACTTTTCTTTTCTGTAGACAGGTTTTGTGTTTAACCATGGTGATGGCCCTGAGTAGCCCATGTCATTCAAATAGAGAAAAATAATGATGAAAGTCTAAACCTGTGAAAGGAACAAATCAAGGGCAAGACAGAGTTCTGTTTTTAATGAATCAAGCAGCCTTTTACAAAGACAAACTTACCCCAAATCCTTCTCAAATCTGGTTCAAACATGCATTTAATGCCTTCTTTAATATAATTACTTTCATACTGAAGTCAAACACTCAGGGCTCTGTTCTGCTGTCACACACTATGTTACTCAGGCTTCAGAGTCTTTTCAAGCCCTGGGTAAGCCACACGACTCTGTCATGCATGTCCCTAAGCAAACATATAATTTAGGAGCTGTCTGGTTGTGTGAGTATATCTTGGTTATTTATGTTCACATACTCTCATACTCCATATTTATTTGTCTCTGGGTTTAGGAAATCAATCAGTTTTGAAAAAAAAAAAAAAAGAAGTCTTCCACATAAACTCTATTTTAATAAAAAGAAATGTTATAATGTGGAAGAAACGTTCTTTGCTGGGCTGGAACCTTCCCTGTCTTAAGATGAGTTGGAGGAACTTTGGCAGCACAGATGCTTTGGGGTTTCTCTTGTACAGAAAAATTGTTCTTTTTGTGTGAAGTATCCCAGTGTAGATTAATGATTGAGTCAAAAGTCAATTGTTCAGCATGCATTAAAAAGGATTTTGATGGAAATGGTAGCATAGAAGTCTACTTTCTCATTTTCTCACCACAGACGTTCAATTTTTTTAGCGTATTTACGTGAGGAACTATATGGGAAAGAGAAGTTGAAATAAAGAGAGGGAAGAAGACTCTGCACAGAAGAATTTAGAGAGAAATTAATATTCAAACATCAAAAAGCTTGTGAGAGAAAGAAATCTCCTTCTAAAGCTGGCTGCTTTTATGGTTTCAGTGTTGGAAGAAAGGGGAAGGTTTTTCCCATGATTTTGGGTACTGAGGACAGAGTGTACATGCACATAGAGTTTATGCTTTAGGGTAAGGAACACTGAGCAGTATTTGAGTGAATGGAGATTTTAGTCAAGTACCCTTATCCACAGGGATGTAAAAGAAACTAACCCCCCAGATACAACAGTTCTGTATTTGAGGCAAGACCAAAAAATTCTGTATCATTAGATTTGTCTTTCTCTCTGGACAAAAATAATTCCCTTCCAGTCATGAAGGAGACCAATTTAATGTTATATATGAGCCACAAGCTATGTCACAGAGAAGTCAAAGATCTTCCTCAAATCCACAAAACAAGTTGCTAGCAAAAAGACCAGACTACCAGAATCATGATTCATAGCCCCTTACTCACGCCATCTCAATTTTGCCTTAAAACTAGTGCTTTAAGCAATACAGGACTTTCCGTTCTCTTATCAATTTCTTTTTTTTTAATGTCTTCACCAATTCCAAGCCTTGGGAAAGCTGCAGTTCAGGCAAAAAGTGCTTCTTCTAAATAACTCCCATCAAATTTATCCCTCAGAAAAACCTTCTATCAGCCAAGCTTAGTGCTGAGTCTTAAGGTTGCTGAAGATGCTGATCATTTTAATTTAAGATCGTCAATCTGAACAAAATATTCAAGGTTATGAAACTTCATTGCATAGTCAGAACACAGAAATTACGGTGTTGCTCCTTTATGACTTTTATTTAAAGATTCTCAAGAACATTACCCTTTTTGCTTCTGTACCACTTCACAGAGGAAAAGTGTTTATTTTGGACTCTCTATAGAGGAACTAAGTTTCTATGCTTCAGTTTTACTGGAAAATATTAAATATTTTACAGGACTTATCATTGTCTCATAAATGTGGTACACGATGCCTTGAATCCTTCATTTTGTCACCCAATCCGTATATTTTTAGACATTACAAAGAGGTGCCTGGCCTGTTGAAGTAATTGAGAATTTTATGAACAAAAATTACAGACAACGAAATTTCTACAAAACTGAAATCTATCTGTAAATGCCATGATCTTTTGTCAGAATATTGTCAGGTTCTTTCCACATCTCACTGAACAGGTTGCCTGAAGGTTGAATGACAACAGTTGTTTTCATGTCACGTGCACATTGATATATAAGTATGTGATTTATAGATGTCACATGTTTTGGTGAAAATAAAATATTTAGGGACAGGTTTCAGCATTGTACTAAGAAAATTCCCTTATTTTCAGGATCCTCAGTCTTTCCCACTTCTAGGTAACTCTTCACTGACAGATTTCTGTCACTAAATCTGAGATTAAATTTAGCCAAAGTCAAGTGTTAAAATGGGGTTTAAACCTAACTTTAACAGTGTCAAATGGGGAGAGCTAGAGAATAATTGACCCTTTAAAACATCCATAAAAATCAGCTAAGTTGACTTGTCTCTGAAGAAGTTCGTATTTGTGTTCTCTATAAGGATAGTGTAGATTACTAGTTTGCACTAGAAACCAATTTCAGAAGGCTAAACTTAGGTGACATAAAGAGCAATCTTAGTAGACATTTAGTTCACATTTTCTCCAAAATTCTGAAAAAGAAATAAAATTTAATAACTTTGGCAAAACTGGAGATAGGAAACCTTGCTTTCTGCTTCTTCACAGCAGAATCTGAATATCTGAGCTTCCTTGCCTCCAAAGAGCCACGGCACAGGTGACAAGAGCCAAAGCCAGCAACACTGTAAGGGTGGGAGAAGTCAGGGAGAGCCACCCCAGAAAAACATTTGTGGTTAATACAGCAAATTACCAGGTGCACCACAGAATAAAAAAGTGTGAGTCGGGGCCTCTGAGAAGATCACAGAGCCGAAAAGACAAAGTTTCTGCAGTGAAATGCTTTCAGTACCTTACTAACTGGTCTCTGAATAGGGTTTGCTGTATATAATGCAGACCCAAAGGAAGGCATTTCCTTCACCATGAGGATTTACACACTGCATTAGAAGCACTATTAGCTTTTGTTACACTGTGATTTTGCAGTATTCATCACAATTGAAGGCAGAGCAGGAGTTTGAACAAACTCTCGGTTTCCTCTGCTCTACAAAAGTAACGAAATGCCCTGTAACAAAACTAAAGAAGTGAACACATACAGGTCATTTCCCAAGCATATCTGCAGCAATATGCATAGATATAAAAAAATACCTCATCTCTATGTCTATTTATTTATATTTTTATACAAAAAAACCCATATATATATTTGCTTAGGGTTTTTTGTTGTTTTTTTAATTACTTTTTCATTTTTTTGGAACATTTGGCAGCAAGTGACGGAAAATTATTTTGAACTTAAAAGCCAGTTTGATTTTAAAAGTTTAAATGACCTTAGAGGGCTAAGTTGTGTACTTGTAAGACCTCTTGTATGATCTCTAGAATTGCTGTTGACAGATAGAGCCTGATTGACTGAAAATCAATGTGATCAGATGTTTTTATGGATTATAGTGGCCTCAGCTAATTACACAAGATTGTCTTTCTAGATCCAAAAGGTTTCAAAGCAAACTCCAGGCAGATGTATGCAGGATTAATCTGCAGACTTGACAGTTTTTCCTAATTATCTTTTATAATAGCAGAAACTGGATCATCTCTGAACTACTAGAACAAATAAGTTCTGTGTTAGTATCCCAAAGCACAGTCGCCTTTTCTTTCTCTATTTGCCTTCAAGCATTGGTTTTAATGGTTATAAACACATCTCTGCATTTTACCTCAACTTTCCAGTTTTCTCAAAGTCAGCACCTGCCTCCCTTGGTGTTTCCTCACTGTGAGAATCAATGTCTGATCTGGGAGATTGGTTTTTATAATTTACTTTCATATCTCTCTTAGTCAAAAAAGAGTAAGAAAGGGAAAGGCCCAAAAACACACTTATTGTGGGCTTTGTAAAATTGAGGGGATGGGTCTGTTTTATTTAATTTAAAATATTAATCTAAATATATCTTTTAATCTAGATATGTTTTCAGTTAAACAAATATTATTTGTAAAATATGAAATAATTTATATTCAGATTTAATTGCCTTTCCTGACCCCTTCTGGTTTTTCTATATTCTTAGGCACATCATATGATCCTTGGAGTTCCCCTTAAAGTATCAGGAGTTGGACTTCAGTGTTCCATCTGGGTCCCTTACGACTCAAGATGTTCTATGATTATATATTATTATTATTATTATTTCTGTTTCATTTTGACTGCTAACTAACTTTCTCTGTGGCTTGTGACTATATCTGGGTCTACAAACTGTGTACCTCTATCCCAACCAAGATTGGGGTATAAAGCACCATGAATCAGAAGAATCCATTCTTTCCAAAATTGTTTGTGACAAATCAGAATGGTGTTTTGGCCATATTATCAGTATTTGCACATTTAGGGCATTCTCCAATCATTTAAGAGCTCAAGGTATAAATCCCTGCTTTGAATATCTTTTTTCCCCTAGCTTGAGCACACATTCTTGGAAGACATTACCTTAAAAACAATCTTTCCATAGAAGAGTTTCATTTCCCATAATCCCATCTACCTTTGGTATGATGCCTTGATGGAAAAAGAAAAGTTACTGCTTGGTAAAATTCCCTGTCAGCTTTGCCAGTTTTGGCTTTAACTTCATTTCTCTTGCTCGAGAACGGGGATGAGACTAAAAATCTTTGTTTGATAGACACTGAATCTCAATGTAAAGAAAACCAAGAGGCTTTGAATCAAGGAGGTTTATGACCCTAAGTTAATATATACAACTAAAGTTCTTTGAAATCCTGAGAGTTATTGAGATGCAAATTTCTGGAACTCCTTTCAGTCAGTGGGGAGGAGTATTCTGAGACACTCACTTCTTTGGCCACCCCAGTGTGGTAACTCACAATGTGCATAACTTCACTGGGAAATTATCCCAGACTCCAGAAAAACATGTGTCTTGATACTTGCCATGGGGATTTATGAAATGGAGACGATATATTGAAAAGAGATTTATTTTTTAAACCATATAAACCAACTAAGCCAATTGTATCTCTGCCAACATTTGACTATGGAGTTGTGATGTCAAATGGAATTGGTATTACTTAACTGAGTTAAGAATTCTTGGGATATCAGAAAATATAACCCAGAATATGTAAACACTCACTCAAAATTACGAGGGGTCTCAGCCTTGAGGAGTTAACTTAGCCTGCATCCTGACCCTTTTTTTTTTTTAAACTCTTTTTTTGTAACTTTCATTATATTTTGGCCCTTTTGGAACATATTACAAGCTCACTTTCCTGGCTGATATTTACACCCACTCAGTGTTTCAAGCACAGTTCAGCCACCATTTTGTGAGGGTCTATTGACCACACTGACTTATTTTAATATCCTTGTAAGGTCTTTTCTCTTTCTCTGTAATAAGGAGAGGATAGTGATAAAAAAAACATAACAGATGCATCGTAACTGAATGAAAACAGTCACTCAATTTTAGAATAGTCAGTATGGCCAGATTGTAATTTAAGTGCAGGCCCACAGATGAATACACAATTGATTGGACACTTAACCACTGTTAATAGCTACCATTAGAGTGTGGAGAAAGTCAAGGGATCCATTCCTTTCCTCTGTGGATCCAAATACAGCATTATTCTGTGCTAAAAATGTGGTGAAAATGACTGTGACACTCTGCCCATCACACCTTGTGACTATGTCTCAGTGCTGGTATCATGGAGTGTATTTTAGAATCAGACACTGACAAGCACCAGGATGCTCAAATGGCATGACCAGGATGCCCAAATTCACCTTGGCTGAGGAATTGCCTGGGAAGAGTACACCTCAGCAGGTCTGAGGACACATTAAGAATGAGCTGTGATGTTGGCTATAAATCAGTCCCTGGCTCTTGTCGTGTCTAAAAGTGGAGACAGATTTTAAAGGTGCAGAAGATGGAGCCCTTAGGCTGGATGTGGTGCTGAATTGAAAGAATGATGCTCCTTTGGGGGTTGGTAAAAATATTCAAAGAGACACCAGAAAAATGTGATTTGGTGTTGTGCTTCCTTCTGATCAGTGTCAGTGAAACAGGACAAAACCAGACACATGCTGGATGTCTGAAACTCCAGCCAGAGCAAGGAGAGCTGGCTCTGTCAGAGAGGACCAGGGTCACACCAGCAGCCGTGTGTGTGTGTCAGACACTGCAGAGAAGGCACCCAGTCCTGCCCTAGGTTGACCACACTTTCTTGCCATGCCTTTTCCATTTTGGACCTTCAGCAACTTAGTCACACTTGCCTTCCTTGCAATGCTACCTACTATTCACATCTTCTTTCTCTGGTCCCTCCCTGACCACATATGGGGTGTGGGGTAGGAGTAGGGTGTCAGCAGGTATAAACTGGAGAACCTGCAATATCATTAATGGAATTTACAGCAGCTATGAACCTGGTGCTCCATACTTTATCCCTGATTTATCATTTTTACAACATTTCACTGTGAGAGTTTATGGCAATTTATGTCATTACACAAATTATACAAATTGCCATTAACGGATGTAATGTACTATAAAGAATTGGAAGCATGAAGAAAAAAATTATTTGAATTTTTCTTCTGCATGTTTGCATTGCTTTATAGCTTAATTTATCAATTCAGTTAATTGAAATTTATATCATTAGAAGAAAATGCACTGAGGTGCTTTCTTTCCTCTTCTTTTTGTCTGGTTTTTAAATTACAGTTTCTTCTTTTTTTTTTCTTTTTTCTTTTTCTTTTTTTTTTTTCCATTGGACCATAATTGCTGAACCTTTTCTCTGTCAAAAGAGATAAGGTGAAAATGACAACCATCATTTCTATCTCTCTCCCCAGAGACTGAACATATCACCTCTGTGTTAAATTTACCTCCACACATCTTTGCTTTAGGCTTGTGAGTTAATCCCAAACAGTCCCTTTAATTCTGAAAATATAACACATTTTTGGAAGAGGAAAAACCAGTCTATTTTAGTTGCTTAATCACTCCTTGTTTTTTAGACAACTTTCAGTCTCCAAATACGAATTATGTTCTGTCACTGAGTGGTTTATCCCAAAGCTACCCCTCCAGTTATCAATAGTAAAATTATAGGATGATATTAATTCTTCATTGCAGATGAACCTGGATCATTATTCACGTTCTTTGTGTGATGTGTGTGATACTAAAACACAAACTAAAAGGCCATCCTTCCCACAAGAGTTGCAAAATCTGATGAAAGAAGAGGTAATTTATAACAATCTACTGACA
This sequence comes from Acridotheres tristis, assembly GCA_037013685.1. Lineage (NCBI taxonomy): Eukaryota > Metazoa > Chordata > Aves > Passeriformes > Sturnidae > Acridotheres > Acridotheres tristis. The sequence goes on from CM072919.1 coordinate 74,721,459, forward strand.
GTGGCTGTATGAAGACAAACAACAACCTCCATGCAAAAAACAGGTTCACAGCACCTCCCGTGCTGCTTTCCCATTACACAGGCTTTCATTTGGAAGATGACAGGAAAGGTAAACTGAAAACATGTAAAGAGAATTTGTTTTTCCCCTTTCTTATATGACCTGTTCTCATACTGAATGAATCTGTGAGCCTGGCAGAGAAAAAGGAAGAAATAAAAATACTGGTTCATGGCTGAACTTAGGAGTTTTCATATGGCCTCAAAAGTAGTCTGAAATCACCCTAGTGCTAGCAGACCATTTGTTTATATAATTATTTTTATTGCTTGAGAAGAAGCTGTAACTGGGACAAAAAGCTTGAAATCTAGAAGTCACCAGGATTTTAAAAGTTTTGCAAAATCTCTTTATATTCTGAGTTGTGCAGTATGTAGAAGTGACAGCCTGATTCATGTACAGGACAGGAGCATTTTCCCTGTGGCTGATTGCAATGGATTTAGCCATATAGACACTTCATGCATTTGTTCTAGGAGTATTGCCTCTTTAAATCACATTGGACTGTTTGCTTCAAAGACTGACTTTTATACTCATTAGGCACGGACTATCAATGCACAAAGGCCAGAAGGGTTTTTTTCCACCTTTGCATGAGGGAAATGCCTCAGCATTATCTGAGCAGTGCAAACTTGTCCTCTGATGATGAGATTGACCGAGGCTGTTTCCCCATTACGAGTTTTCCCTCCTGTTCCCAGCTCTGGCAGTGCTCCTACTGCACTTTGCCCAGTGCAAATCTTTCTTCTCCTTGAGGGTCATCCACACCACTGGGCTGCTGAGCAGGATTCATTCTTGGTCGCCTCTCAGTGGTCCCATCCTGCATTTGGCTTACCCTTGGCAAGAGATGTGAGCACCCATCTCTATTTCAGACGAGGGCTCTGGGCATTGTAAAGCAAGAAGGAGCTGCCTCTTCTTGTTTCTAGATGAAAATAAATATGTTTGCAACGCCTGGGAGGTGAACTCAGCTTTGTCAATACATGTTGTACTTATCCAACCATTATCCTCAAGGGTCAAAAACTTTTTGGTGAAAGGCACATTAGTTGTTGAATCTCAAACACCCAAATACAGAGAAGGACCCCAGGGTATTCAAACCAGCCATGACTGTGGCGCACCTGTAGAGTAAGTGCACCAAAAATATTTAAATATTTTTTTCCGTTAAAATTATGAGCTTGGAGATAACTACAATGCAATTCCTTTCAGCTAATTTTAGCTATCCAGAAATTGCTATCTATTTTACAAAGTTATTTGTATAGACTTTAAATTCAGTGGGGAGCTACTGAGAGGATTTTATATATTAGATTATTATCTTTCCCTAGCTTAGATACTTCAATTTTAGCTAAATAAAATCAGGGGAATGTATTATATTTTAAATGTATATAGGCAAATGTAAGGTTTTAAGTATTTCTTGACACATCACGATGCAAACCTTTACCTGAAGTGTTGATTTGGTTTAGAAATTTGCACTTTATCTTCTAATCTCTGAAGTCCAGATCTTTATAAAATCAGTGGCAGACAGGAATCTAAATAAAGTTTCCCAGATTTTCAGGCCTTTAATTTTTAATTTTTTTTTATTATACAGCCCTCCAAAAAACTCGTATAACTGAATCATTTTTATTCTAGGATTCATAAAAAATCAATAAGGTTCTATAGGTCTGCTGAAATAGTGAATTAGCTGCAGAGTAGTTAGCTCCAAGCACCTGAGGAACTGAGACATGTTTTTGTAGAAAAATAGGAAGAAAAATAAAACATTAATTGACTTTGACATTCAGAGTCACTAAAGCATAAATATACTTTCTCATCTATCCTGCCGGTTTTATTTGATTTTGATTTCTGCTCAGCTGACTACAAACAACACTTTAAGCAGAGTGCAAACTTTGTCCAAACAGTAAAAGTTATGGAGCAATAAGCAAAAACAGAAAAGTTAGGGCAAATGTTCAACTGAAAGTGCAAAATCTTTTCCTCAAAGGGTAAGCAAATTTGATACATTTGCTTTTATTACTAATTTACTTCACTGCACTTCAATGGGCATCCAAAATTCATCCATTGAAAATGTAGCCCATATGCACCAAAATCAAAATAATCTCTAGGGAAATGTGATCATATGTTGTGATGACTTCCTAGGGAGCAGCAAAAACTAAGGAAAGGTAGCTACTACTATTTTCAGATAGAAAGGGTAAACTTGAGGGGAAAAAAAAATCAGGGCAAAATTAGTAACTTACTGCAAATGACTTTACAATGATAAAAATTATCCTGTAAAATGAGCTGGACACTATCACTATTATATCATTAGAGCAGACTTAGCAAAATATTTTAATACATTGTACACTTTTATAAATAATAGAATTTTCCACTGAAATATTTTACTTCCCCATTGTTTTTCAAAAAACTTACCTGTTATGGTTTCAATTGCTACAGAGCCAACTTTCACAATAGAGAAAAATAATGTCATCCATATAGTCAGTGACAGTGACAAATTTTCATTAACTCACAAAGTGGGCAGAAAGTTATTTGTCCTACCTGAGGATGTAGGCCAAGGAACGAAAAAAAAAAAAAAAAAAAGAAATGGGATTTCTCATTAAGAAATAATCTTTTGTAACAGTAGTTTAGTGTATAACTGTGTCTATGTCTCCGTTTTATTTTTGGCCACTAAAATAATTCGTCTTTGAGAATATGCTTGTAAAACAAAGGAAGTGTGTAGGAATGAATGCAAAAGATCTCCTGTATATAGAGAAGGTGCTGAAGGATAAAAATGAGAGAAAAACGGGGGATGCAATGGAGAAAACACTACCTTTTTTTTTTTTTTTTTAATTTTTACATTCACCTATTTCTGTTTTGGAGACTTCCCTGAGGGACTAATGAGCCCTGGGAACAGCTAGCTGAGTTTATCCAGCACCTAGAAGCATTTGGAATTGAACATATGTTTCAAGGCCAGCAGCTGCTCCTCTCTTTCTAAATTAATATAGCTTTTTAAGAGGTTGTTATAAGTCCAAAAAAGGGGCAAAATAGGAGGTACAGGCAGACGAGGATAATGAAAATACATACAGTCAATCCTGATTTTAAAGCTTTGCTGAAAGTTGTAAGGTTTTAGCCTGGAAGAGGGAGGCAGGGAGGCATATCCACTCTCCCAGCATCAACAGAAATATTTTTTCTTCACAAGACCCAATACACACAGTCCTTGGATCCTTCACTGATTTTGTCAAAGGATGTTTTTGTTAGCAGCAATCTTGGAAGCAGTGAAGACAAGGGAACTAAGGTATTTCAGGACATCTTATGGAGTCCCATGATAATAAGGCTTCAGCATTAAAGTTCTTATTGACTAGCCAAGGGTTTGAAGCTGGTGCCCTGGAGGTGAGGAGCACATTTGCTCAGTCTAAATTTCTTGAATGCAACTGGTAAAACAACATATGTCATAACAATATGATGCTCAGTTCTGGATCTGAGCACAAGGGATTATTATAAAATGGAGGAATTTTTTTCATTCACATAGACTGGCACACCATAGACCAAACTGGAGTATATTCCTAAATACTTCCCACGGGATTGTCATCCTCAATCCCTTGACTCCAGCATTGAATGTGGATAGGTATCCTGTTGTTGAAATAAAACATTTAGAGAGCCAAGAAAGCAGACAAGATTTCATAACATTAATGCGTCAATTCAATTAGTCTGGCTACCAAAGTTTTACTCTGTCATGCCTGTCTAAAAGCCCAGAAATAAGGGAAAAGTAGAAGTCATGAGAGTATCTCAATAATCTATGGATATCAGACAATCATTCAATACTTAAAAGTACTTCCAAACTTTTTTTCCAATATTCTTTGCTAACCACTTATTTAACTCTTCCTTGACCCTTTTTTTTGGTACATGGTTCTTTTAAAGATGTTTAGGCAAATGAAAGACTGAGTATCCAAAAGCTAGACCTAAGAGCACTTTGGTTTGGCACAAGGTAGCTTGTCTCAATCTGTCTTTTATGTACAAAAGCACAGGTGTGTATATATGCTAATTTATAAAATATTTGTTGCATCCCAAAAAGGAACAACATTTCTTTTTACTCTTTCTACGTTTTTCAGAACTTTTAAAACAGGGGTTTGAAGCACCTCTTTCTTCTTGATTTGTTTGTATATAAACCAATATCAATCTTTCAATTTGTGGCAGAAATATTAGAGATTTCTAGCACGTCTGGATTTTATCTCTGTCAGCAATACTCTGGTGGTAGTCTTTTCAGCTTCACTTCACTGGAGGTTAACCCATCCTTCAAATTAAATACTCTGAGCCTAATTTGGCCCTAAGGGGAATTCAGAATGATTCACTTGACACCATCATCTTCTTTCTACCCTCAAAGTAGAAAATAAAGCCTGAAAGAAAGTCAAGTCTTAATAATACTCCTCACTGTCACCTAACCTGAATGAATCCTTTCTTCCTAAAGCTTCTGGATGACGGTTATTTGCAGTTGTCAGAAAGTTAGGGATTCTGAGCTTTTTTGGAACAAGGGACTTTTTCTCACTCAGGGACCTAACCTGGGTGTCAGGTCTTGTCCTGGGTTGCCTCCTGCATCCTGTGAAATCCTGCAAAAGTAAGGCTATCCATGCCCTCAGGCAGAGGAAAGCCAGATTTCCACTGCCACCCCAGCCATTTTCAAGTGCTGATGGAAAAAGTCTCAGTTAATACCTCAATTAATTAAAAATCTCTTTTCAAACTGTATTGGCTGGAGAAACAAAAATTAATGTCAAACAGAGGTCCTGTGCATGATATATTAGTGCCCTGAGGTTGATGTACAGCGTTATACTGGATCAAAAATAACAATAAAGCAGATTTCTGAATGGACAGGTTCAGTTTATGTCCATGAGACAAGTTAGTGAGTGTTGCTCTCAGAAGGATGCTATTGACAGAACAGGTACTAAGAAAGCAATTAATGAAACAGAAGTTGACTATGTACAACCAGTTTTCCCTACAGTTCTACACCTGGAGCATCATACATCTTATTCCCTGGATGCTTGCAAGAAGCTAATCTGTGAACTAAGAGAGTTTTGATCTAAGTGCCATCCCTAGGCTTAGAACATTGTATGAAACAAGTACACTGCCAAAAAAAAAAAAAAAAAAAAAAAACCATAGAAATGAGAAAAGGGGATATAATGTGATATTATTTGCAATGGAATAATAACATGGAACATAAACATGAGTTTGGGATGTTGTGAGACCTCAGCTCAAGTTTTTGCAGCTTGCCACACAACCTTACCATTATCTTAACACATTTAATTATTAATACCTCCACGGTGATGAATCAAAAGTGCTGCATTTGACTGGCACAGGATGGTAAGTGCTTTGAAAGTCATTATCCTAAACACAAAAAGATTTTGAATAATCCTTCAAAATGTCAAGGCACACATCACATCAGCAATTGTTAAATATTTCTTCTGAGGAAAAAGTTAATTTAAAGCACTTTTGATGTTTAATGCCACTCACGACAGCAGCTGAAAATTAACCCTCTGCATTTCCCTCCCCCAGACCTCAGCAGCCTGGGTATAATGTCCTAGGGTGGTAGGATATTTTCAATGCATCTTATTAAAAAGAAATCAAGGGCAGCTTTAGGAAGCTTGAAGGATGAAAAAACTCAACAAAACTTCTAAATCAATCCATGAGAATCAAGGAACTGGGAATATTTTACTGTCAATTCTATCTATAAAATGGGTGCATTAAAATTCTCCTCTTACTGTAGATGATTCTCCTCCCTGCTGAGTGAATTTCACTGAGGAAATATCATGTTCCTGGGCAGGATGATGCCCTTTCTTGTGGTAGGGATAAAGCTGTGTTTGGCAATTTTTGTAACAATTTCCCCCCTTGTTAAGTAGGTGGGAAGAAGGAGAATGTGTGAAGACTGCAATAAACCTGTATATATAGGTATGTATAGTTGCTAAGATGAAAAAGTGCTTGAATTTTGTGATGAACACCAAGATGGCCATGAAGTTATGAGTTGACCATGAGACCAAAATGTATATATTTTTTTTTTTTAAAGACCCAGTAAAGCTGTGCATCACAACGTTTCCTTCCTTACTTCAACATTATGGTTTCTACTCATTTCTCATTAAAATGGATGGAAATTTTTTAGTTTTGGGGACTAAATGATTTCTCAGAATAAAACTTAAGGAGTACTAGTCTGAGTGTTGCTCAGGATTTGCCTTATCTAACAAAATCATAACTTTTTAAAACTCACCAAATGTTAAATCAGCAAAGGTGCATCTTTGAGGGGTACATAATGAACCATCATGAATAATCTTGTCTGTATTTTTATACTGTATTATTTTCTTTTCTTATTTTCCCTTCCATTTATCTAATTTTATGATGCCAAGACCTTATCAATGCTCAAAATATTTAAAACATTTTTAAGAGCAGAATATTTTCCATGATACCTGAAACTTCTCACCCTAACTTTAATATATCCTCTAAGGAAGTATTTTGGAGACGCTACAAATAACAGCAAAACAAGCATGCAAACAAATAAACAAACAAAACTTTTAAATTGTATGTTTAGAGATGTATGAGAAAAGAAAAGAAAAAAGAAAAGGAAAAGAAAAGAAAAGAAAAGAAAAGAAAAGAAAAGAAAAGAAAAGAAAAGAAAAGAAAAGAAAAGAAAAGAAAAGAAAAGAAAAGAAAAGAAAAGAAAAGAAAAGAAAAGAAAAGAAAAGAAAAGAAAAGAAAAGAAAAGAAAAAAGAAAAGAAAAGAAAAGAAAAGAAAAGAAAAGAAAAGAAAAGAAAAGAAAAGAAAAGAAAAGAAAAGAAAAGAAAAGAAAAGAAAAGAAAAGAAAAGAAAAGAAAAGAAAAGAAAAGAAAAGAAAAGAAAAGAGAGAAAAATAAATATAGACAAAAAAAGGTTTTTCTATTTTCAAGAAAATATGCTGTCCTCAAATTTTGAGAGTAAGCCAGTTGCCAAAGCCAGACATAATCAATGAAGTATGAAGTCCCAGAAACTTAGTGAAATTCATTGTGACCCAAACGCCAGAACAATATTCAGAAACCCTAAATCCTTCTGTAAGAGTAAAATCTGATTGGAAGTCTTTGCTTCTTAGCAAAATTGTTAGACTGTTTGAGGTCGTAGAGTGGCCAGAAGCTATTGACTAGAGCAAATCATCTTTGATAGGAACCAAAAAAAAAAAGCCCCAAAAAATGCAAGGATAAGTCTCAGTTAAGCTGTCTGGTCCAATGCAGGGGTATTGTTAGACTGTTCATTTGTCAGAAATAGAAGGCAGCTTTGACTGTCCTATCACAAGCACAAGTAGAATATGTCTCTGTTTGTCCAGACTGGATTTCTATACGTAAAACAACTTTTTCCTTTCCAGATTACTTGTTTTATACGAAAAATACAAGTGAAGTCTCCAACATAGAAAGTAGCATCCACCTTCAGTGGCAAACTGCACTAAATTTATCTCACAAAGTTAGATGTGTTGCACATAGAAGCTTAGAAATATACAGAAAAAAGATAATTTGTGTTATCTCATTACGGGAAAAAATATTTCATATCAGGCATTACCTCACCTTACAGGAAATATGAAGGGAAATACATGTAAAGCTAGGAAAGTATTTCACAAGAAAGCCTTTGAGGATTTTATAAAATATGAATGTTAAATAGATACATAATATATTTGAATATGCTATGCAAACCAACAAAGGCCTGTATCTGTGGGAGTTCCACCAGTGTCCTCACTATTAATTTATTTAGCTTTTACTTCTCTTTCAGAGGGATAATAATATTATGTGCACACTTTTAGAAGCCCTCAATGGCCATTTAATTGGCATAATGAAGTCATGGAAAGAGTAGGTAACTAACAAAATAAAGAAAAAAAGGTATCCTAATTCTAGGCTTAATATTCTTACATTAATCAGTACCATGACTGGCACTCTATAGAAAACAAAATACTGGAGCAGAATTTATATTTTAGGAGTTTTGGAGTGATTTTGCAATGGAAAGGCACACTTTTAAAGAGGCAGTTAAGGGAGACACTTTATAATCAACAAAGGAAAAAAAATACTAAAAAAAAATCCTGTATTGATAATCTTAAATAGTGAAATCTTGCTAAGTTAAAGAAAAAGAAAAAACCCCAAGTACAATTTTTTAAACACAAATTGAATATTTTCTAATTAAACTGCCAGTGATCAAACAAAGCCATATAGGTGAATGTACTGAATTAAGTTTTCAAAGTCTGCAGACTAGATCTCATTTTTTCACCTCCCAGCTACTGCAAACTGATCAAGATTCTAAGAGAATTGAGTAGGAGCATTTAAGAAACCTAGTCCAGCTGTAAATGGGTGACTAGCATATTTCCCAATTGCTTCTATTGCATTATGTACTAAATTTATTTAATTATGATGGAAGACTTCAAAAGTGTGTTCTAATGTTTCATGGCACAGACAACAGTAGTATTAAGTAGCTGAGTAACATTCTTCATGATAATGTGTATTCTTTCTGCTTGGGAAAAAAACAAAAACAAAACAACAACATCAGTGTTTTGCAGTTTGAGATTCATTCAGTCTTTGGCCTTTCTGACAAAGATAGCATTGAGTGCCAGGGATTATGGATTTGGGGACTTGAATTTGGCTACTCTGAGCAAAGCCACCAGTGCCTTCCATGGGTCTGTTGTTCCAAAAGTCAGGAGAGCTCAGTGCAGTTATGTAAATGAGAACTATGTATGGTACAAGCCATAGACTCCAACATTTCCCTCCTACCTTCAAATATCCATAGCCCATTAATGATGTTGCCAAGGAGACAAACCAGAAGACAGCCCTATCTAACAGGGCTGTATCTGAATCTGCACAACCTGTTTGGTAAATAAATACACAACACCCTAAAGGTGTTGATCAGATTGTCCCTCATTGTCCCTCATGCCTCAGGATCCCCTGTAACAACTTGGGGCAGTCACACAGGCAAATGTGGGAGAAGTGTGTGTGCACTACCCACCAAGAGAATTCTAATCTCACCTGCCATTCACAAGGAGGCTGTAATATCCATGGAAATGCATTGTAGACTTTGCTGCTTTTATTCTGGAACTGTTTAGTGCATTTACATTTTCTATGAAACTCAATCATCTTTCCAGCTTTTCTTTTTGAACCTTTTATTTTTCCCATTAGTCTGTTAATAATTGTTGCTTTCCTGGCATTCTTGTTCTGTTAGGTTATTATGCATTCCTCAGCATTCTGAAAAATGAAAAATGGAAAAAATCACATGCTTTTCAGCTGACTTAACACTGCGTAAAATGCTGAAATTATTAATTGAACATCTTGATTATAAATTAGGTGGAAATAATGTTGAAGAAGCAGCCCCTAGTCATATAGGTTTATTATTAGGGCTACATACTGAATGATTTGAATTCTGTTCTAGTAGTGGTAAATATAGTTATTATGGAAGAATGTGAGCTCGTGGGTTTTGGCTGAATGTCAGCTGAATCAAGCAGGGTATTTCATCTATAATTTAAAATTGCATGTCCTAAAACAATGTCTCTGTTATCTCCTGCTTCCACCCTTCCAAGAGTAACGTGGTTATGATCTTACATAAGATAAGAAAATTATTTCAGCCACTACAAAATAACTAATTGCCAATAATACTGTTGTCAGCTGTCCCTGTGTGCAGCAGCACCCTACTGTGCTAAGCTCAGTAGACTCACAACACAAAGTTTGCAGTGCATTTATGTGATGACTGAGGAATTACAGCTGTTATGGCAGATTTCATCATTAATGCTGGTGATGTTAGGTGACCTTATATAGTTTGTTTGGATGCCAGAGTCATTAAGTGGGAAGATATTATCCAGACTTCATGGGTGCAGCTTCTACTCCTCTGGTGTATTTAGCAGGGCCAAGGTTTCATGATAAGAGTCACTCAGTCGGATACCACACAGTTTAATACTGCCTCATAAGTCATAATTTCTTATCCTCCTGATTTAGCTTAGTGTTACAGATTGTATCTCTGTTGGACTATTATTTGTGCTTTAGTCTGTGCAACATGACCTTGGTAGAGTCCCAGGCTGTCCAAGCCATTTAGGCACTACCATAATAGATATGTTAAGCAACAGCTACAATTGTTCTCGTCCATCCAGGTAGGCTTGGAGCTCAAGAACTGCTGCTTGACAAATGTGCTGCCTCACCTCCTCCACAGCACTGTGAGGGAGCCCTATTCATCTTAACAAATAATGCAAAAGTGAAGGTGTATCTGATTTGAGGGAACTGAAAGGTCCATCTATGTTTGTTTGGGGGCTCCAGAGGGTTGGGGGAAAGGTTTGCCTGAGAGGTTAAGTGATAACTCTGTCCTAGATTGAAGAAAGCTCTTAAATCTGAACAGCTTTTTCCTTGAGGGTGCAGAAATGTGATGAGACCTACATTATTTCAAATTTCAGATAACTCTATTTCTCACTGTTTTCTTTATTTCCTTTCAACTGTAACCTGTTTCTCCTCTCAAATAAGAAAAACACCCAGTGGTGTGTAGCAATCCTGGGCTGCCACCTGGTAATCTGTTTTAATTTCCTGGCTCCTGATGTTCATCTGAGAGTTCTAGACTCAGTTCTGTAAGTTGTTTGCTGGAAGCAAGTCACAAGGAGAAGAGGGTTTCTAATACCAGAAGGATACTCTGTACACCCCAGATTTGTTCCTTGTATCCTAGAATCTCCTTTTGGACATAGTGAGATATGAGAATCCTCGGGAAAGCAGAGCTATGGAATATTCTTCTGTGCAGAAATGACATATGGGGGAATAGCCAAGAACATGTATACAAAAAAGCAAACAATTTTTACATTTTCTGCTGCTTCAAGCCCTTCTTCATAGCTGTGTATGAAGTAAGTTATACTTTAGCTTTCTATATATCAATACCCAGATAACAGAATACGGGAATATTGCTCTGTACCAATCAAAAAAAAAAAAAATAAAAAAAAAAATAAAAAAAAAAATTTAAAAAAAAGAATCCAAGATATGCAAAAAGATCTTTCCTTAATTCCCCTATGAAAAAGTTTAGGTAGCTGTAGATTAGAGAAGATAGAGACTTTTAATGAGTATCACAAATTGGAAGAGCAGCTTGACAAGTCATAAAACTTTACAGAGCTCTGTGTTGATTCCTGTGCAATGCCACGAAACAAAGCTTTTACCTAAGAGCATTCAGTGCTGCTGACACAGAAGGGACCAGGACAATGTCAGGGTAGATTTTTTTATGGGAATCTCACCCACATTACCTCAGTGGGGATGACTGGAGGTGTGTGTTTAAGTGATTCTGTTAGGGAGGACGGGCTCTTGTTTTCCATGTATTTAAATACTGGCTGTGGGTGACATCTGAACAAGCCATGAAGACCAGCAGATTGCTTTCTGAGGCTCCATTCCACAGATTTTAGGTGAAGCAGAAAAAAAAATTCACTTTATCAACAGCAGTAGATTGCCTTGTATCTGCTTTACATCATGGGTTGTCAAACTACTGCAAAAAAGTTAAATGTGGCTTGAAAGCTGCTGAATAGTGGATTATTTTCCTGGGCTTCAGATATTACAGATGGTTGTGGTGTTTATCCATGCACCCTAAAGTTCTAACTTTCAGGAAAAAAAGTGCAAGGAAGTCTCCTGAAGTCAGAAACAGCAATAGAGCAGCCTCATCTTCTCTGGGAAATACAAAATCATAGAATTCTTTAGGTAAGGAAAGACCTGTAAGGTCACTAAGTTCGACCATTAAACCAGAACCACTGTGTTCACCACTAACCCATGTCCTCAAGTGCCACATCTGCACCTTGCCCACTTTCAGAGATGGTCATTCCACCACTTCCTAGGGCAGCTTGTTCCAATATCTGAACACCCTTCCAGTGGAAAAAAAAAAATAAAAATTTTACAACATTCAATCTAAACCTCCATTTTGTAACTTGTGGCCATTTCCTCTTGTCCTGACAAATACATGACCCATGACAAGCTGTTTTCTTACTCTTTGTATTCCTTGATCTTCTCACCTTGGCTGTCAAAGGTATGTGATATCTGTTCTGACAGTTCAGGCATTTGACATCTCATTCATGGTACAGCCCAAAATGATGTAAAATTCTCCACTAGATTAAGGAAGACCTGCAGAATATGCTGATTATCAGCTTTTCTTTATGTGTGTGTGCTTCTCCAAATGTACAGTTAAATATATAAGTTTTCCTTCACTGATCAAACTTTATTCTGGACTTACAAGCTTCCCAGGCACTTGGTTTATGGCTATTTCTTTGGTACTCAGTGTTAAATCAATTGACAGCCTTGGGGTAGGAAGAAATTGTGCTAAAGAAGAGGTCACTGCTGAGTTATTTTTGTTGTGTTTGTATTGTTTTCTTAGTTAGTGTGAAGAGATGCCAGTTTTTAGGGAACAAAAAACAAGAGTCAGCTTGTAGAAAAATACATGTCTTAGAAACCCTCAAAAGAGCCACAGATGAAAAAGAGAGAAATATTTAAAATATTTATTAAGAAATTGCATTGAATTGCCATTCAATTAACATAGAGTTGCCCAGAATAATTTGTCTGTCTGTTCATAAACAATATTTTGCTTTTTGCTATATCCAAACCCGAGTGTTGAGGTACCAAAGAATGAGGTTTCTGACACAAGGAGGCAGGACTGGTATGGAGTTATTAATCTATCAACAACTAATGTGTTTGTAGGTCTCTGCCTCTTCCTGGCACCACCAATCTTGGCAATTTATATCATGATTTTTTTACTATAATTATGGAGTAGGAAATCAGACACGTAATATTCCCCTTTATTAGCATCTCTATCTGGTCTTACAATTCATTAATATGGACAAACCATCAGCCTGAGGATTTCTAAACACTAAATGTGCTCTTGTGAAATGCAGGAAGTTTATTTGTTGGGTGGGGGGTTTTTGTTGTTTTTTTTTTGTTTGTTTGTTTGTTTCATTTTTGGCTTTTTTTTGTTTGTTGTTTTTTAAAGTTGTTATTCAGTGTTTTGAATGTAGATTTTCTGTTGCAATATGAAAAGTGTTCTGAAAATGTTCTAGAAATTTGAAGTTATATTAGAGGATATCATGGCTCATCCATCCGGTTCCTTCATCAGACTGTGTTAGCTCCAAATGCTCCAGAGGAAAATGAAAAAAGACCAAAATTATCAGAAGCAGTATGTTCCAAGATACACATCATAAAACACAAGTGGATAAAATGATGCTCCAATATGTAGTTGTTGTTTTTTAGCATGAATTGCATACTTTATTTCCTCAGCTGTTTTCTTGGCACTTAATATTTAAGGCATAAAAAACTTGGCATAATGATTGCCATTTATTGTCCATTCTTTTGTGCTTAAAATCTGCTTGTTTTTTTTTTTGTTTGTTTGTGGGGTTTTTTTGTTTGTTTGTTTTTTGGTTTTTTTTTTTTTTAAATTTTCTAGACCATGTAGCTAGTATTTAGCATCTAGCAATGGCTGGCATAACATATTTGTGAAAATTGTGTATGAAATCAGGGCATGTAAAAAGTGCTCCGGGTTCTACCAATGTGTTTGAATACCTAAAATCAATTAATTATAGAATTTTTTAGGTTGGAAAAAAGCTTTAAGACCATTGAGTCCCTTGACAACACCATTTCCCTGTGCAGTTTGGCCCAATGCTCAATAACCAACTCCGTGCACAGATTTTCCCTACTCTCTAACACAGATTTGGTGCAGGCTGAGGCCATTTCCTAATTTTTAATTTTTTTTCTTACTTTAGAGAAGAAGTGGATTCCCACATTGCTGCAACCTCCTTTCAGATGGTTGTAGAGAGGGGCACAGTCACTCCTGAGCCTCCTTTGCTCTGGAATAAACAATAATAAATCCCTCTGCTGTTGCTCACAATGACTCATTTTCCAGACCCTTCTCCAGCTCCATTGCCCTCCTCTGGTTATGCTCCAGCCCCTCAATCGCCCTCCTGTCATAAAAATCCCACAGTTGACCCCAGGATTCCATAATGTGGCCTCAGCAATGTGCAGGACAGTGATATGGTCACTGCCCTGGTTCTGCTGCCAAACCACTGCTGTCATTGGCCTTTTGGCCACCTGGGCACACACTGGCTCCTGTTCAGCTGCTGTCAGCCAGCATTTCCAGGTCCTTTCCTCACTAGGCAGCCTTCCAGACTCTCTATCCCAGCCTGGATCTGCAGAGGGGTGCTGTGTCCCAAGAGCACAATCCAGCACTTGGCCTGGTTGAACATTGCAACCAGGTCCCAGCACATCTATCCCATTTGCCCAAGTTTCTCTGGACTTAATGAGACTGCATTCCTATTATCTTATTCAACAAAAAGGGACTCCTATTATCTTTATTTCATTCAGCATATTCTATTTGTAGCAGGCATTTGATGCAATGAAAAATCAGAAGTGCAAGTAGAAAATATTCTTTCGTTCTGAGGTTCCTTTTGATACCAGGTAGAACTGGGTATGTTCACCATCAAATTGCTGCCAAGGAAGGAATCTGGAAATTATCAGAAAGTCAAACTTTGCAAACCAAGGCTTCTTTGACACTTGAAGAATATAGATTAAATGGACCGATTTTATCAAAAAAACCACATACTTGAATGTTGAGAAAACTCACAAAGTCACATCTGGGAATTCAGCTAATTTGGTGTTTGTAAGTTAGATATGCTTTGAAACAAACGAAAAACATCTAGATTAAACACTATATCAAATACAAAAAACACTCAGTGTGGCATTCACTCCCTTAAATTTTGTGTGTCTAAATGTGAGGCGTGCATTTTAAGTTGAACATCAAGACACCTTCTGTACTGAGCACAGAAAGGATATAATTTCCAGATGAACAACAAAATTCATGAAGAACTAATGAGTCAACAAAAAGATATCTAAGATGGGAGCAGGGAGATCAATCACCCTCTTGTAGCAACTGTTTTTCTCCATTGACTACGAAGAAAGTCTGGAATCACAGTGTAAATTTGATGCCTAATGCTGAGACGGAAAAAATTGAGATGAGTCCTACCCTAAATATCTACCACCCCATCACTTTTTTTCATGGTTGGATTCATTGTTGTTAATGGTTGATTTCACTTTCAGCTCTTATATACTGGCAAATTGCTCTTGCTCTCTGCTTTTCTATACATCAGGGGAATATTTATACAGAGTAAAGAAACATTTCCCAAATTACAGGAAAATAATATTTCTTCATATTTTTAAGGAGATTACATAAAGCTCATGTAGTAAACTTAATCCCTCAGTTGTTGTTGGAATGTTAAAAGAAATACTGAAAAGGTGTATTTTGCATTCTAACCTGTTAAAACTGCAAACTTGCTAAGTTTTCAAGGATTTGCTTTTCAGGGATTATTTCTGTCTAGGAAAAAAAAGAAATAAAAAAAAGAGTCCTGTAAACAACAACCTAGAGTAAATCAACATACTCTTTGGATTTTTGATTTAATAGCAATGAACTGCTTTGTGTAAATCAACCAATGATCCTCAAAGAAAGGTGCCCTGAGGCTTTAAGGCAACTGAGACTCTGCTCAGAAACTGACTTCAAGTGAAGCAACCTGGTTGAAATATCATCTTCCCAGTTTGAGCAAGCTTTTCATTTTTAATTGAAAGTAGGAGCACTGGGCTAGAATATAAAAGGCCTCTCAGTTCTCTGCCAAAGCCCCATGACACCACACATCAACACCTTTTTTTATTTATCAATGAGTTAATTTACAGTTTTGGAGGGGAAATGTATAGCTGGATGTATGCCACAGTGTTCTGACGTAAAATAACCCCTGGTAGCTCCCTTTGCCAGTGGTTGAACTCATGCTGCTTAGTTAATGATTAAGGTTCAACTTCAGCATGTTATTATGATGTAGGTGAAATTAAGTGAATGGTGGAGAGGATTACAGAGCAATTTCAAATGTGAATTTATATATTTATATATACATGTGTAAAAATATCTTTATTTATTTTTAGAAAATATTTTCTTTCTGGGAAAAGTTTGGGAATTCTTACTTTCACTGGAACCCAAATAAAGTTTTTGCTGCTGTGCATATTTTCTGTAAGATTTCATGCTGGGCAAATTATATCCACAGCAGTAGAGCATCAATGAGAGGCAGGGAAGCAAACAATTTAATCACAGAAAGAATTCAGAGCAGGTATATAACCTTGTGCATTTTTCATCCCACCAGCCTGAAGGTCATTATATCTCAACTGGGAAGAGCAAAAGAAGAAACTCTTCTCTGTGAGGACAGACACAGAGTTACAGAATCATTAAGGCTGGAAAAGAACTCCAAGATCACTGAGTCCAACCATTAAGCCAAAATCACCACTAAACCCATCATCACCAAAACCACCACGAAACCATGTCCCTAATTGCCATTCCACTGCTCCCATTGGAGGGTAACAAATGTTACCTGCAAAAGCTTTTCCTGAACAAATACTTCCAGAAAGAAGGAAACAATTATAAAATGCCTCAAACAAACAAAAACCAACCAGATTTAAAAAACCATATATATGTATGTATCTATCTATAGATATATTTATAGATGATAGATATAGATATAGATATAGATATAGATATAGATATAGATATAGATATAGATATAGATAGATGATAGATAGATAGATAGATAGATAGATAGATAGATAGATAGATAGATATAGACATATAGAGATATAGAGATATAGAGATGATATAGAGATATAGAGATATAGAGATATAGAGATATAGAGATATATATAAACCTAACCATTAGTTACTCCAGATTTTGGAAGACCACTTTCCTTTGTCCTGCTTTTCAAAAAGACTTAAATAGCTTAAATGCAGATTTGCAGATGTATATTCTTGATGAAGTTTATCTCAAAGCACCAGTCCTTCAATGATGATTTAGGATGATGTCTGGGAAGTATGGAACTGGTTTTTTTTCTGATTGATAATAAATGATTGAAGTTGTAACAGCTAATGGCATTACTCTGAAATATGTGGTTCAAGGGGCCAAAATTTGCAATCCAGAACTGAAATACTTAGATATTTTGTATGGGCAATCCTGTTTAAGCAGTAAGGGATATTTTTCCTTTGAAAGGAAAAGTTAAAATCTATTACCAAAAAAATATATTAAAAAAAAAAGAAAGATAAATTTCCCCATTTAAAAGCATATATCAGTCACCTTATCAAAGAATTTGCATAACTACTAATTTCAGTGTTTTCTTCCCATACGCCAAAATTCTGAAGCCTGTAATAATAAAATGAAAATAAAAGAAGCAGACTTCCTCTTGAAGCTTTTCCAAACAGTAAATAAATTTATTTATCAACCTGCAGTATCAGATATACCTGCTCTCGGTGGACTCACTTAGTACCAGGAATTATTGCTGAATAGAAAGCTTATTTAATCTATTATGGGTCAGAATTTTTATCAAGCTGCTTAATTAGAGTTCTCTCCCTCCCACTCCCTTTTTTTTTTTTTTAATGCTTAATGAGGAGTTTCATCACTCCTGCCAAGATGAGTTGGGTGTTTTCAAGCAGATGAATGTGATGTAAGTAAATATGTAATATGATTTAACTTTCTTGCTTTTTTCCATTCAGACGTAGGGTCAAAAGCTTCATTAGTTCAATAATATTTCAGGGAAGTTTAAAAACTTTTAGTAAAGGCATGATAACACACCCATGATCTTTTCCAAGCTAGAGCATCCTAAAATTAAAATAGATGTTTAATGAAAATTAGTCATGTGAGTTCCTTATAAAAGTTTCAGATGGTTTTATATGAAATAAACCCCATTTTTTGAGTGTCTTTCATCAGGGAACTACTTCCACATAACATTTTAATGAAATTATTTGATATCAAATGGGAGAGGGAATTGGGAATAACATCTGAGTTGTTCCAAACAATGACCTCATTTGTTATACGGAAAATATTCCTTGATGAAAATACATTAAGAAGTAATAGGATAATAATATGTTAGGGCAAACAAGTAAGTCAGCAAGTTTTAAAAAATTACTCTCTTAATTTAAAAAAAATACTGTAATCCTGAGACAGCTATGTGGCATGAATAGACTTCACCTAAATTATGGAAGTCTGAAAAAGAATAACAGGAGAGGATCTAATTTAATGGAAAGTGTAGTCTGTGATCTGTGAAATAACTATTATTTACAGCATGGTTTTTACCTCTGTAGCCTGGATTTGCTGAAGTTTTTGTGGGCCTGTATGGTGCAGGATCCTGGTCTGTATTGTACCAAACAGTAAAAATGCAACTTTGCAGAACAGGTTGAATTTCAAAGTTCTGGGAAGATAAGGCACTACAACCTCACCCTAGTACTGCAACAACCTACCTCAGCTGGAGTTGTTGGAAGTTTTTCTTTCTTCTGACTTCAGCATTTCTACACATTTCTTGTAGAGCATTTTCCTTAAAACCCCAGAAGACGTAAATCCACAGTGGTCTATTTATTTTGTATTTTGGTGGTGTAACCCCATTGTATGCTTATTGAGAATCTGCTCCCAAACAATTTCTATCAACTACACAAAACCAGACAAGTAACAGGACAAGATCATACTTTCAATGAAGTCAGTACAAATATTATAATTGACTTCAACACCACCAGTATTCTAATCACAGAAGGTTTTTAACTCAGAGTTTCCCACTAGCTTAAGAGAAATATTCAAGTGAAAAAATGTTAAAATGAAACTTTGCAAAATCATTCAGTACTTAAAATATCATGTATCTTAAGAGAACAAATATAATGGACAAGTTAGAAATACAAAATCTGTAAACAAAGTAAAACAGTCTAAATATTTATTACAAATAAATACTAATTTATTTATTCATTTTTTTTTATTTGCTTATTTATTGTAAGTAAATACTCTGAAGGTAATTGTAATACAACTTTCTGATTAAATAGCCAAAGAATATAGATTAAAAAAAAAAAAAAAAAGGGCTGCATTATCCACTTTGTATTTCCTAGATTAGATGTAAAAAGATAGGTTGCTCTATGGGAAAGCAAAATAAGTCTTACATTTACATCATTGCTTTGTTGTTTTTCGTTGTTTTTTTTTTTTTTTTTCTTTTCTTGAAAGCCCTGAGATGAAAGGCTTTTTAGAAAGGAGAAGGAAACCATGAAGGTGAAAAACTCATACTCTCTTACAGGAGGCAATCAGATACTGTTTATAAAAGTTTCCTTCTGCAACTGGAAAAATATTGAGCTAAACCCCCAACCTTATTGAAACAGAGTCAAGAGATTATGAATAACCAATCTCTAAGGAATCAGCAAGCACACATGGTATTTCTGTTTGAACAATGATCTAATCTGTGCTTTTATTACTTACTATTGGTAAAATCCTGGCTCTGTTAAAGTCACACTGACAAAACAATGTGATTTTGCTCCACTTTAATTATATTTCCCTTTCAAAATACACATGATCATTCTGGAGTTCTGGAGATGACAGAGTTTTGCTCATGTTTCCTAAATTATACTAGCTTGAATTAGTAGCAGTAAGATGTATCCCTCATTTTTTTTTACTGATTCTGTAATAAAGGACCAGAAGAAAATAGAATAAATCTTATTTTGAAGATAATTGTGATGCTCTCTTAAGGTACAGCTACACTTTATTTTATGAAAAATACCCTGAACTCTCTGCAAATCAGCTTAATAAAAAAAGGCAAAAGTTTTTTGGGTGTTTATGCCATCTATTTTATATATTCAGATTACTAAAAAGATCCAGAAGAAGAATAAAGTTATAAGATCTATAAAAAGACCTTTTATAATTGGGGTGAACAGAGAGAAACCCCGAGGTGTCCCATTCTGAGGGACATAAATAATTAAAAGTTTCCTATAGACTAAAACAAAAAAAAAAAAAAAAGAAAAAAAACCAAAACACCAAAAAAACAAAACCAAAAAACCAACCAAACAAAAAACCTACCAAACAAAAACACCTCTAAAATAAGTACATCTACCTGTCTATCTCTCTATCAACTAATTCTTCTCACATAATGATAAAATTTCTCACTGTCTACACAGAATTTATTGCTCTGGTATGATTTGAAATGCCAAAAAAGATATTTACTCCCCAGCTATGTGTGTGACTGTAAGTGCTTTAAAACATATGAATATATGCTTTAAATGTTCGAGATACAAGTATCCATTGATAGAATGAAGTCTCACCAGCATCTGTGTTCTTTCTCAGAGATGATATTTTCCTGATAAATTAATATCATACAGCATTTTGAACTCTTTTTGTGATTAAGAGGTCCATATAAAATGCAAGAAATCTCAGACCAATGGTCAGCCATAATGTGTTACATTGAGTCACCATCCTTATGGCAAATGCTTGTAAAAATAACACAGGTCACATCAAAGTCTTCAGTAGCTAGTGACTTTGTTTGCTCCATTTCAGGTGCCAGGGTGGATCCAGTCCAGCCCAGGAAGAATGAACTGGCATAGATGGAATGACAGACATTAGGCATAAGTACTTTTTATATCAAGCCTTTGGCAAGTTACTTGTTGGAAAAATCTGTTCTCATGAACACAATCCAAAATGTGCAAGTTGTGCTACTAAGGCATATGATAACTTCTAATATCCAGGGATATGCTAATACATACCATCCTGGGATATGCCAAACCATTGCCAGGATAATGGCTCATTCCAGATGCCAGTCAAGGTCCTTTTGACAGCCTTAGGGCATTTCAGTATAAAAGCAGCTTTTACTGGGTTGTTCAGAGCAGCAGATCTTTTATCTTTCCCCAGCTCCCCCCAACAGAAACTGTAAATAAACTTTGAATGAAAAGAGGATGGATGCATTTAATGTTCTGGGTTTTTTGTTTTATCTGTGGGTTTGTAAGATTTTGTTTGTGTTTTTAATCTGTCACCATGTTGCATCCAACGAAAAAAACCAAAACTTTACTATTATTTATACACCATGGACACCAGAAGATAATAACAAACACAAACGTAACAACTACAAACATAATGAAAAAAAAAATAAAAGGTAAGAATGAGGCTGATTATTAGGGTGGTTTCAGAAAACGAAAGGAAGAAGGTTACTAGAGATGAAAACAACAGATTCAATGTGATTAGATGCTACACATGGACAATTTTTAAATGAAATCTTAAGGTTGGTGGAGTGCTCTATTGACAAAGTATTAGCAAGTTCTCAATTATTAGATTATGTACCAGATAAATTGCTCACTGTATGCCTAAAGGTTCAAGAAGTTTGATTTCTAATAGTGAAACATTATTTATTTATTTTAAAATGAAATTTACTGAAACAATTTAAAAAGGCACAAACACCTAAGAAAATGGATGGTCAATGACTTGCATGTTTTTCATAAGAAGCTGATTATAAAATATTCACAGATGAGATGGGATAGGTGATCCTCCAGAACAACACAACTGATAGAATTTCAATCATGCTCAAAAGAAATTTTGGGAAAAAAGGGCAAAAAAAGAAAAAAAAGTAACTATGGAACACAAAGCTACTACGGGAGGTTTTACCAGTCCATTAACTAGTAATTAACCTTAATTAAATTTAATTAATATCCCTTAATATTAATCAGATAATATTAAGTTTTAGAGTAATATTTCTTCATATTAATTAAGATTAATTATTAAAAATTGAAATATCTTGCAAGAATGCTAAGCTGATTTATTCATTAAAGATTTAGCATCAAAACTATATATTTTGCTAAAGTGCACAATAGGTCTTGGCTGCTGTGAGCCAACTATACTGTCCTCCTCTTACGACTTACCAGGTGTATTAATATTTAATCAGGAGTTCAGGTGTGGACTCGTACAGGTTAACCAGCTACAGACAAGCTGGTTTAGCCTCTGAACATGTTCACTTGCATTCTGAAAGCGTGTGGTCGACCCAAACTCAGAAGTCACCTTTTTTTTCAAGTCTAATTAAACTGATTGCAGGGACGGGCTAATGAGACTGGGATTAGGTTACCTCTTCTGAGTAATGTACTCCATAAAAAATCAATTTGCCTCACAATCAGCAGCACCTTTTGTATATAACTTTAGTATACATTTCTCAAGGAGTGCAGCTTGGAATGTCTGCATAATGCAAGCAAGGACCTTAGGCAGTGAGTGGCTGAATGACCTTCACCAGGAGGTCCAGGGACAAGCAAGGACCAGAACAACTTTCCCAAATTTGACACTAGCACCTCACTCCTTGGTAATTTTTCTTCTACTTAATTTGTTTGGATTGGCACAAAGGTCTGTAGGAGAAACTTTATTGCCCACGTGGTACGAGGTTTCAGACTAGATGGCCTTTTTGTCCTTGACAGCAAGGAATGTCAAGGGAGCTATGAAAATATAGTGCAGGCTTAATACTAGAGTTTCTGTGTGTAGTTTTTAATACCCATACACTCATCAGGAGGTGGAAAACAAAATAGTAGTAAAAAAATCAAGCAGTCACACAAAGAAAAGTTCCTCAGATCGGTTCTATTGACCTTGTTCTTGCTTCTTGTCAGTTCCCCACATTATACAGTGAATTCTTCCATATATCTCTGGGAAATAGAAATCTTCACAGAGATACAGCATGAAGGAAAAACACTTAATGGGCCACATTACAGCAAAATCTATTGATCTGCTTTCTTTTACTTGTAGGCATGATTGAGGGCTCAAGTAATTGAATTTTCTTCTTGTAGTCTGACATTTTATTTTCTAATTTTTTTTCTTTGTTCTTGAGACATGCTAAGCAAACAGAGATGAGACTGTAGCAGGGGCAGCCTAGGCAAGGAGAGTAGTCTAGGCAAGGAGACCTGAACTTCTATTTTCTTTCTTGCTAATTTGGACCACCACTGGGACCAAAATTGGACATTGGCACCTTCTGAGTCTTTCTGTGGAGCTGGCAAATGGAGAAAGCAGTGATTTCTTTAAATTGCAATTTAATCCTGATGATCACATCATTCTTAGCCAATTTCCATAATGCTTAAAGAGCCAAATTTGCACTTAAATCTTAGTAGAGTAAATGCAGACACCCAGAAGAAATTACATAAAGACAATTTTCTATGACCAGGAGTCACTTATCATCCTGTTACAAGGACCTTAGGCCAGAAATCCCAGTCAGTTTAATGAAGTAATTTTGGAAAATCACAATATTTCAGAGTATCTTACTCTCCTTGCAATCCATTGTCAGAGGACATGATTGAAGGTCCAGAGATAGGTCAGTTATTAGCTTATCAAAAATCCCTTTCATCGCTGCCGAGGATTTATAATCAACCAGGAGACATGCAGCTGTCAGGATGCAGCCAGGAACACATGCAATGCTGGGCTGGGCAGAATACAAATGATCATATAGGATCGATCAGATGATTTTTATAAGATCAATCAGGTGATTTGTCCTTGCACTTGGCTGTTTAGGGAGTGCATCTGCAGCCTTTGATGATGCTGCCAAAGTCCTCCTGGTTCCTTTCTTTTTCTTGCTCTAAATTTTAGGTCCCGAGGCATGAAATTCATGGTCAATGTGAATCTTGAAAATCGTTGTTCACATATGAAAGAGTCTACAAAATCAAAAATGAGCAATTGAAATAACTGACAGTCACAGAATCATAAAATATCCTGAATTGGAAGGGATCCACAAGATTTGTCAAAATCCAGCTCCTGACCCTGTACAAGACTATCAATAAATATCTCATTTCTTCCATCTCTCTTTTACTTTCTTTTACTTTCTATCCTTTATATTTTCTTTGCTTTTCTTCCTGTTTGCTTTCCTATTACGCAGTATGAGGCAATATTTATTAGTGAATAGCAGAGCAAGGCTAGAGAGAAAATAATGACCTTTAAAGTCATCATGGAAATAGTTTAGATAATTCAAGGATAAAGTAAGTTGTTTTGATTGCTGAGTTTGGGTTTTTTTGTAGTAGGTTTTTGGTTTTTGTTTTTTAGGGGGTCTTTTTTGTTTGGTTGGTTGGTTTTTTTTGTTGTTGTTGTTGTTTTTTGTTTTGGTTTTTGGGTTTTCTTGTTAGTTTGTTTATTCATTTTGTTTTAATTTTTGTTTGTTTTGGTTTTTGTTTGTGTTTGTGTTTTTGTTTTGGTTTTTTTGTTTGCATTTTCGGGTTTTTTTTTGTTTTTTCTGGAGTATTGCTTCAGGACAAGCCTCTAATCTTATGATGACCAAAAAAAAAAAAAAAAAAGGAATTTCCATTAGACTCATAGCTTTGCTGCTGTTACTTTGGATTAATGATTTACTGATATAGGAACCAAAGGACTGAGCAGACATTTTCCATGAGCAATATAAATCTTTGCAACCGATGGAGGTTAAATGATCTTCTTGCAAGTCTCTCTTTCACTTTTCATTTCAGTCCATAAATATAAATAATATGCTGGGTGGAACAAATAAGAGAGCTGTTGTTTGGTTGGTTTTGTTTTTCGTTGTTTTTGTTTTGGTTTTTTTGTGGTTTTTTTTTTTGTTTTTTTTTTTTTTTTTTACAAAACACCAATTAATTTAAAATTCTGTCTTTGTAAGGATTTTATTCAGGATCAGATGTTGTTCTGATTGGTTTACTTCAATGAACACTAAAAAAAAAAAGGTATATCCAGTCACTTTTGTGTCCGGTTTATTAAACTTTTTCATCAGAAAAAGAAGAAAAAAAGTATAACTTGATTTCTGTACTATATCCCAACAGTCAAATTGTACAGAAGAACCTTGACACAGAAACCAATTTGCTTAACCATCATTTCTACATCACTCTACCTCTCCCAATATAAAACAAAAAGCTAAACTATGTCATTGAGTATTGCAAATGAACTATTTTATATATAGGCTTTACTGTATTGGGAAATATATTAATAGACCCCGTCTCTTCTGTGACTTGCAACCTTCTTAGCACTTTTGAGCTTAACAGGACAAATTCTGTAACCCAGCTAAATTTCCTACAGAAATAATTGTGTAAAGTCACAGTAGATCAGAAAATGATGATTTTTTTTTTTTAGCAAAAGTGCATCATATGGCATGTCTTTTCTTTCTTTCTTTCTTTCTTTCTTTCTTTCTTTCTTTCTTTCTTTCTTTCTTTCTTTCTTTCTTTCTTTCCTTCTTTCTTTCTTTCTTTCTTTCTTTCTTTCTTTCTTTCTTTCTTTCTTTCTTTCTTTCTTTCTTTCTTTCTTTCTTTCTTTCTTTCTTTCTTTCTTTCTTTCTTTCTTTTTTTTCTTTCTTTCTTTCTTTCTTTCTTTCTTTCTTTCTTTCTTTCTTTCTTAATTTCTTTCTTTCTTTCTTTCTTTCTTTCTTTCTTTCTTTCTTTCTTTCTTTCTTTCTTTCTTTCTTTCTTTCTTTCTTTCTTTCTTTCTTTCTTTCTTTCTTTCTTTCTTTCTTTCTTTCTTTCTTTCTTTCTTTCTTTCTTTCTTTCTTTCTTTCTTTCTTTCTTTCTTTCTTTCTTTCTTTCTTTCTTTCTTTCTTTCTTTCTTTCTTTCTCCAGATTTTAATACTGTGATTATAATCTTGCATCTGATAAAATGTCTGTAAGGAAAATATCCATAGAAAATTTAAATTTAAATTTTACAATACTCTTAATCCAGGCGAATACAAAAACAATAGAAGTTAAACTCACACATGAGTGATTTCAGGAGCTAGAAGCATGCTAGGGTATGAGTTTGAATTTCATTTTTAAACATTTCCACAGGTAAATGACACAGAAGAAGATGTTACAGGATATTAGATATATTTAAATCAGAAACTGCTTCCTTTTCATTTTGGTGGAAAGACTTATGACAATATTGAAAATGAAATTGTATCCTCTTTATTTATTTAATCCAAAAGCTAATAAAGGAACTAATTTCCTAAACTAATAAGACTGAGAGTAGATAAAGTCTTTTAACCAGCCAGCACATCTCTCTCCAGTGGAGGATGGGCATGTTTTAGGGAAGGTCCTGATAAGAAGCTTTGTTAGTATGGTGAACCTTCTCTATCAGTCTCCAGATTTATAAGCCTTACTTTGTTGGTTTAGAGCATGTGTATGCACAAGGGCAATAGCGTGACATTGATTTCTTTAGGAGCTCCTCTTCAAAATCAATGGAAAACTGTGTTTAAAAATTGAAGGTACGTTATGGTGTTAGAATGCAATATCTTATGACCTGATCCAAAAGACCCTTAGGTTAAGTTTCATCATCTGGAGTTTAGACATCTAGCCAAACTAGCTATTTTAACTCGTCTCTGTGATCAATGTAGAGAAATAGGTGCCTTTTTTTTTCATGAAGTGTGATTTATCCTTTGTATTCAGTCTGAGAATAGTGAGGGGAACAGTTAACCTTTTCCTCTCATTTTCTGTAAAAATTTCAGTCTGCGAGTTGTTCTCTTTTCTCAGCTTCTCAGTACTCAAATCCTCACAAAATCCAAATCTCTTCCTGTTTGCAAATTTCCTTTTAAAGTATTTCTGCACACAAGAAGCAATGCAAACATAGGCCAGAAGTACAAATGAAATATATAATGAATAAAAATCGGTCCTAAAACTGTTCCTCAAGAAAGCCAAGGAAAATTGCCATTTTCCAGTAGTATGTATTATATAAAAATAGTGCCTAAAGTTCCAGCCGGGATTTCAGCCTTGGTACATTAACTTCAGTAGATAGAGATAGCAGAAGGTAGTCTCTGCCCTTAAGAGTTTATAATGTAAGGAAATGAGAAAACGAAGTCTGGGAGGAAAAGGGAGGGGCACAAAAACATTAAGAGTGAAATTCCAGTCTTAGTAAAATAAATTAAGTTTTGCAAACATTGCTAGGATTTCAACCTAGATAGTTTTCCAGACACACAAGAACAGGCTGCTCAGAGAAGCTGTAGCTGCCCTGTTTCTGGAAGTGTTTGAGGATGTATTCAAGGTGTTTCACAAGTGATTGAGGAGCCAAAAATGAGAGGTGTCCCACTGGACCTTGTGCTCACCCAGAGCGAGAGGCTGGTGCAGAATGTGATGCTCCAAGGCAGCCTTGGCTTCAGTGACCACGAGAAGGTGGAGCTGGAGATCCTCAGGGCAGTGAGGAAGGCATGCAGCAAACTCATTGCCCCAGACTTCAGGGAACAGACTTTGGCACCTTCAAGGATCTTCTCAGTAGAGCCCCATGGGACAGAGCTCTGGAGGGCAGAGGGGACTAAGAATGAGGCTGGATTTAAAGGGCCACCAAAGCTCAAGAGTGATGCAGTCCTGGGCACAGCTATAGGTATGGTGGAGAAGTGACTGAGAGCAGCCCTGAGGAGATCAACTTGGCAGGTGATGGTGGATGAAAAACAATTTGAGCAGTCAGTGAGTGCTCACAGCCCAGAAAGCCAAATGTATCCTGGGCTGCATCCAAAGGACCGTGGGCAGCAGGTCAAGAAAGGGGATTCTCCCCCCTCTACTCTGCTCTTGAGAGAGTTGGAGAGGGGCTCTTCTTGAGGAGCTGCAGTGACAGGACAATGAGTAATGGGTAAAAACCAAAAGAGGAGAAATTTAGGTCAGTTATTAGGAATAAGTTCTTTATTGTGAAGGTGATGAGGCACTGGCACAGGTTTCCAATGTAGGCTGTGAATGCCCCATCCCTGGAGGTGTTCAAGGACAGGTTTGATGGGGTCTGGAGAAACATGGTCTAGGGAGAGGCTTTCCAGCCCCTGGCAGAGGTGTTGGAACCACATAATCTTTAAGGTTCCTTCCAGCTCAAACCATTCTGTGATTCTACAAAATCTGTCTGACCTTGGAAGTGCACTACAAGACCCTCTTGGATTTAAAAGCAATACAATTTTGTCCATAACTTTGTATGAATTCTTGACTTCTGAACTAATTACAGTGAGTAATTCTCTTGATACAACATTAAAAAAGGTAAAAAATAATAGCAATACAAAAAGCAAAACCACATACAGAAATTAGGTTATCAGCTTCAGAAATATATTTACTGATTTTCATCCCATATATATTTGTTGACTATAAGACTCTTCATTTGTTACATCATTTAAATGAGAGGGGATATGGGTATTTTTTAAGCAGTCTACCAGCACAATGAAGCAAACCTACAGATTTGTCAATTTGATCTCTTTTCTCTTTCTCTTTCCTCATTGTCCTTCTTGTATTATAAGGAAAGAATAGTGTCTTATCACTTCAGAAAACAGAGAAAAACAACTCCCATTCTTTCACTCTTTCAGCCCCCCCACACATGCTGGGAAGAGGGCAGAATTTAGCAGTGTCCCTTTAAATTGTCTTTGATTCCTGCATATAACTCTTCTCCCGGGTTTTAGTGCCATATTGTAATGTTAAAGTGTAAAACTCTGCATCTGCTGAGGCATTTGGCTGGAAAAGCAAGTATGTCAACGGCTGTCCCTAGCTGCCATCACACATATGGATTTTCTGTGTTCAGCTCTGCCATCTGGTAGTTAGACCTAAATTCACTCCTCATTGAGTAAGGACTATCTACCATATCATACTTCATTCTATATGCTATCCCTTTTCATAGCTTTGCTTTATGAAACTTTATGTAGTGTTTGTGTGTCCCATATGTGTGAAAATGTTGAAAGTGTTCAGAAATATTGAGGAAACACTTTCTGGGTATAGCCCAGACAAACACACACACACATGTATGTGTGTGTGTGTGTGTGTGTGTGTGTGTGTGTGCACAGGCACACTCACATGCCAACAGAGAACCTTCTCCAGGGCAAGAGCAATAAGGGATCCTACTTGAAGACACAACACTGTAAATGCAATTTCTAGTGCTCTTGATTAGAACTTGGAAATGAACTTAACAAATCTATAAACAGAAGCTAGTGTCATTTGAGAAGAACCACTTAGTTTAATGAGGATGTGGGTTAATATTCTTTCCAGTCTCTTTTCCCTACTTGTGACATCTTTGGTAGCAGCTTAATCTGATGACATTTCCTTCTCTCATTACTATTTTGTCACAGGAATAAAGTACTGGGGTTTTATGGCTTCTTACCAGAGCAGGTGCAGCTGTATTGCATTGACTTTTTCAATCCTTAAATGCCTTAACCATCTTTCCTTCCCCTTGCCAGGCTCTGCTTATGTCTTCCACTTGAATATGTTTTTAGGATCAACTGCTGGGACAGTGAAAGATGTATTTCACTGAAAATTGAAAATGGGGAGTCTGCAAGATCTCTGTACATTTCAGGAGGGCTAGATCAAGATTATTTTGTTTCAAGAACCAAAAACGGGTTGAGATGATCTTAAATCTCCACTGGTAACATGACTAATAAATTGCCAGGATTATTAAATAAATTTTTCTTCATGATGTTTTAGGAATTGTGCTGGTTACTAGTCCGAACTTTTTGTAAAATGTATCATAATTCAGAATCATCTATGGAATTGCCCATGGTTTGGGAAGGTAGAGAGGTGACTGATGGTAAGTTCTGGCAAGAATGCAGAGAAAGGAGTGTAAAAGCCTCCAAACCTGAGCAAGCTGTGTCTGATTAAAACAAGTCTTCCATTGGTTTTAACATGTTTGAGGAAAGTCTGAGTTAGTTACTCTGTACAAGAATGTAAATTAAAAGTTATACCTAGCTCTTTAATGGCACACATTTTCCATGGATTTCAGTTCCAGTGAGTGAAGACTAGGCTAGGTGGAAATTATTCTCAGGTGGTCAGGGATGTGAAAAGCTTTTGTGTAAATATATCATGGTGCCTTAAAATTCTGTGACATAGCCAGGTTTTTCACTCTTCCCTCCCTCCCTCACATAAGCCCTGAGATTTTGTTCAGAGCTTGGTTTGATTCCAGCCCACCTACCTTCAGGCACCTAACCAAGGCCCACAAAAGAGGTGGTTTTGGCTCAGTAGACAGATGAAGAGGGCGAGTAAAGTTCTTAGCAGTGGGTGCCTGGGTCATTTTTAGCATCTTCAGTGTATTTGAGACATCCATATCATTTTGGCAGACATGCAGTGAAGCTCCTTCTGAAGTGCCAGGCAAGATAATCCAGGAGATCTGACTGCACAGTAGGTGCTCCTTTTTCAGACACCTGAATGTCACCACTCCTGTTGCTTGCAAAAAATGACTCAGCCTTTTTAAGGTCTGAACCTCAACCACAGAATAATTTTCTTTCTGTGACCAATGACCTTCAGAAGCAGCACAAAAATAACAACACAAGGAGAAATTAATCATCGTGTCTTCTGAGCAAAACATAAATGGGACTTTTAATCATAACTTGTGATTGGTCACAAAAACTTCACAATGCTATCCTAGATGTGCTTACTGACCCAAGAAATCAACACAGAATTGTCCAGCATGACTCAGGTCTAGTGGGAGACACACGTTTCTCAGGAATGGCAGCTGGAGACCAGGTAGGAGCTTAGGGCATCTCCACTGGCACTGAACAGATGAATCTCATCTTATGAAAACAATGGTGGCACAAGGTATCTTCAGAGAGAAATCCATCTGACCTATCTGGTGCTTATTTTAGGAAGAAAAGAATCATGCTCTGAAAGTACCTTGCTGTTTCCACAGATATCAGGTAGATAAAACTATCCTAAAGGGAAACCTTTGGAATTTGGTGAGATGAATCTCATATTATTCTCAGGTTAAATTTGAACAACTGTGAGACGCAGGAACAAACAATTAAAAAAAATAAAAAATGAACTGGCCAGATGTCAAGAAAATATGTCTCATCTGTGTGTTCTAATGAAGTAAGCACAGATGTCCCAAAAGAAATGATGGAAGTAATTGAGCTTTGAATAAAAAAGAAAAAATTGGAATCATTAACGCCTTTGAGGTTATAATGCAAGGGAAAATCATCTGTAAGTGTGAATGAGACAGAAAAATGGCTTTATATATCTTTTGGCTCTATCCTGTTTTCCTTTATATGATAGCTTTTTTTTCTTTCTTTCTCTTTTGCTCACCCCCCTCAGGCACTTTGTTTGATCTCTTACATCACATACGTGGTTCTTCATTGCTTCCTTTATTTGCATTTATTTATCTTCTGGAGACTGCACCACTACACAATCAAACAAAATTATTGAACCTTGAAACAGTTCTAGATTGCAAAGATGACACCATAGTAAATTCACATTTGAAATAAAACCTAATCAAATATTATGAGAGGATATGTATCAAATCAACCTCCCAAGAGTGTTTGCATTATAAACTTAATTTTTCAAGGCTATGTTTGCATAAACGTCCAGCCAAGTTCACCTCCAGTGCAACTCGTACCAAAGTCAACTGAGTTACGTTAAGAATCAACTGGAGTCTATTTATGCATTACAGGATGGTTTAATTTATCTATTAGCTTTATCTTTTGTAATGTTAGAGGTAACAAAAGACTGTAGATAAGATATCTTTGTAGTATTAGATGAAACCAAGTGTTGAAAATTCTTCTTTGACTAATTCTTTGCTTACAAATGAAAATAAATACAAATAAATACAATAAATATGCAAACTCTGAATAATATTGAGATTTTGGAGGCATATTTTATTCGTTTTGGTTGCTTTTCTGCCAAAAGAAATCAATCAATTATATAACCAATCAATCAATTGCTCATCAGAATAGAAGCTAAAAAATGTGCATTTAATCTTACATATAATTAAGAGCTGACATGACTGGAAAATAAAAAAAATCAGATCTTGTATTCTTCATCCTCACTCTCTATTTGAAACAAAAGAGTGAAACTTTAACTTTGCCCTTCAATTTACTCTTCTTACCAGCTTCTTCTTATTCAGAACCTCCTGGAAGCTGTTTGTGGACTTCGGCTCATCACAACATTGTTCTGCAGGATCTGGAGGTGCCACAGAAAAGCAAACACTCTTGACAAGTTAACTAAAAAGCATTAATTTGTCCAGTTATGGAATGCGCCTTGTCTCTGAATCTTCAGGTCTCATTTACAAAATGAAAGGAGCAAAAATAATTATGTTTTACACATGGGTTCTTGTATTGAAATTCTACCCAGATCTTAAAATTCTAAAGACCTTAGGGGATAAAAAATATACACCAAAAAACTAACAAACAAACAAACAAACAAAAAACTTCAAAAAACCCCACCAAAACTAAGGCAGACAAACAAAGCCAAACAAAAATCCCCACCAAAGTCCCAGTAAAACATTTTCACTTACAGCTTTCTTATATTTTTTACCTGAAAATGTTTGAGTTGATAGGTCATATATCTCATCACACAGAGGGGTTATCATCAGTATTGTCTTCTCCCAGTAGAGGGTGTGTGTATGTGGATAAAGGAGAAAAGCATCCAAAAAGGTTAGCAACTTCTGCAGCCATGCCAGCAACAGCTCAAGCAGCTTCTAGGCAAAACAATAGCCTTGGGAACTAGCATTCTAATACTTTAAAAGCTTGCTATCATCCTTATTTCCAGTTGAAATATTAGTCTTCCTGAAACAGCTCTGAATAACCCAATTTGACCTTATAGCTGACCCTGGTTTGAGCAGGAGGTTGGACTGCATGACCTCTTGATGTTCCTTCCAACTGAAATTGCCCTGTTACATTTCCACCCTGAATATTTTTGGTTTTGACTATGATTGAGATTATCTTCCACCCCTTTTTACAAATTTGTTATTGTCCAAGGAGATGCATGTGTAGGTACTGCAGCTGAACTGCACAGGAGCTGTGGTGACCACTTGAAGAGCTGGTTGTTGTTCTTACTCCTTTGCCTCCCTGAAAACCTTATATTACATGGACAAGTTTTATGTTTTATGAGCTGGGAAGAAGAAAGGATAAAATCTACCACAAATACAGTAATATCTTCAGATACAGAATATCCTTCAAGAGCCTGACACAAAAACAAACAAACAAACAAACAAACAAACAAACAAAAACCCCAAACCAAACCAAAACCCAACCCAAACCAAACCAAAACCAAACCCCCCCCCACACACACAAAAAAGAAACCAGAAAAAAAACCCCCAAACAATCAAAAAAAACCCTAAAAAGCCCACACACAAAAAAAAACCCAACAAAACAAAAACAACAAAAAAACAAACCTCCTCTGACTATGACATCCAGCCAATTAAAATTTCAATATAAAATTTCAAAATTTCATTTCAATATAAAAACCAAACTTCTCTTCCAGAAGGATCAGGGGCTGGGTCTCACACAAGCAGAAGACACAGGAGCAGAATGAACAGCTGGGGTAAAAATCAAGTCTGAGGACCCTAGAAAAATCATAGAACCATGGAATGGCTTGTGTTGGAAAGGATCTTAAAGATCATCTTATTCCAACCTCCACTGCCATGGGCAGGGACACCTTTCACTAGACCAGGCTGGTTCAAGTCCTACCCAGCCTGGCCCGGAACACTTCCAAAAATAGAGGAGCCACAGCTGCCCTTGGAAACTGTGCCAGTGCCTCACCACATTCCTGCTATGGAATTTCTTCCTAATACCTGATCTATATATCTGCTCTTTAAGTTTAAAGCCATGTCCCTTTAGCCTGAAGTGTGTCAGGGAAGGTTTAGGTTAGATATAGGAAAAAGGTTCTTCACCCAGAGGATGTTTGGGCACTGGAACAGGTTCCCCAGGGTAGTGGTCACAGCCCCAAAGCTGACAGAACTCAAGGAGCATTTGGACAATGCTCCCAGGGACATGGTGTGACACTTGGGGATGGTTCTGTTCAGGGTTAAGAGTTGGACTGGATGACCCTTGTGGCTCCCTTCCAACTCAGCATATTCTGTGATTTTTGGTTTCTATCACTATCTGTCCATACAAATGGTTTGCTGATCCCATATTTTGTGAAACACTTCCCCCCTTTTTCCATCTTCAGCCCTGCACACACAGTTTTCTCCACAAATGCTGCTGAGCTTTATGAACTGTTAGGAAGAGCCAGAGGAGACATTTCCCAACTGTACCATACCCCCGGCAGTGTGCTGTGCAGACAGTTGTCTGCTTTGTCTACACTTACACACTGAGACCTGACTCACTGATAAAATATTTGCAAATGTTCAGGATGCCAGTACATAATACCTTGTCTGTGCTAGGCTGTCATTTTTCTTGCTTAATTAGAGCAGGGGCAAGCCAACATTCAGAATATTTGAGTTGCTTGGACAAATGCTGTGTATAGCCTAAAAGAGGCAGTTTGAACACAGACACGCAAATACTTCACATCTGTCTGGATGTATTACATGATTATAAATGTGAGGAAGTAAATAATGAGGAGCTGTGTTTCAGCATTCAGGCTTTTAAAATCCCTGCATAGCCATTTATGCCCTTCTTGTAGAAGCCAGTCCTAGAAAATCACGAGGTGAAGATTTAAGTAGACAGTGCCTCTCTAAGCAAACATGGGATGCCAAGGACTCACTTCAGAGGAGAAAAGAGCATTGTGGAGAGTGAATCACTTATGAATCATCACTGTGAACTTTTCCAGGAATGCCAGTTCGGTCATTGCAATGTGATCTTCAGAGCAAAGATTTTATATGCATAGAATTGTCATAAATAAATCATAGAAAACTGTAATGAGAAAAAATGTAGCACGATGTAAAGCAAACGTCTATATAGAACGTCAGCGGAACTTAATAATTCAATTCAGTGAAGGTCTGTGTAAGGAAAAGCCAGTGATCTGTGTGCTCTGTACTATGGGACTTGAAGAATCATGTGAGTTTATTGCAAGTTAATATACTATTCAAATTCAATAATGCATATGTCATTGATAACAACACTCCAGGATCCAAATAAATAAATAAATACAGTTCATTATCTGTTTGCTGCTAGGATGTGAGATGCCCTGAGATCAAGAGTGGGTGCAGATATTCAACCCATCTCAAGGTCTTCCATAAAGAAGCACGATGCACATGGGTGTACATGTTCCTGGATTTGAAGGCTGCAGGGATTGTTGAGGCTCCAGCACTGGAGAACAAGGACTGGGGAAAGTGGGTTATATTTCCATCACTGACAATGGCTTCTTTAATCAAGTCTTAAAGATCAGATTTTCAGAAACCTTTTTCTAGAGCCATGTTTTCAGAAAAAAACAGAGTTCCCAGTCTATGTAAAAACAAACTGCTATGAAAATCTATTTTACTTACATGAACTTTTTTTTTTCCTTTAAATATAACCCAATTAAGAGCACCTTGATGCAGCTTCTAATGGACAGAAGAATAAATTCCTACTTTCCTTATTTATTTCTAGGAAACTTAGACTAAGCCTTTGTTAAGAAAGTACTGCATGGTTTAGTGTACTCTGACTTAGGTACTCAAGTTATTTGGCTGCTGCTAACTGTGTAAGGAAGGCTTATCTCTTTTGAGAAATTTCTTGTTTAAAAGCAGAATAAGTCAAAATAGGTAACAAGTAAATGAAGTCTTCTCAATCTTGTTGTTGATTCCCAAAGAAAAATAGGCATCTGATGATAGTGTCTGTCCAGTTTGAAGTACAAACTATTGAAAACTAAATATACTGAGATCAGTACGGCAAAAACGGTATCACATCATTCTCCACTAATCTGTGTCCTTTGACATAAAAAGCTCTGTCTGTTCCTGTTTGGTGGGTGAAAAGAGATCAATAACGTTTCACAAATTATCCCTGTGCCACACACCAAAGAAAATGCACTCATAGGATTATAGAAAAAAAACCCTCTTTTCTAGCTTTACTGGTACAATTAAATTGTTGTTTCTACTTCTGCAATTACGTGATAACAAAGTGTTAAATTTGAAATATATTAAAGGCAAGATTATGCTGCTTGAACAGAGGCATCTATTTAGATGACCTATGAAGTCTGGGACATCAAAATGGGAATGACAAAATATGACGTACAATTTATATGAAATCTAAAGTCTTCCAGAGTGTTGCCTGGAGACCTAGCCACTAGTAATCTCTCCAGACATTGAAAATAAGGCTAATATATGAGAAAGAGTATGTAAGGCAAGCAATAAACATAAAAGAAAGCTCATGAGTTGTCAAGCTCTGATTTGGCTATTCAGTCTTTATCTGAATTTAAGGAAAAAATATTGTGAGGAATAGCTTGGGGACGTTCTTTTAGTTATTCATTATCTTCTAATTTACTATTTGTGTTTTCACGTACACATACTTTGACTTTTCTCTGCATCATAACAGAAAACTCTTGTAGCAATGCCAGAGGGAAAGAGAAAAGAAATTGCTTCTAGGCGAAAATAGGGAAATATGGTCTGACTTTGAATAACCTGAGCCCGCCTGTCTGTCTGTCAGTTAATCAGTTAATTTGTCTGTCTGTCGTTGAAAACTTTCACTGATATAAAAAAAAATCTCAGCGTAGACATACTTCAGCAGTAGGTTTTTCTTCAAAGGCAGGCAGAATCCTTTCAACTTTGGAGCTGAAAGTAACCCCTAATTGCAATTAAGTGTTGTCACAGTAGCAGATCATTTTAAAAAGTCTTGGAACAGTATTTTGAAGTATTTTATGTCTTATACCTTGAAAGAAGATAATATTCTATTTAACTTCAGAGCTTACTCAGGATAAGAATATGCTGCAGTAGTTCTGAGCTCTAGTACCAACCTTGGAAAAGTCATCTCCTCTCATCTCTCCATGCCTTGGTTACCCACCTAGAAAATAAGAAGGACATTGCATCTAGTTGCAATGTTGACTTTCTGGGCAGGGACAATGTCCTGCTGAGTATCTAAATCACTGACCATAGAAAGGCCACAAGTCCTTCTGCACTTTCCATAAGTCAGTGGATTCAAAAACATGAAATTAATCATAAAAATGCTATGAATAATCCCATTATATTATCAATTTCTAAAGGGGATCTCGGTTTCTTTTCCCTTTCAGCTTTAACTGAAAGTTTGGTTTCTAGCTAAGTTCTGTCTTCAGCAGTGGCTTTTTTCTTCTGTGCAGTTTCCATTTGTTGCTGTCAGGAGGAGTGTGATACAAGGTTAAGCAATGTGTGGAGGAATGTTTTCTGTGTCCCATTACAAGTCAACAATATTCTCAGATGAATCTGGTGAATATTTTTCTTTCATGGTTTATAATTTTCTTCACGTCTTATGGAAACCTCAGAGCTCCCCAAACTTCAGATTTGTTCTTATTCAAATTTACATTTTCATGTTGTTTAAATGCTCAGAGCGCTGCAGAAAAGTTCAATAATGGAGCAAGTGACAGAACAACACAATGAGGTCCATGAGTACCATTGATTTCCTTTGACATACAGAAGTTTTGTTGCAAACCCTACAGAAAAAGGCAAATAACTACATCTATGCTTTGTGGTCTCACAGAAAGGAACTGCTGTTTTAAAAAAGTTTATAAATACATTCCACTTCAAAGCACCCAAAAAAACCGCACTGTTGAATTCAGTAATTTCTGATTGAAGCTAAGAACTTAGGGATGATATTCAGTAATAAATTCCAATATTTCAATATTACCTTAGAGTCTAGGAATGAAGAAGGTGCCCACTGCTATTGTTCTCTGAATTGGCTGCTATGGGGTAGTGATATTGAATGAAAGGTGGGCTCTTCTAGGAACAGATACCTGCTAAATAATTCAGTACCAAATGGACTTTTCCAGCTCACAGCTTATGAACTTGTGCTGTTTACACATTTCCTGGGGACAGAAGATCCATCTGAGGCCTTTGGGGTTTGTTTTTCCCCTTCAGTACGGGGAAGCCTAAGGTATGTAGCTTCTTAATGCAGGCACTGCCATTAAAAGCCTACAGTAAAGTGAGATGAAACTTGTTCAACATGTTGAAATGGGAAAATAATAGATATTTACAATAGAATCTCCTCTCCTCTCCTCTCCTCTCCTCTCCTCTCCTCTCCTCTCCTCTCCTCTCCTCTCCTCTCCTCTCCTCTCCTCTCCTCTCCTCTCCTCTCCTCTCCTCTCCTCTCCTCTCCTCTCCTCTCCTCTCCTCTCCTCTCCTCTCCTCTCCTCTCCTCTCCTCTTTTATTTTCCTGTTCAATCATGGGTGATCATCCTCTTTTTCAAAACTAAGTTTGTCATACAATTAGACAAATCCTAATGTTGGCTTTGAAGCAAAGAAAATCACATTAAATATTATAAGATTTGCTACACTAGATTATTAATTTCTAGGTGCATATAAAAACATGATTAAAAGATTATGAAAAATAGAGGAAAATATACTGACTTTGACATGTTCCTCGGTTAAAATCCTGCATGTTGCAAAGGAAGACTCCAGTTTTGGGAAGTGTTCTGATGTTTTCTCAGGCAGATATGCTATTGAGCTTTGCTTGTGGGGACACTAAAAGTTTAAAAAACATGAATGCATAAACAATTCTTTTTTAATATAACAGCAAACAGATGATTGAAGAGGATGAACACAGCCAGCAATATGCTGTTCGTGTTATTCATACATTTCTGATTCCCATTCTCAGCTTATCTGCAGAGTCTCTCGAGTCGAACCTTGTATGTGCCTGCACTTTTTCCCTTGGAATAATTTGTCAGATGACAGCCTTCCAGGCCTGGTCCCCTTCCTTAGCACCCTGCCTCTGTAGCCAGGCAGTGAATGGCAGCTGCTCGTGCAACTCCAGACCCCAAAACCATCACACTCCACTCAAACACAGTCGGGGACCACAGCCAGAGCACAAGAACAGCCAAGTGGCAAGGTGACAAATAATGTTGCCCCCACTGAAAAGGATAAATTAGCAGAACCTTATTCTTCTCTTTCTGCCAGTTTCCAGGGGTGAAGCCAAGTGACAGCAAACTTGGCGTGTATCTGTCAACAGGAGCACATCTGCAGCAGTGCCAAGCTTTAGAGCCATCATGTCTAAATGTTAACATTTCCTAAATGCTAAGAGTGGTGCAGAAATACAGGCCAGGACTCGGGTCATAGGCTGGTACTGGACAAGTTCAGGGAGGAATCTGAAACATGGGAACAGTGTATTAAAATGAACTTAATAAAACCCATGTATATATACAAGGCTGCTGAGAATCCTCAGGTAAAGCAGAGGAAACTCAGCTCTGGATTTCATCCACCTAATTTTAGAAGTTATCACAGGAATTAAGAGACATCTGAAGATCACTCTGAAGTTAGAACACATAAACATATTAGGAAGGTGTCTCAGACCCCCTGAATCACACTGCTCCCCTGATCCTTTGCCTATGCAACACTAAGGGTTTCACTTGCTTTTCTGACAGAAAACAACATGCTATCATTGCTCTGTTGATTACACAGTCACTTGTAACAGGCAGTTTGTTGCAGTTCACTTGGCATATTTATTAACTTCGATCTTTAACTCTCAATAGTATTTGGGTAGCTAATTCGACTCACTTCAAGAGTCTTGTCCAAGGTTACCTAGAGACCCCACGGCACATCCACTAAAATGCTGAGATTTTACTTGTTTGCCTGATCCCCAAATTGTGCTTCCAGTATTCTCCTCTTTTAAGTTTCCTTGCTAAAGTCAAGATAAAGAATATACAGCAGATCTGTGTGTGTCCAGTTTATACATTGCCTGAGATCATCCTCTTCCTCAGAGGCTAAGTCCTCCTTGTTCCAGACTTTCTCTGATTTCAAGAGTCCGTGACTCCTGAAGGAAAATTTTAGCAGCAAGAAATAAAGTGAAGAGGGAATTAAGTATCAGCCTTTACCATGTCCTTCTTTTCCACTTTCCCTGTCCCACTCAGCAGTGAGCTCATATTTTACCTCATCTTCCCCTTGATGCACCCACAGTATCCTTTGTGGTTGTCCATGTCCTTTACCAGATTTAACTTCAGTTGGGCTTTGGCTTTTCTATCCCTATCCCCACACACTCAGACACTATCCCAGTATTTCTCTGGTGTGGCTTGACCTTTTCTAACTTCCAACTTCTACACTTTCCATTTTACTTTAGAAGTATAGCTTTGTTCATCTTAATGGGTCTTTCATGCTGGCTGTGATGGAATATTCTTAAAATTGGAGAGGGTTATCTTTTAAAAACAGATATCCCTCCTGGACCATTTTTTTCTCTTAACAGCCAATGGATTTATCTTAGCAAAAAGACTGAGTTATGCTATTTTGAATTTCAGGACTATTATGTCACTATTTGTGCTGCTACCCATTGTCAGCATGCTGGAAATAATCATCTTATGGTCACTAAGGTTTCCCCTGTTTATGAGCATGAGTTCAGCAGATCTTCTCATCATCAGTTCCTCAGTCCCCTGTGTTTGACAGGTGTCATCAAAGCACTCCAGAAACTTCACAGAACTTTTGTGTCTTCTTGTGCTGTCCTTCCAACAGGTATTGGGATGATTGAAATTCCCGATGAGTACATCAAACATGAAGATTCTTGTCTGAAGAAGGCCTCACCTAATTCTTCCTGACCAGGTGTTACAGGCACCTCCACCATCTTCTGTGTTGGTCTGATGGCTGATCATAACTCACACACTCTCAGATGCCATCTCTCTGTTCCCAGGCAATGCTCCAAGTATTCCCACTGCTCTTGCCCATCAAGTGCAACTCTTCTTTCTTGAAATTTCAGATTGTCCTTCCTAAATAGCCTCTGTCCATCCACTGCAAAACTCCAGGTAGGGGAGCTCTCCCTCCTAATTAGACTGTAGCCCTGAACTGCATGCAGCCCTCTAATTTCTCCTGCTTTAACCCCATGCTATGTGCTTTAATGTACAGATACTTCAGAGAGACACCCAGACATGCTGATTTCCCTGAAAGGACGAGGAGATTTCCCCATAATGTTGTCCTGCTGTCACTTCCTTATTTGTGTGCATCCAATTGAGGTACACCGTATGCAGCCTTGTTTTGTCCATTATGTGTTATCCTGTCCCAATCATTCTGCACATTTTCCTTGTCAAGCCAGCCCACTTCTGTCTGTCTTTTACTGAGGGTCATCATTTTCTTCCTCAGGTGCATCTCCCTCCAAGCTTCATGGATATCAAAGCATAAGCATGAAAGGCTCTAAAAGGTTATAGGAAATAAAAGCCAGGTTGTACAGCAATCATAATTATTCAGAAGTTGGGTTAATTGGGTTAATATTCTCAATGAAAGCAAGTGCTCTTTCTTGAAGATGTGACATCTTCCTATTTCTGTCAGCCACTATTCCCTCACAACACTCTCTATGGACTGGCATAGAAATTCAGCTGCCCTTCCATTTACCTGTTAAATGTCTGGCATTTTCCTCTGCTGAACTCCCTACCTGCTGTGTGCCTGGTGCTGTTTCCTGCTGTCTGCTCCACCTGTCCACTTTACTCTTTTATTTCCTCCTTAAATGTTAACATGGCACAGATGGGCTCTTACTGCCTGTGACTTTCTAATGGAGTTGTTGAATGTTAATAATACTTTGGAATTTAAAAAGAAAAAGAGACGGACAGCCACTAAAACACCAAAGAAAATAAAGATAAGCATCCAATGTATCCATCTGTCTGTGAGCAACACAGTGAAATGGCTCACTAGAATGTTTATTGTTTCAATATAGAAACATTGAGAGTCCTCAGACAACAGAAAGAGTTCCCTGTAGACAATGAAAAAAATTGCAAATTATTACTTTATCATATCAGAGAGTGAATATAAATTTGCCATGCACACAAATCCACAGCATAAAAATCAGGGTGAAAAGTCGAGATTCTTCAGGGGTAAAAGAAGCCTTTTTTTTTTTTTTTTTGCTTTGAAGTCCCTAACCCATTTTAGAAGGAAAATTACCAAGGCATTAATGATCAAACATTCCCAAAATTTTACTCCTTTGGAGGGCCCTGTCATTTTCATGTTATCATCCATTCAGAGAGCAGATGCAGCTGCTGGCATACTCGCAGCTGCCTCATCTCTCTTGATGTGTCCCTGTTCTTGCTTAATAAAAAACTTCTGTCTGGTTTGGCATCACCTCCTGTCTCCTTTTCTTTCCTCATCTAAAACTGCCGTATGCCAAAGAGGACAAAGAGACATCCACTAGGATATTTTAGGCAGCTGGGTAGCTGTGGTTGCTCTAGTTCACAACAGTAAGATCCCTGTGAGACAATGCAGCTGCTACCCTGAATGAGCTGCCACTGGAAGGTCAGTCTTACTCTCCAACCTTAAACACTACAGAAAATTAAAAGTCTGAAAAAACACTACTTGTCTCATCGTGCTGAAGTGGTCGAGGAGCCTCACCTCACGTTTTTAAACCAAGATATAACTGAATATGTGAAAGTAGACTATCACTTCAGATTTGTTTATAATATCAGATATTTATCTTCATTCTGTTGAGCAGATTCCTGAGCACCTTGGCATGGACAAGATGCCTGCACCTTCATCTCACCTGATGTTTTGGTGCTATAGATGCAGGAAAATGAAACATGCTGCCTCCAAGTTCATGTTTGGGAAACAAGTGAAAGAAGAATGCAGTACTTCCCATGCTATTTGATAGAATTAAAAATCATGCTATTTGAAAATACAATAAATGAATTCTAGGCCCTTTTATTTTTCTGTTTATATTTGAGATGTGCCATTTGGCCTTCCTCATCTTTTCACTGCTTCTGTAATAGCTAATTGCAATCCTCACTTCCTTTTTCCCTTCCCCTCACAATCTTCCTCCATACTTTTCTCTCAGAAAACTTAAGAATTAAAACAGTCCAGTAGTACAGTTTTCAGGAATTCATCAGTGTCCTGTTTTGTAATATCTCAAAAAAAAAAAAAAAAAAAGGTGAATTGTTTCAGTTCTTATTTGGTCATCTACAAAATGTGAACAATCTACAGACAGCCTTTATAGAAGTTCTGTGGAAATTCATAAATTCAATAAATAAAGGTAGCTCAGCTGTGAAACTAGAGGACTGAAAATAATATCTGAAATTAACTGTCTTTAATACAGTCATAACATGCAGTTTTGCTTATAAACAAACCATTTCACATCTTAAAACTGCATTTTACCTACTTTTTACCTACCAAGAGGTTATTCTACAACTTGGAAACTCAGAAAACTTGCATCTATGTTTTAATCTTAAACTGAATTTGAATTTTATTAAATCCATTTTTATGCTATCTATTAGTTTGTTTTCTTTAAATTTCATCCTCTTTTCCACCATTTTCCACTAGATGTGTAGAGTGAAATCATATTCCATTCTCAACCATCATACAGTTAAAACAAACTTGTTTAGTGTAAAACTGCCTTATTTTTGTCAACCTATTTCATTTGATATTTCTGAACTTCTCTTAAAAAAAAAAAAACAAAAACATGACCAGTATGGGATGCCAACATTCAAAGAAAATGGTTCAAGCACAAAGTATTTAAAATCCTTTGCCCAGCATGTAGGACCCTAAGATTACATTAATCTCTTTCACAATGGGTCACATTCATGGATATTTTATGATCATTTAATCTAATTAATTAATTAATTAAATCTAATTAATTGTCTCTCCCCTTCTTGGTCATTTCTATTTGATAACCTCCTCAACTATAGAAGAATAACCAGTTCTGATTGCCAAGTACATATTGTAGTCCTAAGTTTCATATTACTTTTTGTTTTGTTCTCCATATTGCTGATTTGTTTTCATCACAGTCCTTTCCTCATGTTGATGGTGCCTCCAATGTTACTTCATCAGGGAAGCCAAAGGACATTCATCCCTTTTAACCTGACTAATTAAAAAAACAAGCTGTATTCTTAGACACTCTTCCTATTCAACATGGACTTTTGGTGAAATTAAAGGAAATGTGTGCAAATGGTCTAAATTCTGGGAGAGAGGATGACTGACATGAATGAAAAAGACTCTGCTCCTGATCTGTTCATTGACTTGTTGCTTTCCTTTGCTGTGATTACCTTTTTGGGAATGATTGTAGTACTTGAATAGCTGTTCAAATTCCTCAGTGTCATTTAGTTGAAAACTCAACTGGTTAACTTAACTCAAAAAAAAAAAAAAAAAAAAAAAATCTGCAGTAAGTGTGCAACAATAATTTGTTCCTACAAAGAGGTTTTTTTATTTTATTTGTTCAGTACTTAGCACTAAGTACTTCTCTCTCTAATGCCTCTAAACACTTGTGTAAATCTTAATCCTAATTTAATACTTTTACTGATTTATATTACACTACTCATACAGAGGAGACGCAAGACCTAGTCAACATCTAGAATTATGGAAGTTCACTTTCTATAGAGAGCTGTAAATCATCCTGGTTGAGCTGAAGGATTTGTTTTTGTCGTGGAAACTGGCAAAAAGGCACAATGCAGGTGCTTGCTCACCCCACACTCCACAAAATCAGAAGAAAGTATAAGCCATGGGTTGAGATGATGATGATAACAATGATGGTGATGGCAATGATAATAATCACCATAATATTGAATAATAATATGAATAACATGAAAAAAACCCATATTATTATTGAAAACATTATGTTGTTATAATATAATATTCATATTATATGTTGAAAACAACATAATAATAATGAAAACAACAATAATCTTATCATTGAAATGAGAATGAAGACAAAAAGAGAGAAATGAAATTAAACAAAAAATACCCACAACAAAAAAAAAAACAACCAACCAACCAACCAAAAAACCACAAACAAACAACCAACAGCAAAAAAAACCCCAAACAACAAAATAAACAGAAAACCAAAAAAAAACCAAAAATAAACAAAAATCCAAATGAACAAAAAAAATTTAAAAAAAACCCAGAGATGCACAACACAGCTGCTTACCATCTGCTGACTGATGCCCAGCCTGTCCCTAGGCCCTCTCAGCCAGCTCTCCCCAGTTCATGTACTGAGCATGATGTTCTGTGGCCTGGAATATCCTTTTGGCCAGGTCATGTCAACCCTCCTGGCCATGGCCATGGTGCCATGGATATTCTTGTGCACCCGGTCTCTGGCAGAGCATGGGAAACAGGAAGGAGCTTGACTTAGAGTAGGGTATGAC
Organism: Acridotheres tristis; assembly: GCA_037013685.1. NCBI lineage: Eukaryota > Metazoa > Chordata > Aves > Passeriformes > Sturnidae > Acridotheres > Acridotheres tristis. The sequence continues at coordinate 74,766,025 of CM072919.1, forward strand.
TTCAACCACTCAAACACCAGACTGTTATCAACATTATTCTCATACCTAACCCAAAACAACAACACTATTCCAGCTACTAGAAAGAAAATTGACTCTATCCCAGTCAAATCCAGGGCAGGATCAAAGCATACTGCTTGTTGGAGACAGTGATTCCAATAAACAGTTTATTCCAGAGCCTTGTAGGTGCCTTCACTACATCTGTCTTCAGGCACTTACCCGATGAACACAACTAAAAAGTGAATATTACTCCATACTCGTGAAGTGAAAAATAGACAACTCTTACAATATTTCAGACCATTTGAAACTTTAATTGCTTACTCGAGTACGTAAAAGACTCTTCTTGCATCATTAACTTTAGGGATAGCTCAGAGCCATTTGACTTCTAACTTAGGTGCCTCTACTAAGTTTCTAAAGTTTTCTAGGGTGAATTAAAGCTTTTACAGAGAGAAAAATAACATTCTTATGCCATTAGTAGTGCAATAAGGGTAATCTGGGGACAGATATGCTCTACCTGTCCGGAGTATATCCTTCATGCTTCAAAATGCATATTTCATGCTTAAAATCATTAAGTGTAGAGGGTTGGGACAAAATTTTCACAAGGGAAAGTCTGAGTATGTCTATGGAAGGGTTATTGTACCTTTCTCTGAAACATCTGGCGCTGGCCAATATTAGCAACAGAAGACTGGACTAGATGGACTGCAGGTCTGATCTGGTGTGGCAGTTCCTATGTTCCTGTGTTCTTCCTCCACCTGGTGCAAGGGCAAAACTGTCAGGTATAATGAGGAAATCTTTATTCAGGTCCCCGGGTAAGACTGTAGATTTGGCAATTAAAAAATCATCTTTTGAAAAACTCAGAGGATTTTGCCTCTTTTACTGATAAAATGTACATTATCTATACTGAAATTGTGCCAGTTCTTTCTCTTTTTGTAATTGAGCAATATTACTACAGATAGATGAAAAAGACATTTCCAGAGGACTTACAGCTACTATTATTCTGTATTATTTTTATTGTTGTAATGGAGTCATGGAGTTGAATTCATTGTATTTGTGCTATATTAGAGTAAGGAGAAGACATTTTTGTCTCTTAAAGCTTATACCCAGATGAACTTCTTCTAGGCTTAAATTCCCTAACTCTAATCCCTAAATTACCTGCTCAGCTGTATTGGGAGCCCTGCCACTGATGCAGAAAAATTGGGACTTGCCTGTGAAGGTTCAGGTTTGAGGACTGTCCCCTGTGCACCACCCCCAATGATATGACACCAGCCAATAGACTAAATAACACAAAGGACCAGCAAGAAAATATCGTGTATCATTTGCCAGGCAGTGACCTCAGCACACCAGCAGCATGACTACTGTGCAATGTTTGGTTTTCAAGTGCAGCTTAGTTTTAAAAATACTGTGTTTTTTAATCCACTGAAACTTTGTATTGTAATTGTTGATTGCTTGTAAACTAATTTGGTAAAAAATGACACAGGCAAATGTGGCGTTTTGTATCCATAAAATCTTATTTTGCCTAATTATAAATATTTATTACTTATTGAAATATCTTAGAGTATCTTTTGATTTTCTAATCAGTTCAATGCTCCTGCAGGTGCTTTATCATATCCACTCTTCCCGTGGAGAAGTCTCAGAAACCCTGGATCATGACCTTGCCAACTCTGCCTGAGATTCTTTCTAGTGTCAGTGCTCAGTTTTCAAAATCTCTTAGCATAGCTATGTCTGCTGCAATTTAAGTAAATTGGTTGCCCATTGAAGGCTTGATGAAGGTATTCTGAATTTGTCACTTAACCAAGTTAACTAATTGAGGCATACAGTCATTCTAGATTCCCATTACACTCAGTGGAGAGAAAAAAGGCACCAGCAGATGCTGTGTCAGATCTAAAATAAGCTGAATTGTCTTTTAGAGAAGCTTATTTCTTCCTTCCATTGACAGGACAAAGAACACAGCTGAACAGGAGCCTAAATTTAGTGCTCCCAGGAAGCGAATGGGATATTAGGAAGGATAAATCTGACTATAACAGTTGGATCATAAGGTCAAGTGCTAAAACTCATCACCCTGCTGGAAACAGTGAAATGGAATTACACTTCTCTGTTACATTGTTCCCTCTTCTCTCACCTTCCTCTGCATGAGACTGTGGTTAATCACCTTTCCTACCCTACTTGGTTTCCTAACTTAGTTGTTTACATTTCTAGGAGATATTGCTGAAAATAAATAAATTTTAGTGATGGCAATTTAGGATCTTTCATTTGATCTTAAACACCAAAGTTGAAATGCAGCACTGGTGAAAAGGATTATGAATTTTTATTCCCGTAAAAATTTAAACTTGGGTTTTGAAATCAACAATGAAACAATAAAAACGCTCCAGATGAAACTCAGCTAAAGTCCAAACAATAACTATGTCATTGTATTTTCTTGGCTCCTGTCTAGACAGAAGGAAAAGCAAGCTCAGAATGACACAGTGTTCAGTCAATATCACTGTTTCAAAAGCCGACATAGTACAGGGTATAGAAATGCAAGACCATTAACCAACAGAGGACTATAATAACTGAATTGTGATTCTTGATCAAAACTGAAGTTTTTTATTATCACTGCTGCTGTTTCTTTGATTCACAATGTGAATAAGACTTTGTTTTCTGTGTACTAAATTAAAAAAAAAAAGATAAAGAGCTAATAAAATAAGAGCTAACATATGGAGTGTGGCACTGGCTGCATAAAGATTATGGATTTTATTATTTGTTGAAATGGAAATGTCAATGTAATCTCATGGGTTGATGCCATGGAAATTCCATTGGATTTTTCATTGTAGTGATGCATTTATACAAGCCTTTTGGATTATAAATGTGCAACACAATATTAACCCATTAGATTATCTGTCTGATGGCTACTGGTTTTCATAGTATGCCACCATTGAATAAGATTGTATGTATAAAGACCTGGACTATTGACATGAGAAAAATCTGCCTCAAGTAATCATTCTTTTTATAATTATTTAGTGTCTTCTTAAAATCCAGAAAATTCTTTGAGATGACAAGATAGAAAGATAGTCCCTGACTTAGTTAGAAAGAAAATGTACTCTTAGAGTTCTCAGTCTTAATATCAGAGAGATTCAGGCACTCTGCAACTTTTAATGAAACCTTTCTACTACTGTTTTTTTTTTGTTGTTGTTTGTTTGTTGTTTATTATTTTTGTGTGTGTTTTGTTGTTGCTGTTTTTGGGTTTTTTTGTGGTTGGTTGAGTTGGTTTGGTTTGTTTTTTTTGCTTGTTTGTTAGTTTTGTTTTTTTGTTGTTGTTGCTTTTCTTGCTGTTTGGTGGGGATGTTTTTTGTTTTGTTGTTTTTTGGGTTTTGCTGAGGAGTTTTTTATTTGGTTGGTTGGTTTGGGTTTTTTTTTTTTGGGAAAGTGAACTTCAGTTTTTAGTTTTTGACAAATTTATGTATCCAATTATATTGCATACAAGCTTTATGACAGAAACTTGCTTACAGATGCACGTGAGGAAGTACAGATGGGGGCATATGTTTCCAGGTTGCCTTTAGAGGGAAGAATTGTGGCAGATGTTGAAGAAAGAGTGTTCTCACATAACAGTTCAACACTGCAGGATCAATCCCTTCAGTTTCCAATTCAGGTGTGGCACATATCTCTCTTAACTTTCATAATATTATTGCAAGTTGAAGTGCATTCACTTTGACAGTTTATGGAAGAAAAATTAAAACTATCTTAATGAGACTCAACCCATAATGCTGGATCCTAGCTTTAAACTGACAAAAATCTTACTATAGACATTGGTTTCTCTTCTCATCACCTGTAAAGGGACTCTTGATCACTACTTCAGTCCTGGCAACTAATACTTAGGTCTTTCATCTTTTAGGCCTTTCATCTATAGATTAAGATGAACTCTAAAACACATTACGCCTTTAATGTAAAACACACTAAAAAATACAGCCAAGAAAATTAAACGAAAAATAAAATTATATAGCCTCACTTAAATGTTCCATGTCACTAATGGAATGACTTGCTTTGGTGAGATAAATGGAAGACACGAGTCATATTATTTATTCCAGACTAAAGCACGTTTAAAAATTTATTATTTGATTGTCATATTCTAAGAACAAGATAGAACTGGGAAGAGAAGAGATGAGATGAGGTGAGGAAAAGAGAAGACAATTGTAACACTAATGTACTAAAAGTAAGCACACAGTGAAACAAGTTAAAACACTGGAGCCAAATAAGTCAATCAAACCTAAACGGTTTGCAAGAAAAATGAGAAAAAAAGCAGAAGAAAAAGAGAATTGAATTTCTAAGGTGGACTTCTATACTGCCTGGAAGACAGAATGTGAGAATGTCAGTGTAAATAAAGATGATACACCTAGTTTTATAAGAACAGAGCATTGGTGAGATAGCAATGGCATTACTGGGCTGTAATATATGAGAACAATTTTTTGCTTAGCCTTTTGTGTGGCTCATGGAAATGGTCGTGCAGGTCATAGACAGGGGAAGGATTTCTAGTGGCAAATATCTGAGATGACAACACACTTTAGTTTGTAAAGGAAAGGATCTAATTCAAGGTATTGTAATCGCAGCAGAAACTGAAAGGTGGGACCCAAATATTTATGAAGATTCAAGGCAACCAAAGACGAATTATACGATCAGAACAGGTTTCTGGCTCCACTACTAAAGAAAATAATGGATCTCCCCTCTTTTCTTCTCCCCATCTGCACAGTTTTAAGACAAAAATATGAAAGACTGAAGAAGACTTTTACACAAGGAATACGCCAATTTTCCCCTGGCCCTGTGAAAAGAGAGATAACTTTAACAAGCCGTTGCTTTTCTAGTACAAAAGATGCCTAAACCAGCAGAACACACTCTTCCCAAACCTTCAGATGCATTAATAGTATCTGCCTTTTCAAATTCCTATGTCACCACCTTGGCACAGCAAAAACATCTTTCAGGAATTCCAAACTGGTGCTCAATTTACAATAAAATTTTAGACAGCAAAAAAAGTAACTTAACAAACAAACACCTAAGCAAACTGTTCAGGGAAAATGGAAGCAGGGTTTTGAAGACATCCAGACAGGAAGGTTTTTTCACCTGGTTTTAGGCACCTGAGTCATTGCTTAATGATAGACATCCATGGATGAGTTACATGAAAATATTAGGCACATGAGACCCATTTTAGGTTTTTTTTTAACTAGCTCATATGAGGGACAAGAACTACATTTAAAGACTTTCGTGTATTTTGCAATCAACTATACTATACAAAAGACATTATTGGCCTTATTCAGGTAATTTAATTGCTGCTGTAATTATTGATATTATTGGTTGTGTCTGAAAATGTCATTTAGACAGATTCCTCTGAAAATGCAGAATTAGCTACAGAGAGACAGGGTGATTTTTCTAATTCTACAAAGTAATATAGTGTTAGCATCAGAATACACACAAGCCCTGGGCTTTAATCACTTAACAACCTTCCCTGACATAGATCATTTGCACCTTAAAATTGCTAGATTTTTTTTTCATCAAATACCATTGCAAAATATTTCATTCTAATTGTATTTTAAAGTTCATTTTGTTTTTCTATTCCAAGACTGTCTCTGACTGTGTGGCAGACTAGAACATTGAATGGAAAATTCAGAATTTGCAATTCAAATTCCAAGAGAAGGCTTTAATGCTGAATACTTGTGGACAACATTTAAAAGTCCTGTAGAGCTAAACAATGTAAATTTTTCCAATATATGGTGAACTGAATTTACAGATATTATTCAGTTAAGATCTGGAGATAATATTAATGGTACTTACGCATAAAACTCACAATAGACAAGTATTTTGTAAATTCAGCATTTAGTTTTCTCTTATCCATTAACAAGAAGCAAAGCAAAGATCTCCCCCTTATATTCATGCCCCGAGCTAAGCAAGAAGAATAGAAAAGGCTTTTAGAATTACAAATAGAACCTTTAAATTGTAGAAACTTGATAATTTCATTTATGAAAAGCATTGCAGAACTTCTTTCTACACCAGTTGTTATTCGAATCACAGTGCTGAGGATAGAAAAAGACAAAACAAAACAAAACAAAAAGACAGTCAGAAAGAAAGACAAAAAGGAAAAAAGGGGAAATAGATAAACATGGAAAGAGAAAGAAAGAAAATAATCCTGACCAGAATCCAGTTTCTTTTCAAAGTTCAGGCAGAAGTACTGCATGCTAAAATATGCACATTGAAGCAAAAATTGAGGAAAAGAAAAAGGGAGAGTGGGGAGAAGTGAAGAAAATGCATAATTATGAGCTTTTTTCAAAAAACAGATACCTGAAAATATGTGAATTCATCCATGGAATTTTGAAATTACTATATGCATTTCATTGTGCAAATTGTGAATGCAGATTTTCAAATACTAAAGATTTATATTTCTTGTAGGGCTATGCAGGTTTGGAAGCCCTAAATATAAATTAAGAATAAAATTACTTTATGTGTAAGAATTCAGAGCAAGGGTATTGCACTTCCTAAATCCCACTCAAGCCCTCAAAATAGGATTTAAGAGGGGCTTATGTGTCTCATAGGCAATATGCAGCTGGGAGAATTTCACCCACAAGGATAAAACATATTAGCATTACTTCTGCAACTAGTTTCTCTACAGTCTCTTGGACTAATTACCTAAGACAAGAGTCTTTTCTTCATATAGTCTTTTAGTGTGGCATGACAGATCATTTAGAAATACTAAATATTACAACAAGGCACAGAATTGGATATGCCATTATGGATTTGTGCAGTCAGATTTACAGGCAAAACTGGACACAATAATACTTTTTCCAAAATTTAGGGCTAGTGAGTTGAATCCCATCTTTTGAACATTTCTGAGAGACAAAAAAATATTCCTCTGCTCATTTATAAATGCAAATTTTGAAACAGAATTTATTAATTGTTCAATACCAAGTACTGAGCATATCTAGACTATTGGTAGAATCCAAGAAAGATAGTTCCCCACATATTAATATGTCTGTATGAAAGGAGGAAATCAAAGCAGTGCTCCCAATTTTTTTCCACTTAGCATGATAAATCAGTTGAAAATATTATTATCAAGAAAAAAGATGATTAGAAGTGTGAAGTTTCAACTAGATAACTAATCACACCCAAATTCAGAAACACAGGGAAACATGTTGAGTCTGGAAGAGTATGAGAAAGCCTGGCTAGTCACTAAATGGTGCTGTGTCTCCACATTAAACAGGCTTTATTTTATATTTCCCCATTCCAGATTTCTTAAAAAACTAGTATCTGTGTGGAGAAAGTGAGATAATGATTCCCACTCAGAAAATATGATACTTGAAATTTTTGTTGTACCACTGATTTATGGTGATCCTGCTACTGGGTCAGAATTTACAGGAAGTTCCATCTTTTTAACCTTCTCTTCATTTTTCTTTTCATCTGTGTTGCTTTTCATCACAGAAGAAGATTAATCTTCATCAATCTAATTCACGTTATTACTAGATTACCTTCCAGATGACTAACACATTCTTCCATAAATCAGCTATTTGATGTTTCTTCTCTTTTAAGCTTCCCTGATCAGAGATTTTTGGTGAACCATCAACATCCATGGAGCTTCAGTAGAAGGATGTACTGTAAAAGCTTGTAGGAATCTTTAGGTGCAGTATTATCCACTGCAAGCAAGTGTCCTAAGCACACCAGTTTCCTCTGTAGCTCATCTTTCATTTCAGTTCTTCTTTTGCAACTCTTATTTTCACTTCCTGAAACAATCCCCACACACACTAGGAGATGTGTTTCACCTTTGTTGCTTAGCTTCTTATGTATTATTTTCTGAATGCTGTAGGCAGCATCTTGGCATTTTTCAGTTTGGGAGAGTTCAGCTAATGGAAGGTGTAGTTTTATCAAATGGCTGTCTTAAAGTCCTAAAGGAAATATCTTTCACAAGGGCATCAAGACTAGAGTGTTGAGACCAGTTCCACAGCAAAGAAGATTTGGGTTAATGCTTTCTGTAAGAAAACCAGCCCATTACGTGTTTGGCAGGGATGAGAAGTTGAGCACCAGTTTATCTTTTGGACATAAAGCAATTGCATCAGCAGATTGTCAATATCCATGCTCAGCATACTTAGCTCTTGCATGCAGCCTTCTGTATAACAGAAAATAAAATGGCTCCTGGCAAGGAGAGATCTTGAACCTCTCTGGAGGAAAAAAAAGTGAAGGCATTTATCGGGAAATGCAAATAGCTGACAAATTGGGTTCAATTAAACCTGTCTTGACTGTTTGCTGTGAAGAGTACAATTAGTTTCTTCAAAATGCAGTGTATGTTCCTGCACTGCAGTGAGAGATGAGGTACCAGGGTTGATGTGCTGTTAAAAAGCAATTTGAAAATGTGAAAGCCACAAAACAATCATCTTCTGGAAAAAATGTTTTCATGAATTTGAAGAAATTTTTTGCTGAAATCCTAAATTTACTACATTTGTATTTAACTACTAACATGTAATTAGACTCAAAAGTGTTAATGAAGCTTGTTATGAATATTTGGTTAGGGAGTACATACAGGGACATGAGTAAATTGAGTCCCAATGGCCAGATCAAATGTCCAGTGAAGGCAAATAAAGAACTACATCAAGCATGAGATCAAGCCCTAATCTAAGATGCAAACACAATTCAAACCAGACTGTATTATGTCTGGAGCTATTGTGCTTGGCTACACTTAAAAAAATACAAATTGCACGCAATTAAATGGGAATAGAATAAAAAAAAAAAAAACAAAACCAAACTTAATTTTTTAAGTTCAGTATCAGATGAGAATGGATATAAAGACCACTTTTACATATCTTAGTTTGTTCGACTCTTCCAAGCACTAGTAGCCATTTTTCAGCTCCCATGACCTTTATACATCACCTTCACAAGTAGATAAGTTTGCTGTGAAATCTTAATTTACAGTATATTATGCACACAGTGGTGATTGCAGTTAATTCCAAAGGTATTTATAAAGAAACTAGTGATGTGTCCTGCATTCTTAGAGCAATACACCCTAGCTTCCATTCCAAACAACATTTTGGGTTTGTGGGTTTTTTTGTAGCGTGTGTTTTATTTTGTTTGGTTTTGTTTTTTGAAACTACTTTTGAAAAAGTCAGGGGGAATTTTATATGCACAAAACAAAAACTGTTTTGCCTCCTCATTCCTGTCTTTGTTACAGAATGAACTAGCACCAGGCTCAGAATGGTGAAATAATAACTTATCCAAGAACTCCTTCTAATAAAGCAACAAAATTTGCTCTCCTCAAAATTTGCTGTAAGTCAACATACAATGGTAAGTACACATAATGCCATGATTTTTATACTCTAGATGCAATTGCATGACACTAAGTATTCTGGTTTTATTATGTTGACCTGTAATTTTCTTTCTCTCTTTCACCTGCTGGAACAAGTTCTCTTGCCTAGTTTGACCTTCAAGTCACCTACACACACACACACACACACACACACACCCCCCCAAAAAAAAAAAAAAGAAAGAAAAAGAAAAAAAAAAAGAAAAGACTGAATCAACTATTACATAAATTGATTTTATAAACTGAAATACTTACTAAATGCGAATATAGAAGGCTTTCTCATACAATGCTCCATGAATATTTAGCAGACACCCTTAACTGTTATGAATTTATGGATATTTCCATATTCTATTTCTCCAGCTATGTTGCTGGGGTATTGAAGAGAGAAAAATCCTAATTAAAAGTAATCTAAATTGGTTAAGAAATGCAAGAGAAAATCTAAATAAATCCCAGGATTGCCTGAACTAGGTAATGAATAAAAATAGTTATTTTTAATAGGTCCATAAGAGATTAATAGAAATGTCTCAAGTGATCTTTGAGCTTCCAGGTCATGGAAGTTAGTGGTGATGTTGCCTAACAGCTAATGCACACGTGAGCCTGGTATTCATGAATAAATGTGCTTTTCTGTATTAATGTGCAACATCCCACCCAGAATCCTCCACTTCAAGGAAAAAAATAGAAGAAAATCAAGAAAGCACTGCTCATTTTCATCCAATCAAAAAACCAGACATGGTAGAGGAAGGATTTTCAGAACAATGGCAGAAATAGAGTAGCTGGATGTCAAGTAATAACTAACAGGACAGGATACATTTGGCCCACACTGGGTAGATATATTGTACACAACCTTGCCCATATCAAAGCTGACACCTGATCTAAACTGGTTATCCAAGTCTGAGGTAAGCCATCCTACAAAAGATGTACAATTTCACAAAGCGAATTGTACCATACACTTAACTTCTTGACATCTAAAACTCAGCGAGATGAAGCATAGAATTGTAAAATCACAGAATAGTTTGGGTTGGATGGGATCTTAAAGATTGTCTTGTTCCAGCCCCTCTACCATGGGCTGGGACAATTTCCAATAAACCAGGTTGCTCAGAGCTCCATCCAGCCTGGTATTGAACACATCCAGGGATGGGGCAGTGCCCCACATGCTTCAGTGTCTCACCACCTCCACATAAAGGACTTTTTTCTAGTCAAAACTAAACCTACTGCTGGTCTTATTAAGTGAATACCACCTAAAAAAGACTTTAAAAAGGCTGCTGAATATACACTGAGTAGAAGTACCTAGCTGGTTGCTCAAGCACACACAGCCTCTCCTTGGAACTTCATCTTGTGACTGCCAGAGAAAATCAGAAGGGTAAAATTGAGAAAACTTGTGGGTTGAGGTAAAGGCAGCTCAATGGGCAAAGCAAAAGCCAAGCACAAACAAAGCAAACCCAGGAATTCACTGACCCTGCCATGGGCAGGAAGGTGCTCAGCCATCCCCAGGAAAGCCTGGGGCCTCGATGACATACTCAGGAAAACAAGCACCATCCCCTCATTTCCTTTCCCCCTGGCTTTATAAGGTGAGCACAACACTGTAGGGTATGGAATATCCCTGTGGTCCCAGCTGTGTCCCATCCCAACTTCTGGCACCCTGTCAGGTCTCTCACTGGTGGATGGGGTGGGAAGTAGAAAAAGCCTTAACTCACAGACTTTACTTAGGGACAACTAAAAACATCACTGTGTTATCAACATTTTTCTCATACTAAATCCAAAACACTGCATTGTGCCAGCTGCTGGGAAGAAAATTAACTCTATCCCAGCTATAACCAGCACAAGAAGTATTAGAATTTATGTAGGTATCCCACAAGAGAAAAAAAGCACACCAGAATTTATTAGTCATGTAATTTATTAGTTGTTAATTACTTGCTTCTCTTTATTAACATATTACACCTCAGAGAATAACTCTAAGGTAGGTAAATTAAACTAGACTTCCTTTGCCGATGTGTAATTTGCAACACAAAGAATGTAAATAATGAGCGGAGATGGGAATAGAAGTTAGTGCCCTGACAATGATAATTTTATCTGAGTATTGCCTTTGGGGCTTAAATATGTGCAACAGGAATCACAGCAGGAAAGCAGAAGCTGGAGGTAATATATCAGAAACGGGAGTGTAGAAATGAGCAGAAACGATCTGAAGAGAACAAGATATGGTCATAAAGAAATAGGAAAAGTTCTGTCTATCTTTGAAGAAGGAAGGAGAAATGATTTGGCAAACCCTCTTTAGGAGTGTCCCACAGGTATCAGCAGCAACATAAGAGAAGGATCCAAGCTAATAGCGTGGCACTGTGGCAGAGACACATTCCCACTCATGTTAGATGCCTAAACTGGAGAGCAATTTCTGCTGGTCAAGAGAGAGAAATATTCTCTCAGAAAGAATGGCCTGATTGCTGGTGAGTAGAGTCTGCTTTCATCTTGCCTCTCCTCAGATGTTTCACTGCAGTTCCTGTGTTCAGGGTTACCACAGCCACTGTCCATAATAAAAATAGAATGGAAGATTTTTATATATCTAGTATACATTTAATATTTATTCCTGGTACCACCACTGCTTCTACGGATTTTGCATCATTCTGGGCCCACTGTCACCCTGACACTGCCCTGAACATGAAGGAGAGCATTCCTGGATTAAGATGACCACAGTAATAGTGAAGAATAGATTTGAGGTTTGACAGAAATATAATAAAATTGACACATGGTTGTGATTCAAGATGGAGCCAATCCAGGCCTGTTCAATCTGTGAGAAACTTTCCATTGACCCCAGTGGGCACTGAACTGCATGCTATGACTTCAAATAATTGCTTATTTTATGCAAATCACAAAGCCTAGGTGCTTTATCCTGCAGGTCTTGAGCTTTGTACTAGTCAGTGAGGAAGAAGTAGTTTTGACCAGGTAAATGCAGTATTGAAGTGCATAAAGTCATGAGTGTTATTATTATTATTATTTGTAAATGTAAACAATAGCATCTTTGTGTCAAGAAAGACTTTTTTTCACATTTTTGCCTGCAAATAAGAATAAATGAAGAAAAAAAATTAAAGTGGGATAAATGTATAACAAAACTAATTGCCTCGATTCCCAGAGGGAAAAAATAAATAAATAAAAAAAACTCTTACAGGTTTTCTGTTTACAAAATGCCTATTACTTAATGAAGTGGAATCAAGCATTTTTGGAACTTTAACTTGAATAGGTGAAGTATAAGCTAAGATTTCTGCCTAAAAAATGGAACAATGCTGCAAGCCATCTCAAAAAACTAATTTACCTGGCATGAGTAATGTATGGCAATTGAGAAAATCTTACACTTAAACTACAGAAGGGACATATGTTTGTATACTTCCTGAATAATATAAGGATTATCAATTAGAAAGGAAGTGTCTTTGCAAGGTTTGAATAACATAAACCAAGTCTTTATGGGCACAAGCAATGATATGGTAGCCATATGTGAATGAATGAACACAGCTCAGCACGAAGCACAATACATCACTCTCAAACTTTGTAATACAGTCACTTAATAAATACATGCACATGTTGCTCTTCTGAAAAGAAAATGTTCCTTCTTCGGGGGGAATACACAGGTTTACTTGGGATTAAGACACTTCCCAAGTTATCAGGATTGTATATAGCATTTGGCATTGACAGAAAGACTCCACTGAGTCCACTGATTTACTCCAGAACAATATAATTTAGTTTTTTAGAAGCTCATGTGTACAACCCAGCTACAGAAGTTTAAATAATGAAAAACAGAAGAGATAGAAAGGAGAACTGAGAGTAATATATAAGGAAAATGTAACTCAATTTTATTTGAAGTCTGGGAAGCAAAATATTTGACAAGAAAGAAAAAATATAGAAAGGTTGGTTCAAAAATCTAAGACCTCTCTAGTTAATTGTTAGTGAATCATTTAGACATATATCTGGTAAATATAATATTTTAACTAGAGGAATTGTCCAGTGATGTCCAAAACATTTTTCAGTGCTTCTCTGTATTGGGATCAGGGTCTGCCAAAGTGTTTTTTTTAAGGAGTACCTGAGCTCAGGACAAAAAGCTTCAGATAAAATAATAATTGGGAGACGAGGTGAAGTGAAATTGTGAAAATCATGGAGCAAGAGGGGGAAGAAGAAAAGAAAGATTACAGAAACACTCAGGTCACATGGAATCTTTGAAAAAAAAATCTGAAAATTTGTTACCAAAAGTTTATTACCATAAATCTGCTGAAGATTCTTGGGAGTTTTGCCATTATCACTGATTAGAACAAGGTCCAAACTTATGCCAGTAACTTCTGAACAAGCTAGAGCTTGAGAGAATGAAGGAAGTCAATCAATGCATTTCATCTAAGTAGTCTGTATTTTCTCTCTTCTACTCATTTTATCTGCCTGTCTGTTTATTTTTGCATCTGAAAATTAAAACTGGGGAAGAATTAAAAAACCCTTTTTATTTTTTTCTCTGCCTTTATTTTTTTAAACTCCAGAATATATTCCTCCATTTTGTCCCCTAACTTTCTTTTCAAAGTAAAGAAAGACCAGTCCTATGATTTTATGTAATGTTCATCTCCATGATGAATTCTCACTACATTGTTTTCTGTAATTCGTCTTTCCTTGGTCTGAGAAGTGTGCTATTTCCCTAAAGAAAAAGTAGCATAGCCTCATAAATCTCACAGTTTGGCAGATTCCCAGAACTGACACTAATTCTGCTTTAGCCCATTTTAAAAATAATCAAAATTTAGAAGTAAAAGGGATAAAGTTTGACCAGGTTATTTTTTCTTTCATATTTCAATATGTTAATGCAGTAGGAATCTGACATTTTCAGAATTGAGAAAATACTGGGGGAAAGTGTTTAATAAGTTGTCATGATTTATTTTGATTAATTAGCCAACAAATATATATTCAAAAAAACTTTGACAAAAGCGGGAAAACATTCAAAAAAATGTAATCACCAGGGTTTGGTTTTTTGTTTTTTGTTTTTTGTTTGTTTGTTTGTTTGTTTTTGTTTTTTTTTGTTGGTGGTGGTGGGTTTTTTTGTTTGTTTTGTTTTGTTTTGGTGCAGAAAAAAGCTGCAAAAATGGAGCTATTAATCATAGCAACATGATGGCAAGGACTGGTTTCTGTCATTATGTTCAGCCTTCTGCCATCAGTGGCAAGATATTAATTTCTTGATTCCTGTGGAACTGTTTTCCTCTGTTATTTTCTATCTTGTTTTTGTTCTGTGACTAGATCCAGCCCTTATTTCTCTTTTTTCTCTTTTCTGTTACTCATTACTTCCCCATGCACATTTTCAAGAGCATGTGTAGGAAACCATCGGAAACATTTCATGTATGCACAAGGCAAATAATACTTTTGGAAACATGAGCTTGGTAATGTCGCCTTAGCTTTTATTTTAGTTTTTTTGTTTTGTTTTGTTTTGTTTTTCTAAAACATCTGAGAACATAATCTTCTGTGAAGCTGAGAGCAGTCTTTTAAGATGTGATTCATTTTGAGTCGTTTTTTTTCCAGGAAACACTAAATTATCTAAGGTGAGTTGAAGTCCTCTGTAGTGATGCAAAGTCTCAGTAGGTGATAGAGACATCAGGGATTTCCAGATCACTGCACTAATGTAGGCAGAAGTCTGTGGCTGGGCTTGTTAACATCCTGGCCTTACCTGCACAAACCAGAACAACCAAGAAATGGACTGTTCCTCCCTTGTCTGTACTTCCAGATTATTGTACACATCTGCCTGAGTGCACTGCCCCAAAGGTTATGTGCTCCTTTCTGCACAAAGCTGCAGAGTAGAAAGATCTTTTGCCCTGTGCAGTACAGAAAGATCTAAGCTCAATCTCCAGATTCAAAAGTGGCTGAATTCTGGTCCAGAGCAGATCTCTACTAAGTGTAACTATTTACACCAGACTGTAATTCATTTGTTTGATATACTTAGCAAGGTTTCCTGAGAACATAAAGGCTATTGTATGTACGTTTAGAATTTCCACTTCCTCCTCCCCCCCATTTTCTTCTATGCTGCCTTTGATGTTTTCTTGTATCCACTCACAACCTGTGTCCATGAATTCATACACATTTATATACTTACTTATTTTTGATATTCTTAGAAAAAGTTTGGCTTTAATAAAAGTAAATCCTAGGCCATTATTTTGTTGCTCTTAGCCTGAAAAAGGTTCAAGAACAGCTTTTGCTCTGCCTTTGATGGTACTATTCATTCTCCTGCCTGTGGCTGTTTATTCACTTAAAGGTGCCTTTGAAATATTGTCTAATTCCTAGCTCTGTACTATAGTGTTCTTTTCTGTTTTATGGAATGAGTAACAGACTCGATTCAATAAAAAGAATTAGAATTAAACTCAATTGGCTTTATTCTTTTGTGCCTTTATGGAAAATAATGACATAGAACATGCAATATTGTATCATTATCTCTTTAACAATTCTCATAAATTATGAACATATATTTCATTTATTCCTACCTATCTGGTGCGCTTATAATACATTTGCTTCCTTAATTAATGTAATATTCTTCATTCTTTTCCTCCTGGAAGAGAACTACTTATGCACAAAAGAAGAAAACTTGCTAGTCTATTAAACATAGATTGGTAAGTAGTTGGGATACAAAAAAAATACAAATAACAAGCAAGCAAGCAAACAAATAAACAAACAAACAAACAAAGTCTTCATTTAAAAAGGACATTTAAAAAATAGATATGTGTCTGTTTATAATTGAAATTAAATTTAAGGACATGAAAAACAGCCTGAGAGTATGAGAGCAAGAGAAGTTAATGTGCATACAATTTTTACAGTGAGAAAATCTGTGACACCAGTTATCTACAGAGCCTAAAATATGCATTATTATTACAGATTTCTGGGTGGTGAACATCTAAGTGATATATTCACCTAGTGCACTTATGATCTTTTAAGGGCATCTGGGGATTCTTTCTCCCAAGAAAACAATCTGAGACTAGGTTCTGGAGAGACTGCTACACTATAAAGAAAAAAGTATAAATGTAAAAGCCTAGAAAGAGCTGTATTTGTTGCTCATTTCTTTTCTTAAAGATAAGTGAGTATCTGTTAACAAAATTTGATCAGTCATGCCCAGGATGCCTTGTCCTTGTGTAAGATGCAGTACCTCCTAATGAGCAATTTCTTCAATATTTCAAGAATAGAAAACTGACCCAAAGCACACCAAGGCATTTGAAATATTCATATTACTGTAAGAAGCTTTGCACAAACCCTTAAGACCACAAAGGGCTGTGTTTCAGAGAGCAGGCTAATGAATATTGCACTAAACCAGAATAACCTGAGACAGACAAATTAAAACATAATATAAAGTATGAAGTCCCATTTATTATGAGTTATCCCGGAAAAAACTAAGTAGATATTTAGCATAAATTATGCAAATAATATTTCATACTTTTCTTCAGCCCAGACCACAGAACTCTGGACTACAGCTGATCCAATCCCAGGGAACTATTGGGCAAGCCTGAAAGCAGTCCTGTAGCCTCAGGGAATTGAAAATTTAAGACTGAAAATTAAAGAGGTTCAAGACAGGATGTTTAACAGAAAAACTTGTTGCTGCAATGGTTTACAATTGAACGTTTATTGGAATAACAGTTTCCTCTGGATCTTTTAGCAAATGGGGCTTTTGTCTTCTGTAGCTGGAATAGATAATGCTCAGCTAAGTTTAAGACAGAAAATATGAAGAACATTGAAATAGGAATTTAAAGTGATGATTTATTTAAGAACCCAAGAGTTGGTGGTTATTCCAGAAGCTATACACATTAACTGTCTGTTCAGGAGAAAACAGAGGACATAACACCACCATTCACATTTAAGATGGAATTGATGCCGAAACACATCTTCACTGCAGTGTTGCAACTGGTGAACATTTTACATTAAACACTTTAATGGATTTTTTTTTTAATGAGTATTTTTTTATACTTTTTATCCTTTTTCTAAAATCAAAATAGGATTTTTTTTCTCCTGTATATCTTCATTTGTTGTTGTTTTTTTCCCTCTTGCTTCATATTTAAAGAAGGAAATGACAAGCATAGGAAGGAAAAGCCTTTTTCCAACAAAAAAGTATTTCTCTAAAAAGCCTAACATACCTGGAAATACTTACTTTAATTTTGACTGGAAACTTTTCCTGAGGCTTCCAACCAGCTTGAGTTGTATAATTCACTGGTCATTTAGCATGGGAACAGGTATATTTGTGTCTGTCTTTTCAGTTCATAAATACTATCTCTCTTCCACAGTAGGTCTGTACATTAATAGTGAGCTAAAAGTAGTGAGAACTGAACACAAGGAAACACTGCCTGTGCAGGTTGAACTCCAAACCCTCTGAAGACAAAAACATTCTGCTTTAGGGAGCTGTGGCACAGATCAATAAATATCAATGCGAAGTTTTCTAAGATTTCTGAAACTCATCAAAACTTGTCCCTTTTACATTTAGATGCCATTACCTGAGTTAGTGTTCTCCACCATCATCTCATCTGTACAGCAAAATAGTCCAATGAGAGACTTTACTAATTGTTTATAATTAGTGTTGTGATAGTTAGGGGGGAAATAAAATAGAATGGATATTTTACTAGGTATTAAAAGAGAAAAATTATTTTCTGCAGCAAATGATCAAATGATGATTAACTCCACTCAGATCTTCAAATATCTAAATATTTGTACAGAAGCTTTTTTTTTTTTGGTTCTAGACAGAAGTGAGTTGTAAATATGAAAATATGCACCACAGAAAGCATATTTAATTTATTTTATATAAATTCCTCCAGAAAGCCCAAGCCGTTTGATACCACAGATCTCAGAACCAGTGTCATTAAGAAAAGGCACAATAATAACAAATAATATATTGGCTTTTGTTTTTATTATTGCTATTTTAATAGCCTGCCTAAACCAAACGCTTGCAGATATTTTTGCAAAACACTATTTATCGCATGTAAACTAAATTGGAAAAGAAAAATGCTTCATTTCCAGACAAAAAAATATAAGATTTTAACAGATTCTTCTTTTTTTTTTTTCTTTTCCCCCCCCCCCCCCCCTTTATTAAGAAGTCTGGAAAATAGCTTTTCTGCAGAGCTCAGTTACTGCATTTTCTTTACTAATGAATTCATCACACTTGTTGCCAGAAATTAAAGAAGATTTAACCTTTCCTATTCTAGTTAATATTCTTAACTAAGATTTTCTGAAACTGGAGCCTAACATGCAGTTTCTTAACACTTGTAGAGCTATGTTTTTCCAGGAGATCAATCCTTTTGACCATCACGCCATTTATATGAAATCCTTACGTTTCAGTCTGTTTTGGATTTATTACATATTCCAACTGAATGTTTTGCTGCCTGCCAAAATGTTAAGATGGCAGAGAAAACTTATAAGCCTATGTGGCTTTAAAGATAGAGAATTTTCCAGAATTGTCCACACCCATCCTTTCAGAAAACTGAAATAATTTATTTACTACATCACTGAAGGACGACTAACACAAGGGTAAGACATTTTTCCAGTATCAATACTGTTATCCATTCACTAAGAAGTCTCCATGTGAAAGAAACGTGGCTGAGGCCAACTCTCAAAGCAGAACCTCCCAGTCCTTAGGAGGTGGATGTACCTGGTAAGGACATAATAGACCCTCTGCTGAAGTGGGATCTCTTGCCAGCAAAGCCAGCAGGAATCTTGTTGAACTTGCCACAGCTGGAATTCACTCTTTCTGCATGATGCACTTATATTATTCATTAAGTCACTTTTTGCCTCCCTACAAAACTGTACCAGCATGTCTCTACCAGCATTAATTTCTGGAGGGAGAGAAAATATTCTTAACCTTGGAAATGCCTTGAAAACAGAGGCAGCAGTGCAAAGAGCACAGCCACACAGCAGACAACCCCTTGATTTCAGACACTGGTACAGGAGGGAGATTTGTCTTCTGTTATTATAGTTTTATGTCTTTTAGCAGAGCATCAGATAGAAGATGCTGAGAAGCTATCAAGCCAATACTATGCCATTAATATTCAGATCTGGTTCAAACAGAAAGAAAATAATGTTTCCCTTAATGTGAATTAAAGGCATTGCTCTTGGAGGATCCGTATTTCTAAACAAAGGTAAAGTGTGATGGAAGTTTGTTAATTTCTTTCCCAATTACACAACAATATTTTCCCATGAAAACAAAACTGGAAAGAAGCTGTACTACTTGGTAAACAAGCTTGCATGCTGTGTGCCATTTTCTGTCACTATTTATGCTTCTCTCTGAACAGGGGATACTTGCCCTTTGGAGGAACAAGATAAAGACAAACATATGGGCCAGGCTTTTTGTTCAGGTCCTAATTTCTCTAAACTCTTTATTATGCAGCCAGACTGGCTAACGTCACTTAGAGGAATGCCAGGAGCTCTTATCATTGTTTCTTTATTTTTCTGTACCTGAACACACCACAATTAGGAAATCATTCTCAGTTATTCCCATGCTTATCTCTCAAAACCCTTTTCTCCCTCTCCTTGTTTGCCTCAACCACTGAGCCCAGGCCAGGAAAGCATTCTCCACACTGCTATCTGTTTTCCTAATGAAAAACATTTTTGAGTCTTTGACTGAACCAGTCCTCAGAAGTATAGATGGGGGGGTAAGTCCTTTCATAGAACCATTAAATATGCTGAGTTGGAGAGGACTCATCAGGATCATTGAGTCCAACTCCTGGCCCTGCACAGAACATTCCAGCCATCCCACCACATTCCTGAGAGCCTTGTCTAAACACTCCTGGGATTCCAACAGGCTAGGTGCTATGACCAGTGCCCTGGGGAGCATGTTCCAGAGCCCAAACACCCTCTGGGGAAGAACCTTTTCCTGATATCCAACCTAAACCTCCCCTGACACAGCTCCAGCCCATTCCCTGGGGTCCTGTCCCTGTCACCACAGAGCAGAGATCAGTGCCTGTCCCTCCTCTTCCTCACAAGGAAGTTGTAACTGCACTGGGGTTTCCCCTCACTCTCCCCTTCTCCAGCTGGACAGACCCAGCGCCCTCAGCCTCTCCTCTCACAGCTTCCCCTGCAGACCCTTCACCATCTTTGTTCCTCTCCTTTGGGCACTCTTTAATGGCTCTGTATCTTTTCTATATTGTGGCACCCAAAACCACTCCAAGGACTCGAGGTGAGTTTGCACCCAGTCAGAGCAGACCAGGACAATCCTCTCCTTTATCTGCCTCGTTCTAATTGTGATAGCTCATAACAAAGAGAAAAAAACCTTTCCTGATATTTGTGCCTTTTTCATCTCTCTGTAAACAGCTTTTTACTTAGCAACCAGAAAGAGCTGGGAGAAGATTCACATTCAGGACAACTACCTGTCAGGGATTCCCTACATTCAATCCCCAACGTGGGTATGTCTTCAAAATCTCTGTGTAAAGATTTTCATGATAAAAAGGAACAACATACCATGTCTCTTTAGGAGATAAAATCTAGCAAGTAAACAAGAATGATATCCATTAGCTATTAATGCCCTTTGAATCAGAGAATCATAGAATGGTTTGGGTAGGAAGAAACCTTAAAGATCACCTCGATACAATTCCCCTCCTACAGGCCAGATATATGTGCAAGTGAAACAGCATGCACTGAGCAGAGAGACAGATTGATTATTTAAAGTAACTATCATAGACAGATAGAGACCAAACTTCACCCAAAAAAAAAAAAATCAGGATTAAGATCTTGTCTAAGATTTGGAGTCTATTCCCCGTCCTGGAAGTGTTCAAGACCAGGCTGGATGGTGAAGGTGGAAGGTGCAAGGAGAAATGATCCTGATCATGGCAGGGTGGCTGGAACGATATAATTTTCAAAGTCCCTTCTTGCCCAATCCAAATAATTCCGTGATTCTATTTCACTTAGATCTTCCTGAAAAATATATAAAATTAGATAAATAAACACACAGACACACAGACACACTCAAACACAAAATTCACCTTCCATACCACACCAGAAACAACTCCTAAGCATAGCACATTAACCCTATAGAGGTTAGGAACAGGTAAGAGGATTTATAACGGATAGGGGAAAAAACTCTCCCCTGTGTGAAACAGCTGCTTTCACACAGTTTTTTTAATGCTTTTTTCCATATATGCTGAACAGCCTTGGAATCAGAAGGTCCTCTCCAGAGGAAAAGATCACAGGTGGCAAGCTGAGACACTCTACTGGTGTTCAAGCTCACATGTTTATGAAGTCAATAGAGTGCCGAGCTTTTTTAGATAGTTGCTTCCAGTGGTGAAGACAAATGAAGAACAACACCCAATGAGCTGTGACTGGAACCCTACAAAATGTTTTGCTCATAAACTGTATTTTCATGCATGAAAAATAAAAACCTTTAGGGACCAGGACTGCTTGATGGTTATTTTAAAAAGCTGAAAATTTGGAAACCAAATTTCATCTGCATCTTTTTCTCAATCAAGTGTTTCTCAGCATATGCGTCAGAATTTCAAACAGTTTTATTTTTATTTTTAGCCCAATGTCCCATGAGTAGTTACCATATGTAAAAACAACAGTTTTTGCCAGCAGGATAAAAGCAGAGAAGCAACAAGGTGCTAAATGTGAAACTTCTGTACAGCATCAAATATTACACAGAAACCAAAGAACACAAAAGCTGACAAAACCGGATTGAGACTTACTTATTTATTCAGTATGGGTTTGTTTTGCTTTTTTTTTTCTTTTTCTTTTGTGAAACTCTATATAGAGTTTCAGGAAATCCTTTTCTCATTCAGTTTAGGGATTATTTTCATTCATTTTAAAAGTAATCCATAAAAATTGCATTCACATCTAAAAAGTGGTCCTGGGTTTTTCATAACTGTAGAAATGATTAGAATGAAATCAAATAGAGTGACTTGTTCTGCTTATGTTCTTACATCGTTCCTTCAGTATGAAAAAGGAAAAAGCAGTGAAGATAGAAATAATTTTACTTGTTATTTTTTGCAAATTAAATTCAAAGTTATTTTCAGTTCTCAATGTTATACGTGCAATATGCAGCACTTCTTTCTTTATGCCTTTCAGACTTATGTGGTGTTTCCTGATTTTGGAAGTATCTTCTCATTTCTAATGCATTGTCTCAGCAAGTTTCAGTCAGCTGGGTTATTTCAGGACCACACACTTACTGACAATTTTACTCACTCAGGTATACATAGGTGGTATACTTCACGTTTCTTGTCATTTCTATGCAGTTGTCTGTGGTTGCATTGTATATTGCTCACATATTCCCTTCAAAAATGGAATTATCAAAACCTCAAAGTTTCAAAATCTATAACGGGCTTCAGGACATTGGCAGTAAGGAACCTCCTGAGACACAGAGTCCAGACTTGCTTTTTGCAGGTAAAAGTGACATACAGGCAACACTGAAAACTCAACCATTTTACCTCTGTTTTGCTTCTGTGACCATATTACCAAGTCGGTTTCTGAGACTCCTTCTTCTGTTCTTAGAAAATATTTTTTAAACCTTTGCTTATTTGCTTTTCATCCTTATATACGTATTTCCTTTTCTAGTGGCATCTCTCTCTCTCTAAGTAGCCTGTCTAGTTTTCTAATGTTTACCCCCTCAAAATGTTTATTTGTTGCAGTCATATTCTGTGATCTCTCATTTTACCAGGCTAAAAGCACCCAGCTGCTTTCATCTACAGTAGTTCGATGGATTCCCCATTCTCTGGTCTATGTAACAGTCCCTCTTTGTGCTTTCTCCCATTTGATTTTGCTCCCATAATTATTCCTGGTATTTCTTATCAAGCTACAGGAGTACATTGTACAAATGACAATTCTACTTCCCTGTATATATCCCCATGATTCTATCCAAATTAAACTGATAATAATAATTGGTGAAAAATAGCTGCACCCAAGATTATCTTCATCTCTATCAGTCTTTGTTCTAAAACCAAGATTCTTACTATCCTTGGAGAGAATAATATGGCAATTGAGTCTGTTAAATTAATTTGGTTTCAATTCATCCTGTCCTCAAGACCACACAGTTATTCTGGTATGATATTTTCATCTTTCTCTATAATGATAGAGCCTCCCATAATAAATTAAACTAGCACATTTCATTTCATATGTAAAGCCTTGATTTACAAAATTTTTTGTCATTTTCCTATTTGTGGCGAAATCAGATTTTACTGTGATATCTTTAGTAGCACTGAACTGTGGAAACACTTTAGCTAATGGAAAGCAATTACTTGTTAAAGAAAAATTGTGATTTGTATATGTGGAAAATTTGCATTTTGAGCATATGGAATTGCTGTTTCGGCACAGAAATATGTTTCATCCAGAATTTAAAATAAATTGCCTTAAATCAAGAGATTCTTAACACACAGTATCCTGAATAGAAGTGGGAAGGAAAACCATCTCCTTTTTCACTCCTTTTAAAAAGAAACAAGTATTTTCTCTTTCACATACACATATACACACAACCACTCTCTTAGCTATTCATTACATCCTTAGAAGAGAACTAAAGTTAAACTATCCTCTGAGGATAACAAAATGCAAAATTAACTCTGGACTGAATGAAGTGCATATGGCCATGGAGAATTATTTGTGAGCTATTCCCAGTGAAATGTGCATATCTAATTTGATTCCAGTTGTGTTTCGTGAAGAAATAAAGTCTTTAGTGTCACATCCCTACTGCACTTTTTTTCACCCAAACTTAAGTGTCAGGCAGCATCAAAATGCTCTCATTGAACTCTCCATTTCCCTCCTTTGTCTTCTATTTCTCTCTCATACTTTCAAATTCCACACACAAAAATTATTCAAGTGCAGGTTATTCAGGTTGAGGTAGACTTTGCATGGCAAATAAAATTAA
The DNA here is from genome assembly GCA_037013685.1 of Acridotheres tristis. Taxonomy (NCBI): domain Eukaryota; kingdom Metazoa; phylum Chordata; class Aves; order Passeriformes; family Sturnidae; genus Acridotheres; species Acridotheres tristis. The sequence continues at coordinate 74,790,135 of CM072919.1, forward strand.
AAAAAAAAATCTCACTTTTGTGCTATGTTTAGGGGTTCAGCACAGTTATGCCATTCTAGAAACCCATGTTTGTATTTTCAGGCCCTCTTGAGACCACAGGGGTGGGATTTATGACATATGCTTCAGAATAATGCTTCTTTATAAGCTGGAAAGCCGCTGAGTACAGTATTCAACGTTGTCCTACATGACATACTTGTCTCTCAGAAGGAGAGGTATGGATTTGATGGATGGACTATTAGGTGGATAAGGAATTGACTGGATGGTCAAACTCAAAGACTTGTGGTCAGTGGCTTGATGTCTTAGTGGAGAGACCTCATGAGTGAGTATTGGGACAAAACCCGGTTAAGGTTTTTGTTGTAAAATGGACAGCAAGCACTGTCCACACTTTGGCCAACAACACTGAGCTGTGTGGGGAGGTCAAATGGTGGAGGGAAGGGATGCCATCCAGAGGGACCTGGGCAGGCTGGAAAGGTGGAACTGTCTAATTTCATGGAGTTCAAAAAGGCCAAGTTCCAGGTCTTGAACTTGTGTTGGAGCAACCCCAATCACAATTAAAGGCTGGTTTGGGAGCAGCTCTGGGGAGAAGGACTTGGGGATGTTGGTTGGGAAGAAGCTCCACGTGCACTGGCAATCCTGAAAGCCCCAGCTGTGTCCTGGGCTGCATCAAATCACCATGGGCAGAGGTCAAGGGAGAGGATTCTCCCTCTCTGCTCTGGTCTGGCGAGACTCCACCTGCAGTGCTGCATCCAGCTCTGTGATTCCTACATGGAATAGGATGTGGGCTGTTGGAGTGAGTCCAGAGCAGGCAGAATGATCAGGATCCATCCTTTCCACTGTCTCTGAGTAACTCTTATGACTGAAACACAGGGTCCATCTTTTCACATCCATTTGGATTGCTTCTTAATCTAAATGCCCATAGTAGGACCTTTAAGTTGTCATTTCTCTTCTACTCTCCCGAGAAACATTAAAGATAGTTTAGCTACAGAAGATGTAAGTCAATTCCTTCTGAAGTCAGAAGACAAGTCAGAAGACTTGGAACACACTGGATTTTTTTTTTCTGCGAAATCTAAAGGGAATTTTTTGGTCAGTTTTTCAGAATTTTAATGAAAAGGTAGAAATTATTGCAGTTGGATCATTTGCTAACAACAGACTAGTCTCCGTAATGATGGATGCTTCAAACATCAAACAGCAACTGTAGAAACCAAACCCTCTTTGAGTTTTCTGTATTGACCAAACAGTCTTTGTTTGTATTTTGACCTCTTCAAAAGATTTTTTTTCACCCAACTGAATTGCAAAATTTTATGAAGACAGAAGACTCTGCAAAAATTGGTTGGTTTTCAACCCCAGAAATTAGCAAAAAATACTGGAAAAAGAATATGGCTTGGTTATGGTGATGTGTTCCATAAGGGAATCATTATGTTTTCCTGAATTTGGATAGAAAAAAAAGTAATTTAAGAGGAAAATATGTATTTCAAAATATTGTTACTTTCTAGGAGCTGTAACATTTGATCTGGGCCTACAAGTCGTTTTCCATCCTCCAAGCAATCAAGAGTTCAGCTGTGAATGGAGCAGACTTCAATCAGAGATTTATTCTTTGACTATTTGCTGAACAAAACATAACAAGAATGAATTGAATGTCAGAATAAGTCTCATGACCACCTTATCCTAATATCAGCTGTGAGAATAAACACTATTTTTATTCAGGTAATTATAACCTGTCTAAAGTCACTTCCTCCACCACTTTGTGGCTTACTCATTCTTTCTGGAAATACCTTTCAGGAAAGGTATCATTGACAGGGTATATTGTTACATACGTAAATGGATAAGAAGCACCAGTCTAGGAAATGGCACCTCTTATTATGAGGAAATTGAACTGCAAGATTTTTTCATCTTTAAAATTAACTTTAGAAGAGACTGTCGCATGTTGATCATTTCTCACTCATGGCAAACAAGGCTGTAATAAATCATAAGTGAAAAAATAACCCAATAATGCAGCACAGCAGCAAGACAATCAAACTAAAAAGGTAAGATTCATTTCATCTGCACTAGTTCTGTGTACCTAAGATAAGAATCTTGATTTCTTGTGTAATCAGACAGAAATAAGGATTTTGGGGACACAGTTTTAGAAAGCTATTTTATGATAGTGTGATTCTCATATAGAAATGAACCAAACATAAAGGCAGCTTGGAAGCAGATGTCAATAGTTACATTTACTTATATAACCCTCAGTGCAGATGTTTGGTAAGTGCTTGCCCTGTGCCCTGAGGTGTCTATGAAGCCATTGTCCTTCAATCCTCTTACTGCTCTCAGGCACTTATGGTTGCTCCAGAGTAAAGCTATAACATGGAGCCATTTGGGCTCTCTGCACATTTCAGAGAAAAATCAAAAGTCTTTTAACCACCTTCAGTACCTATCACTTACACAGCTTCAGACTCCTGGACATGGAGTTGGGTGAAGATTTTGAGGATAGTTCATGAGTAAGAGGCACATGTAGAGCAGCATGTGCATGGCTGAATGAATGATTCAAACAAGGAGAGGGAGGAGAGACTCTGCAAATAGAGGAGGAAGGAAGGATTCCAGGAAGGAAGGATTCCAGGAAGGAAGGAAGGATTCCAGGAAGGATTCCAGGAAGGAAGGATTCCAGGAAGGAAGGATTCCAGGAAGGAAGGAAGGATTCCAGGAAGGAAGGATTCCAGGAAGGAAGGAAGGATTCCAGGAAGGAAGGATTCCAGGAAGGAAGGAAGGATTCCAGGAAGGATTCCAGGAAGGAAGGAAGGATTCCAGGAAGGAAGGATTCCAGGAAGGATTCCAGGAAGGAAGGATTCCAGGAAGGAAGGATTCCAGGAAGGAACGATTCCAGGAAGGAAGGAAGGAAGGAAGGAAGGAAGGAAGGAAGGAAGGAAGGAAGGAAGGAAGGAAGGAAGGAAGGATGGTTCCAAGGCCTCAGAAAACTATTCTTATTCTAATACCTCTTTGGGTGACTTTAAAAGTTGCTAGACCTCAAGACAATGCCATCCATCACAAAAATGTGCTAGTCTATTTTTATCAGTTGAACTAAGTGGCCACATGCATGTAATCCTATTGTCCTTGCTGCATGCTCAAATAAAGAAGCATTTAACAAATAATATCAATAATTGATTAATATTTATCTAAATATAAAAAACTTGAGATTGATCCATACTTGCTTTCATCCCCCTGGATCCATTTGGTAATTTAGCCTGAATCTATCAGTGAATTTATTCTGGAATGACCTATGATCTCTCTTTGGATATTTACTTGAAATTCAAATGGCCTTAATTCAGTGTAACTTTGGGAGTGAATTTAAAAAAATCAAAGTAAGACCACTTTAATTTTCAGTCAGAGATCCACATGACAGTTTAATGAGATTGAAATAATCCACTTTAATAATTAATTCGGGATAGTTCTACAAGTGTCTCACCTCTGTATAGGCAAACTCCTCACAGTTCCACAAAGCTACAACTTAGAAAAAGCAAGGCCCCAAGTCCAGTCTATATGAAAAGGCACAGAAATTAACTCGAACTCTGTCTGTGTCTGACCACATATCTATCACTTAAGAACATATATGAGGAAAAGAGAGAAAGAGAAAGAAAAGATAAGACTAGATAGTGGAGAGGAACGATAACACCACCCATGGATCCAGCAGTTAGACTTGATTGCTCCAACTTCCATGAGAAATGATGGCCACAGGCTTGACCATCAAAGGTGGGAGAAGCCCCCACAAAATGAAGTTCAGTGGGTTGATATATATTCAGATTAAGGTGGGAACACACAGATACCTCTCCTTGAGGGGCAGTTGTACACTGTCTGATGCACCTTTGTGGATCATGCACAGTCCTGTGGTAGAAGGCCCCAGAGATGAGTCTTTGATGTTTTTTGATACCTTCTAACACATGAGAGCTGTCTCTCATGTCAGTGCTGTTGAGCCAGTTAAAACCCATGAGAAGGGATGAAAACCTTTCGGGCCTACATGGGAATGTCATGATACTTTCCCCTGGAAGCCAATTACTAAAAATATATTAATCAATATCCTGAAAGTGCAGATTTTTTTTTTTAATAACTAATGTTACAGATCTTTGAACAGTGTTTTCTTCTTATAGGTCCACATTTCAAGGATACACTGCTGGGCTTGTTACCTCTGAACGACTCCTCACATTTTCAGTGAGTCAGTATGCCTTTATACACTCTTTCTCAAGTGGTATGGATTGTCTTGAAATTCTCATGTACCTCTTTGCACTAGTTAACAGATAGATATTCCTATATTGTTTATTTCTAATCATGATCTCCCTTATTTATTCTTGTTTTGTATGAGCTGTTAGGGATCCTCCAGCATCCTCCAACTACCGTAACTCAGTCTCAAGTTTTGGAATCCCATTTGTACTACTACCTGAAAAAAAAACCCAAAAACTAAAGGGTGGATTTGTCCAGGCTAAGCTCAATTTGACAATATTATCTAACAATCTTCTAGGTCACCATAAGCCAGTGATGTTGTTACTTACAAGTTACCACTTCAAGTTATGTGCTCAAAATTAACATCCCTTCTGCAGCCAAAAAGAAGGGGGGGGGGGAGGGGGGAAGGAAACTAGATATTCTTCTTTTGTCCTTCTAGGGCTGTAATGAGAACAAATGGAAGTGACCTTACATTGCGGGACACTCCTTTTAGTGTTTTAATACAAATTTCATTACACTGAAAGTCTTGCAAGGTATTCATTAGAACATTCATAAAGTCTTTGTGGAGGGCTTAATAGCTAAAACAAGCTATTGAAATTAGCCAATCATTCTATAATTGAACTCCCTATGAATCTTTTACTGCAGTAAGGTGAAGTAAGTTGCCTCAGGTACTGAATGTATGTTTTAGTACTTGGTTACGTGCAAAATAAATGAAACAGGTAAAAGTGATGAGTAAGACTTCACAACTATTATTTATTGTGTTTCTTATAGCTTTAAGCTATTGAACTGAATCCATATTGAATTCTAGATTGTAATTTTTTTTCCTTCTCTATCAAGATTTTCATTGTGTCTTCTCCCATATATTACATAACCAAATTGACCGTTTTATACAATGGCAAATATGGTAGCTGGTTGTTTGTTTGTTTGTTTGGTTTTTTTAGGTACTCTTATCCTTAAGACATAGATTTTCTTCTGCTAGCTCAGAAAAGATTATTCACCCCTGGAGTAGTAAAATTCATATGAGTACCAATCTTTAAGCTGTCTCTGTAATGAAAAAGCTATTGCAGCTAGTGCTATGCAAACACATACACAAAAAACCAGAATGTCTTTCTTAAAGAATTTATAACTAAATCAAATAAAAAAAATCAGTTCTTGCAAAATTGTTTGATTGGATACCTACACTTCACTCCCTTGACCCTCAAAAAGAAATTCATGCTAAGCTGTGTTTTTTTATGTGCACTGAGATAATTAGGTATCTCAGAGAGGTGATCAAGGTGCTCAAGAGAAATGTATCTTAAATTCACCAGTAAATAGTTCTCAGACTCTACACCTTCTCTGAAGTATGACTTCTTTACAGAATATTTATTTATTTGGGTTAATATGCACAGTGAGGGAGATGCAGTAGCCTTGTAAGAATTGATCTCTGATTGTGTTCTAAAGAGGAGCCATTAAATGAGTGATCTGCTGAGATATGTCTGCCTTAGCAAGCAGGGAAGATCAACAGGAGTGGAGCTGTGGTGCTGCTGAGGAGCTGGTGCCCAGAATGTCCCTGGGTTTTCCACCTCAATTTGTCTCTGCTATGATCCTGTGGGCTAAATGACCACTTGTGGTTGGATTACAAAATGTGGTTGTGGCTGTGCTCTAGAAGCACATTTTTCAGTGTGGTTTAATTGGTGAGCAATTTAGTTTGTATATTCCACATTTTGAACCAAAGCACAGCCAGTGAGGAAGAACAGAGAATTTGTTTGAGAAAGACACTCCTGATCCAAATTCAAACCAGCAAATAAATGCTCTTGTCCTCTAAAGTAAATACATACTTAAATAAGAATTAGATTAATCCTATCCTATCCACAAAAATAGTCCATGCTATTTTTGAACACAAAGCACTCTATTTTGTGATATTAGAGGTCTCTTCTAGCCTTTGCTTACAAAGGCAGCTCTTCACGGTATAAATGTTTTCAAACTCCTTAAAATGTGAGTACTTTTACATCTGGATTTTTATATACATTATGACTTGTTTTAATAACTTTAGATTTGTGTATACACATGCATGTGTTCTTTCTGTGTGGGCACATGCATGTGCAAAACATACATATGTGCGTTTGCATACACATATACATATAAATCTCTATATAAAGAAAACATATACGTATAAATCTCTATATAAAGAAAAAATACTATTAAATTCAAAGAAAATAGAATTTTCTGTAAGTATAATGAAGATGAAAGAAAAGGGAAGCTCCAGAGTGTGCAAAATGGTTCTAGTAGATCATGTTTTGTGTATTTTGCCAGCAGAAGAATCACAGCTGACATTTGTCTAGTTGAGGGATTTGCACCCAAGACTGTTGCTGGCCCTGTGAAAAGACAAGAGGTTCTTCTCTTGGCATATGTCATCCTACTGTAGCATTCAGGGCACTCCCAGAATTTCTTAGAGAGCCTGGAGGCTATAACAATGTCATCAGCTTGTCATTTACTCAGTGGCAGAAGAAGTTTGTGATGTGCCCATCTACAAAACAGAGAAAGATGCACTGACTTTTCAAGGGATAAAAAATAATGATACCATGCTACTTGCTAGCACAAATCACCTTCTACTTAATACTCAGCAAATATTTAACATCTCATTAGAACATCACAATTGGAGAAGGACATCCTTATCCAAACATGTACTCACATGTTTGGCAGCTTTGACTGAAGTTTCTGTGAATCCAGCCAGTGGATGCTTTGGCCTAGTTAATTAGTCATGTCTTCTCTAGTGTCTTGTCAGTCCTTGGCAATCATAAAAGTCTGGACATAGGTAGGTAAGGCACTGCACAGTGGGAAGGAGGGCTGAAAAAAACCCGAATCTTCCATCATAGGTGAAATGATAATTAGTCAGACGTGTATTTCAAATGGCACCAGCATCAGAGCAGATTGTGTATGGTATCCTGTAATTTCCTTTATACTTTTAATTATCTTTTAATTATTAACAGTTCTTGTCCACTCCAAATGCATTTGGCTAGCACCAGCTTCTTTTCTCTCTTTTCTTTTCCATTTTTCCCCTCCTTGGTCTAATCTAGCCCCAGTTCCAACTGCTAACGCATCAATGTCAGAAACTGCAGTCAAGCACAGCCTGTCCCCAAATCCCAACCTCTATAAACACGATGGCTCATTAATAACTTAAAAAGGATGATGACACTGATACTATTTATAGGGTCCTGCCAGCCAGGACTGCCAAAGTTAAGGAAATTAACATGGAAAAATTGTCAACTGCAAAACATTAGTGTTTATCAACAGATCAATCAAACTTCAACTACTGTAAATGGTACTTTTAGCTAAATAAAATGTATCCCCAATGACAATTTATTGAATGCCTTATTTCGTTACTCTTGTGCCCTTGTATCAGTTTCAATGAGAGACAGAGGAAGAAAAAAGAGGGTGGCAAAACTCCTCCACTCCCCTTTCCCAGTTTGCTCTCCGACTCCCCTGACACCTGCCAAACCTCCCACAACTGCTGAGCTCTCAAAAGTTACAGCTACATGTTTCACAATGAGTGGCAAATCAGAACTGCTGAACAAAATTCTCATGAAGTCAATTAAGTGTTAATTAGCTTTGACTGAGGGCACACGAGTCTCCAGCAAGCTGAATAAATGTCAAGGTGACGAGGCTGTGTACTAAGTACTGGGTTTACATGCATGGAGAGCTTATGATTTAAGAGGTTTTTTCTCTCCCTTCTTTCCTCATTGCCTTCCCTCTCTCTCTTTTATATCAGAATGAAACAGAACGCTGAAGCAAAAATGAAGTTTTTCTTCACTTGTTCATAGCAATATTTGCTGCAAATTCTTGGATAGGAAATTTGCTGCAAAATGTTGGATACTTTTGCTAATGCAAGAGAGGTCCCTTGGCAAAAGAGATGATTTTGGAGGGAAGTAACTGAAAGAGACTAGAGAGAAAGAGAGAATTTAGAAAAATACAATGTTCAAAGCCAGCTCTGATCTGTCTTGTCTGCTGCACCTTCATTCTGAATGGAATTATCAAATAGGTAATAATAACCCACAAAAATAGTAACCAATAAATAGCTATATACACACACAGACACATAGGTGACATAAATCAAATTAAAACATATTCTGTACTGTCTTGTAGAACACAAAATTAATTTAAAACAAACAAACAAACATAAAAAAACCCCTTGACTGAAAACTGCACTGTGATCTGACAGAAGCTTGACTAAGAGAAGTAAAAATTAAAGCAAAATATCTGCTCCCATGACAGGAATACTAGGTGTAATATTATGATTTTTACAACCTTAAGCCTAGGTTGGGGTCTAGAGGCCTCAGCCAAGATCAGGGCCCCAGTCTGGTAGATGCTATTAAAAAAGATTACAAGTCCTTCCCACCAGGATTTTACAATCCATAGCTGTGATCTTGCAATTAACTTACAGTAGGTCATTTCCAACACACAGCCCATGACATGACTGAGGTTTCAAACAGATGAGCGAGAGGAAAGGTGTGAGGAAGGAAACATTATTACCACATTTTACAGGTTCAGACGGAAAAATTAAGTACTTTGCCCAGGGTCACACAATATATAACCCTGATAATGAAAAGGCTGGGAATTCAGGCTTGACTTCAATAGTCCAGGCTGCAGTTTGCATTGCAACACTGTCCCCATTGGGAAGATTTCTATGGAGAGCTAATGATATCCCTGTGTGGGTGGCAGACAAGGAGCTCTCATCCATGACTAACATTGCTGAGGAGGTCTTTAAGCTGGACCAGTTAAAATCAACAGACCAGAAAATAAAATTATAGGTGTATTATCAAGAATATAAAGAGTAGACTCTCATATTTCTGTTTATTTCTGCTTTTTGAGACTAAAATGAGGAGGTGAGGAAATGAGACCTGCACCTAAGTTGGATGCCCATTAGATATGCCTACCTAAACTCACTGAGGATTTGATGCTTGAGAACAGTAATTCAAGTTCTTTCCAAAATCTTTGTGTTTCTGCTGATGTGTCTAAGAAAATGATAAGTCACTTCCTGTAGGAAAGTTTGATAGAAATAGAGGAATCCTAGCTTTAGCCCAGAGTAAAATTATTTAATTGTCATACCTGGGTCTGGGATAATTTCTCTTGACCACGAACAAGTAGACTCTAGGATTTTTGAAAGCGATCCTTAAGTTATCGGCTTTAAAAGGCTTTAAAATTTTTAATCTGTCTTCTTCACATGGGAGTTCCCAGAGTAATGATATCATGAAGTACATGAACAGCTTCAGAGTCATTGGTCCCATGCCCACCAGCTTTGAAAAAAAGAGAGAACTTTCTACTTAACTTTCCTGAGACACAGGCTAACCAGCAATGTCAGAAAATAAAAAAAAAAAAAAAAGACCAACATTTCAGTGACCTGTTTGTTTCTGTCTTGAGATTTGAAAGAATCATAGGATACATAAAAGAAGACAAAGCAAAAATATCTCTCATTCTGTCTGGCAGAGATAATAGACTGCCTAGAAGATGAAGTAGATATTCATTGAATCTGAAAGCCAGCTCATTATTATCTAATCAACACAAAAACGTTATTCATAAATGGATTATGGTACTTATTGGCACAGGGTATCACTAAGCCAAAAGAGACCATAAATATCAAGACGAATTAAAAAGTATACAGATATGAAGAGAAAATCAGTGAAATATCTTGAAACTAGAAGTAAATATTCTGCACCTGTTTTCATCAACCACATCTAGAGATATGTTACTGGGTGAGACAAACACATCTGCTACAAGCTGGTTGTTGAAATACTTCTCTGCAGCTTTATTTCTTCTTTGTACAGGTAGACACCAGGTGTCTAAAAGAGTCTTATTTTTTTTTTTTTTTTTTTTGCAAAATGTTTCTTTACAGTTTTTGGTTTTCAGTTTGAAAGACCTATCACATTGCTGATGAATGCCACTGTCATTAATTGTGTTAGTCCATTTGGTCAGCAAATAGGAATGAAGGCAAGTAGGTCACACAATGCCTGACAAAGAACTGAATGATTCCAGGGGATAAGTGAAAGCAGCCTCTATCATGAATTTTAGATCAATAGTATGTCTTGATCCAGCCTCCTCAGAGTAATGGGTGCTCAGAGATACTTCTTGTCTGCTCCATGGGAGGCTTCCCTTTGGAGTCGAGTGTTCTGCAAATTAACATGATCATAGAATGGTAAAACGACCTGCGTTGGGAGAGACCCAAAAGATCATCATGTTCCAACCCCTGCCATGGGCAGGGACACCTTCCCCTAGAGCAGGTTGTTCACAATTCCATGCAGTGCACTCAAACACTTTCAAAGATGGAATATCCACAACTTCCTTGTGCCAGTTCCCAACCACCCTCAGCTTGTAAGCTTATAAGTAGACTTCTACCTCCACATCCAGTTACTGATTAGAGCTTGTCATGGCATCTTGTCATGGAGCTGATTTTAATTGTTTGGATCTATTTGTACTTTTATTATTACAGTCACAAATGTCAATGAGAATAAAGTGTTTTCCAGGCATTCCAGACATTCATTTTTATTCTTTCTCCACAGCTCTTCAATTGTTGACACTGCCTTAATGAACAACATTAAGGGCCATAATAACTTTTTGGATTAGGAGTAGAGGAGTCTATATGGTATTCCTGTCAGGATCATCACAAATAGAGCAGGTTGCCTTTATCTTCTGGATTGTGCACTTGAATATACAAGAAATACTTCTACAAAAGAGATCAGCATTTAGATTTCAAAGTTTGCTAGAGCCCTTTCTTCCTAAGATACATCTTTCTGGCAAGCATAGGAGTTCTCAAGTAGGTGTAAATTACATTTATGGCCATGACTGTAAGGTTCATTGACATGGTTAGAGCAGTATAAAGTAGTCTCTGTGAAAATGATAATCAGGCCCTGAGGCTTAGACAGATGGATGGACAAAACAATATCTGTGTAGTTTTATGCTACCTTTGCAAAAAGAAGTCACCAGTTTAAAAGAAAAATAAAAATAAAAAGAATGTATTGCAAAATAAATTGATCTATTATGGAATAAATCCCAGAAACTGTGACACAAATGAAAAGCAGAAACAAACAAGAAAAGGACTTCGTTCTCCCCCTGCATGTGGGTAACTGAATATAAATCAGATAAAAAATCAGATAGGATAGCTGAGTCCCAGCTTTGACTCAAACAAGGCTCTCCTGTACAGTCCTGACTAAATCACTTTTCATACACGTCCTCAATCCCTGAGCCTTGGTGTGCCCAGTTATAATATTGAGATGATGGCCTATATTTTTACTTTAAAACACTTTAACTCCATGCATAAAAAGTGCTATATGAAGTCCTTTGAATATTATAAGAACACTCATCTATTCATTCCTTTTATAAAATATATGCCTGAGCTGTTGGACTGATCTCACTTCTATATCAGAAATGTTAGAGAGGATTCTGCATCTCCCTATTTCACCTTGTAAATTAATATATGTGCAATCTCTTCAGTGTCTTCTGTTCCTAAATCACAACAGATATAAGCCAGCTACTTGCTTCTATTATGTGAGCTCTGAAATGAAGGAGCATAGCATTAATTCTTCTAACCCTGTTTCTGTTTGAAAAAAGTGCACTCAGCTCTATGTCCCTGAATGCAGTTGGAGGCACTGTAAGCTACATATCCCATTTTGAAGGCATATTTTTCAATTAATATATCAGCATATAGTTCAATAAGGTGCATCTATCATTAGACTCCACACACAGTTTTTTATTACTGAAGCAAACAACTTATAGTGGCATTTAAATATCTAGATAATACATCTCTGAATTCTAAAAAGTACTTCTAAGGGTGAAGAAATATAGTCTTCAAAATGTTAGTGGAAATTCTAACAAAGAGTCACAGCAATCTCTGCTATTTGGAAATGAAACTCAGCACCCACTTGTAAAAAACCAACAACAACAAAAAGTTAAATTATTAATTCTTTCACTTTATTTGTGACAAAGACTTTTCTTTATGAAGTCTGGATTTTTATCTAGTGACAACATGCTCACAGATGCCGTGCTATAGTGTGGGGAAGGTACAAGAACATTCTTCTGGTGATACATATAATGATGCATAAAATTAATTTCCACAAGTTACATCCAGGCCCTGTATTTGAAAGTGTTCACAGCATTTCTTAAATCCTAGCATCCTTATGCTCAGTCACCACTCAGTGAGCTGAGATGCATCATTCTTACAGAAAACTCATCTCTTGGTGGATCCTGGTGCATTAAGTTTGTGAAGACAGAATTCTGCTGCAGTGCACTGACAGGAAAAAAAAAAAAGAAAGGAGAGCTCATTGGCACTAAGTATTTGTCAGCAGTCACAAAACTTTCCACTTGCTCTTTCCATAGCTGCACAAGACTTGGTTGATTGCTTCAGCCATTAATTTGATCCCAATTTGATCTTTTCTTGTTATTCTGCATCCTTCCTGGCTGCTATTTACTGATGTCACTCGTACCAGTTGATGAAATTAGAATGTGATGAAGTCAGGAGTTTCTGATGGTGTAGAAAAATATTGAACACTAGGAATTACTATGACAAACCTATTATACTTGCAACGATTTCTAAATTAGGACACTGGTGCAGGCCGAATTTTTTACTGTCCTTCAAGTTCTTGTCAGCCAAGTGCTTTCTGTGGTACTGAAATGAGAATGCTGAAGATACACTGAACAACAGTCTGAAAAAAAGGCACTTAGCTTAAACATGTGTCACACTCTCTTTCTTCAAATCTACAGACAAGTATTTCCTTGTCCTAGAAATTTCCTTAAGGGCCAGGAATGATAACAATGTTTTTCCTCAGTTCATTACTGAATGTTCTGCTGTGTCTTAACACTTACTGCTTGCAGACAAAGAAAACAAGCTTTGGAGTTAGATATTGCAATTGTTCCTTTCAGCCTGCTTCCATCCAGACTAGTCTGGCAGCCCAGTCTGTACTGAAGGCTGACAGATGTACACCTCCCACCTAAACTGGCACTAAAAACAGCTTATCTTCACAGGTGAAAGGTTCTGTGGTTATGTGCTGTGTGCAGCAGAAATTTTCACTGTTTCCACACCCCAACCTACAGCAGCTGGTGATGTGGGCAAGTGCCTCCTCCAGGGAATGATTACCTGGACTCAAAAGCAGAGTGGCAAATGGGTCCTGGCAGACCACTGGGGTGGGAGACAGGAGGGAGGGGATGGAAGGCAGAGAACCAGACAAGGAGTAGCAGAGACCTGATGCATGCAGACCTAAGATGCCGTGGAACAGAAATATGGCAAATTATGGCATCATGTAGTAAGTGCAGTGGGAGAAAGGCACAGGTGGGTGCTGCTGAGTGCTGTGGGAGTACTGCACCAGTGGTGCTTCCTAAGGATGTAATCTGATGCTACATTTCTTCCTGTGACACTGCAGGTTAATAGACAGTTTTCCTGTTCTTTTTCATTATTGCTTATTTGCGCCTGACTTTGTACAAAAGGTTGAGATGTGACAATAGGAAGAACTCAGAAGAAACAGAGAGAGAGAATTATTAAAAAATATGGCCTTCAACAATAATTTTCTTTTTCACTGGTCTGGTGTACAGTAAACCCACAGTATAAACCCACAATCTGTATATTGCCTCAAAAATCTGAATATGTATATGTATTAGCTCAGTTGGGTGGAGCACTGTACTAATAACTCCAAGGTTGTTTGATCCCTGAACAGTCCATTCCTTTAAGAGGTAAACTCAATCACCCTCCTGTGTCCCTTCCAGCTTAGAATATCCTAGAATTGCTGTGATCTGTGATATTTTTTACATTAATAAATGTATGTGCATATCTATGTGCATATAGCAAGGCCTTGCATGTGCACTGCAGAGAGAGTGGATGCATCAAAGATAGTTTTCTGCCAGGAAAAATTGCTCAGAAACTCAAGATGCTTTTATTATTTCTTCAGCCTTAGAACAGGGCTTGCTTTTAACCCACAAAAGAGCAACTGCATCATTCAGAAACACCTTAAATTTTTTTTTTTGCGTCAAATAGGTTGCACTTATAGTTCTGTAAATCTTACACTGTAGACCTTATACTGTGCTGTGTTGTGCCCATTTTGGAGCTTTTCCTTAGCATTTCCTCCAGTCCTCAAGCATTATATAAATTTGATGGGACTTACCACATAGAGTAGTTTCTCTGTATTAAAAATTAAAAAAAAACAAAAACAAAAACAAAAAAAAAAAAAAACCCACACAAAAAAAAAACCCAAATAAACAAAAAGCAAAAAAAAAAAAAAATCACACAACTTCAGTACCAAAGTATAAATGAGGATTCATTAAGTTTCTGCTCATGTCTCTGTTTCAGCCTATTTCTATGTTTTCAGAAGTTGTCACTTCATTACATTTCTTTAAACTACTTCTGTAAAATATGCTGGTTTTGGAAACAAGAACAGCAAAAGCTTAGTTTTGAGAGGAGATTGATAACATTTTCTTAAACCAAACCTCATCAAATCAGATTAGAGAGTATAAAAACACCCAAGCACTGGTCAGCCAGCAGAATGAAGGAATATGTTTCTGGGGGAAGCCAGGAGTAGGAATCTTCTCAGCTGAATTTACTGCTGCAATAAGGATGACACTGCATCCAAGACCCAGACCAGATCCTCAACTCAACCTCAAACCTAAATGCATTACATTCTGTACTCCTCTAATTGTGAAAGTGTTCTTGTATATTCACTTTATAATTGCAGATCACTTTGTTATTATTTAAGATCAGAAAATTCTTCCTAAGCAGAGTGAGACTGGCTCTTTGGCAACAAGGACCAGTATACCAGAACAAACAAATGGCCCGTTCTACCCAGTATCTGGTCTCTGGAGTCTGAAGTAGGAGGCATAAAATCCCCATATTGTAACTAATTATGCATTAATATACCATGGGAAATTGTCCCCAGCTGCCTGTATTACTAACTCATCTGAAACCTGGATGAACAGGAAATCTCAAGAGGAAACTTTATTCTCTCTAGATTTCCTGTTTTAAGAAGTTGTACTGAAGTTCAAAGAAACAGAGTAAAAAATTCACTGCTTTTACTTTTGCTCCAAAAAAACATCCAAAAGCAGTGAGGTTCTCTCCGGGTAAGCTCACAGTTGTGTTTCTCACAAGATTCACTGGTGGGGTTCGATTTTTAGAGCAGATTTGATTTTTACCACAGAATGTGCAGCAGTTATCAGTCACCCACATAGTTTTCCTCTCTGTGTGCCACTCATTGGACTGAAACTTATTGAAAATTTTGTCAACAATCAGCTTTATAAAAGCTTTGCACATTGTCTGCCTAAAAGCTCTGTTGTGACGAGAAAATGACTATTAATGAGAACATGTTCATTTCTGGCATCAGACTCAAAGAGACACAGGTCATAAATCTCTTTGATCTTCTTGCAAAAAGCTAGAATCAAGGAAAGAAGCAAGTTCATACTTTCTTCTCTTTTTCTTTTTTTTTCTTTTTTTTTTTAAGCTCCTGATTGAAACAATTCCATTTAGTAACCAGTAATTTATCATGCTTGCTTCCTCCCATCCCTTTTTTCCCTCTCGCTGTGTTTTTCTTTGGTTTTGATCCTTTATTTCGACATAACAGAAAATCTTCCAAATTGTCCTCTCTGTATATTTCCCTTGGTTTAGCAGGAACTGAAGGAGAGACTTTTTCAAGGGGAGTGGTAGGGAGACTATTGGGGTGATCTTGGTTTGTGATTTTGGGGTTGGTTTACTTTTTTCTTTTTCCTTTTTTAAAATAGAAGTATGTATTGAAAGTGGGGAAAAGGAGTACAAAAAGGAAACTATATAAAAGAAATGTGAAGAAGAAAAATCCTAATATTCTAGTTTGCTCAATGAACTGCTGCCTTTCATAGATGTGTCAATACTGCCATCTCTTGCCTTTCCAAAAACCTAGACAGGAAAGTGTAGTTTGATGGAAATTGTAGAATGAACATGCACTCACATACACATAAAAGAGCTAAGTTTTCCAAGAGAGGTGAGTGAATTTTCCCTGGTACATTTTGTCTTGTTTTGATCAGAGTTTTTTCTTAATTTTCCTCTTTTCTGTTGCTATCTATCTTCTTATGTACCTTAAATAATACAGCCACAGCAACTGAGACCTCAGCTAGTGATTTAAGATTGTAATGTGGGTTAACTCAAGCCATTCTGAACAAGAGAAAGAATCCATATAATAATCAAATAGTGATGAAAATAGGCTTGTCTGTCTCCTATTTTGTGATGACAACATTCATGTACGTAAATACACATGAAATGTCCAATTTCATATATATTTTTAATAATCATCAACTGTACTGTGAGTACTTTACCAGTAAGCCTTAAGGTAGATAAATCTTCTATTGAAATAATTTCCAGAAATTTCAGGCATGCATTTTCATCTCTGGCTGGTTATGATGATGATCTGGTTTGATAGGTCATGAAACATCATGTTGCATAAATGCAGTGGCCAATATTTTGGACCTTATGACTATGATCTATAGCAGAATTATTGTTCCAGGGAGATAAACTCACAAGAACTGCATAGTCATTTGTCAGTGAGCAATGTTGTTTTCTAGGCCAGTGCAAACTACATTTCAAGCTTAAATGTCCAGCTCTTCAATTTTAATACCTTCACAAAAAGGTGCTATTTTATCTTTTTAATTGCAATGCAGTGGTAATAGTTATACCAGAAATATGTACTCCTCTGAAGTGAAAATCAATGGAAGTTTCATACTTAAAGTAAAAATTGATTTCTTAAGTTAGATGGGACAATTTCTGGCTTTAAAAGCATATCACCATCTGGGTGATAAAAAGACAGTTGACACTTGAATTTTTTGCATTATTACAACTTATTGTTTTGGTCCCACACCTGTTTTTTGGTTATGTTGTTATAAGTATTTTTGTGTTTACCAAAACAGAAGCAGTTGTGCTCCTGTACTGAGATGGCAGGTTATTATTAAGGGTATTTTTTGTTATTGTTGTTGTTTTTTGTTTTTTTCTGAAGCCTAATATGTACCCCAGTCCAAGATGTGACTAAAGAAAGGCATATGATCATATTGTAAAGCTGTGGGTCCTCTGTTACAGTGCTCTGGGTTTCTCACAAATACACAAGTTTAAAGACCTCACACTGTCCACAAATGGTGCATTTGTCTCACCCTGTATGCTATTATTATTTTTTCTTGTCATTGCTTGTTAATTTTTGCAATTTTACCTGAGCATATCATGATGTGTACACATATGCACAGGTGTATGAAGTGAAGTCAGGTGGTAATTAAGGAGCAAATGCCCTAAACCTGGCAGTTGTCTCCATTGCAAAGTAAATGCTTTATCGAGAAACCACAGGTGTGCAGCACTAAAGCAGATAAAAACATATAGGACCTGAGATGACAGTTCTCTGTTCAAAATACATTAATCACCTAAGTTAAATTTGTGCATCTGTTATACACTGTAGGTGTTTCACTTGCTTTGTTCCAGAGATATTAAAATAGATGGAAATCTTCTCCCTTTTCAACGTGGTTGGTCCAAGAAGTACACACGGTGTTTTCCTGCATGGTGTGACACCTTGATCTGCCACACCTGCTCTGCTTGTTCCTGTGTGACCACACCACTCTCCTGCACAATGCACAGGTGTGGGGCAGACAACAGGGCCCTGTTGTGCTCCTTAGGGACAAAGTCCACAGCGTCCAAACCAGGAAAAATAATCTCAGTTTCATCAATAAGGTCTGCGGTTCAATTAGTGTGATGGAAACTTTCCCATAATTATGTCTTTTAGTCAATGGACTTCTGTTTCGTTTACAGTCTATCAGTAATTTTGAACCCTCAGAGATTAATTAGAAGCAGATAATTTTCAGACAGATCTCCAAAGTCAAATAATTCCCTCTGAAAATAAAGGTCTTCTGATCCTTGTTGATCAATTTGGGTGAGTGCTGGAGGACAACTGTATTATCAGCCATGGAAAACTGAGCTCATATATAAGAATAATGACATCAGCTCCTGATTTCATATGTTGTGAGAGGAACAACCTTGATTCTGCTGTCTCTGCTCAACAGATCTTGGCAGCAAAAGAACACAGGTCACTATTAAGCCAGGTGGTGACATTTGTGCTTCCTGATCAATGGGGAGGTGGTGAATTACCCACTAGACTCATGGACCAAGTTAAGCCTTGTCCATCGACTTAAAGCTCTTTACAGCTAAAAGTATTTTTTGAAGGTTTTAGGTGCAAGATAAATAGTCAAGGAAAGAATTTTCTGTACAGCTTATCATCAGCAATAGGGAATGCTTTATTTCCTCTCTCCAGCACTTTGACCTCATCTATTCTTTTTGGCTCCTCTGGCTTAACCATTTCACCCCCAGAAAGACATACATATAAAGAAGTCAAAGCTCATGCTTACATATGATGTAAGCATTTTGCCCATCAGGAAAATCCTGCAGCCCCTTAAACACAACCAGGATGTTTTCTACTTCATGGTGCATCCTCAGTGCTTGGAGCTACTTTTTTTGAGCACAATATATTTAATTCTTCTCTTCTCTGACTAAAATTTTTTAATTTTCTGGTTTATTTTCCCCCTTCCCTTCTCCACCCTTCAATATCATCTATTGATTTTATGCGACTAACAGTCATGGCAATACTACTGACTAATATATGCTAAACTTACCCTACATGCTTACATGCATTTTATCATAAATACATACAAGTATTCTTGAAAATTTTTGTGAAGGAAGATTCAGGTAAGACACACAGAATTCAGACCTGGTCTGAGACCAGAAGTTTTGAGAAACTTTATTTGGTACAAAATAGATCATCAGAGTCAGTAAAAAATATTTTATTTTCATTAAGCAAATGTTGCCTCAGCCTCCTATGTGCTTCTTTCCAATGTGGAATATCTAAAGCAGCTAAAATAGTTACAAGGAGAGATTAAAGCAGATGGAATGACCTTTTAAAACTCTGCACTGACTTGTGGATTTCCTTAGAGGTACATCTGCATCTTCTTAGAGGATTTAGAGGGCACTTAACCTGAAGAAGTGTTAGGAACAGGGAGTATCTCTTGGAGATGATTCTTTCAACAGCTTTTAGTGAGTGAATATCTCGACTACCAACGTGGAATGCCATATCCCAGGCAAAAACTATCCTCTGTATTTTCTGCGTGTGTCTGTAAACATATGCACTGTTATATGTTATGCATTCATAATCTCAGGATCACAAGGAGAAAAATATCAGATAGTCATTAAATCAATTAAATGTACTTATATATATATATATATGCATAAGAATTCTTTATAAAAGGTAACTTTCTTCCCCACATTTTTGTCTGATCTGCAATATCAGTATTTGTCTTTCTTTTAAATAAATGTAAATTCAATTCGGTTAATCAATTCACTAACGTTTCACAATTAGAGATGTTTCTCTATGAAACTTGAAAAAGCATCTTTAGTCTCACCAAACTCCTCCATTTTATCCTCTACCCATAAATTACATTCACATCTGATGCAGCATCAGTAACATATGTTATGAATTCTTTTTACAGATAATTCACTCCTTTCTTTTCAGTGTCTTTTTATGATTTTTTTAAGAGTCATTAGACTCCTGGCTACCCACTTGAGAAATTTCTTAACGATTCTTTTAAAGTCAGAAGTTTCAGAGCATATAATGACTAGATTACTCCCCCTCCCCTTTCTTCCTTTTCGTCTTCTTCATGAGTATTTCTGGATCACCCCCAAAACTTTCAAAATCCCTTTGATGTCTGAACATTCACCTCAAATCACACTGAACATGACAATGACTCCAGCACTTGCCACCATCACTCAAGCCAAATATGATCATATGGGATAATTCTGAACATTCCAATGTACCAACATGAAAATGCACAGGGGATTTATTGCTCTGGAGGATTTGTAAATAAGATTTTGAAAATGTAAAGAGAATTACTTTCTTCTAGTAAATTAGTTTCATTTCCAGTTGCATTTTGAAAGACTAGTAGGTTATGGCAGATGAGAGCTTCAGTAATATGGGCTACCTTTTACAGCATAGATTAGAAGAAAAAGTATTCTAGGAAGTATATTATATTTTATATCTACTTCACACTGAGAGTTTTTTTTTTCTGAGGATAATGACAAGAAACAGGAGAACAGGAGTTTCAACTCAATTGATAATTGATTTGTATAAGGTCTAGTATTCCCTTCCTTCCCTAAAGTATCGAGATTTATAGCAAAGCCCTCCCCATTAAGGAGGAGCCAGAGGGTTTTGTGTTACCAACACCAGAAAAAGTAAAGTGTCCTCAGTAGGTCACCTGGGCAAGATCCACAGGCCCACAGAAGCTCATGGGGTTTTTCACACTGATGATTTCCAAATTAACATCCCCAGGTAAGATTTGATATCTGTACCATCCAGGTTCTGCCATATCTGTGTTCTCACATTTTTTGTCCTCTTTGGTTTTGCTGAATTATTTCTTCTTTCAGACCACATGTACAGGTTTACTCCTCTGTGGGACATGGTGTACAGGGGGAATTTTTGAAATCTCATCTAGCACACACAAAGGAGTCATTACTCTCTGCAATATGTTTGTCTTTGACAGGAGTTCAGTGGTGTGGTTTGCTCCCATTCCTGTAGATCATCCCCTGGCACATTAGTTTAGCACCCATTGTTTGTCATTCAACTTTGCTTTCCTTTCTGCTTTGCCACAGCTCAAGAAGTTCCTTCAGCTTGGTTTTCTTTTATGTTTTTTTGGGGGGTTTCTTTATGTTTGCTTATTTGCTGGGGTTTTTTGTGGTTTTATTTTGTTCTGTTTTGGGTTTTTGTTGTTTGTTTTCTGGTTTTTTTTGTTGTTGTTGTTGTTGTTTTTTGTTTGTTTTGTTTGTTTGGATTTTTTTTTTATTTTGTTATTGATTTGTTTGGTCGTTTGCAAATGCTTTGTTTATTTGCTTATGTAGTGCTGCCACTTCTTTGGGATAGTGGTAGAATTTCTTTGTCTTTCATTGTTTTGTTTGACACAAGAAGTGGCTGAATGAATTAAAGTAAAATAAGAGCTTATTCCACTCCAACATGAATGCAAGACATGACAATGACCCAAACTGATCATTCATCGAGGTTCACAAAAATTCCATTCTTTATTACCTTTGTTCTTGATTTCCTGTTGATTTAAAGAAACAGGAGGTAATAGTGGAGTTGTCAAGGAACAGCCCTGCTCCTGAGACATTTCCGACCAAAATTTCAGACTCAAGAGATTCTATTAGCTCAGGTAAATGCTGAATAAACATCCTTTGTATGTTTTTCAATATTTATCTGAACCAGAAGCATATGAAAGTTCCCTCATCACTTAGCTAACCTTTATGGCATATGAAATCAGCATCGTTTTCACAGGATAGAGAAAGACATCACTAAAAACCCCTTGCTGTATTTAATTTTATTATTGAATAAAATATACAGAGCAATAGGGCACGAAAGAAAGGACGTGTTTATGAGAGAAGGAAATATATACAGCAAGATTTCCAGAAAAATATTCAAGCAGATGTTATAAGTAAATATAGGAACCAATTATTTGATTTTTTTTCTTAGCACCACCATAATAAAAAAGAAAATCCTGTTCAGGTCCCACATGGTTTTGAAAACATGGCAACCAAGATGCTGTAATGAAGTAATCTTGAGCTGATAAATAGCAACTCCTACACTCAAACATCAGCTTTCAAAGTCATCAGCTCGCCACCAATATCGGCAGAATTGCTTAACTGCTTTGCATTTATGCTTTGGGACAGTTTAGAACAAAAATAGTTTGGAGACTATTTGCCTCCATTTTGATTTCTGCACAGCATTTCTGCAGCTGCTACAATGAGAGAATCTGTGACAATAAATTCCTGTATCTTTATGCTAACAGGGGAGCTTCAACGAAAAAAGCCTGAATCCTTTGTCTACATCTACAGCCTTGTAGAAATTCATTTGGCAGGGAGCAAGGATGCTCTGTGAAAGATAATCTGGAATTAGGGGCTAAGTGCTCCATACCCTGCCAGCAGGGTCTTTTCCTCTCTCACTAGGTCGACACCAAACTTGTGTGGATGTCAGGGGGAAGGAGCCCCTGTGGGTCTTGTGAAATCTGTGGCAGGTTATAACCACTCCCAGGGTCCCCATGGACTCCTAAAGGAGCAGGACAGCACGGAGATATCTGCTCCTTCCTAAACGTTCAGTGCATTTCATTTGTACTGCTAATGAGAGAACCGTGTGTTTTGTACAGGCTTGTTTTGCAAAGTGCTTCTTTGATTCAATTTCTATGTGTTCCTGAAAAGATTAATCATAAATTTAAATGCCTGTGAGGCTGGAGTTATGGAAAGGAGTGTAATTGATGTTCCGGACAAAGTGAAATCTCAGACTTGATGCATTTAACAGGAAGTGTTTATTCTGTAAACAGGGAACAATAATAAATTCTACATGTACCCTAAGTACCTTGAACCCTTGTCCTGTCTTTTCCAGGTTAAAATCCTTAAAGCACCTGAATTCAGCACATGAAAATCCAGCATAATACCTATGTGAGTTTCTAGAAAAGTTAATTTAATCAAAGGTGTTAACAGATCCTTGTTTTAACAATTTCTCCATGGTGGATCTGGTGAAGCCTTAGCAATTCATTGATGAACCAATAATTGCCACAATTTTAAGAAAATAAAGCAATTACGAAGCTAATTCCATGGACAAATTTCCTCAGCATGTATCTATTACCAAAAATTATATTATAATATTACCAGTGTTACAAAACCTGAGTATCCTACCCACCATTTTGACCAGAATGGAGCTCTGATCTGAGTGTAGCCAACAAGAAAGTCAATTCTTCACTTCTGCTTCTGCCTGAAGAGCTTTGTGTAGAAAGAAGGTCGCTCTGAGTTCATATTATGCTTTTTATTGTGCCAGCAGCTATCTCCCAAATCCACAGGGCCAAGGCCTGTGCTTGGAGGTGTTGCTGCAGTCATTGCAAAGGGCCAGTGCTGATAGAGGAATGTTTTGTTGATCTGAGCACAAACTTCCTTTGGACTGAGGATTTTTTTTTTTCTCTGCAGCTTCCCTGGCCAAGGAGGTTGACAAGCCACAGATTATGAAATTCTTTGAATATGAAGGGCAAAACCAAATTTAAATGTCAGGAATAAGAAGCATAAGAGCAAGTATTCTTCCTCTCATTTTCCACTTTCTTCATACTCAACTTGCAAGTCATTTAGTCTGGTACCACAGCCCATTAAAACAAAAGAAATGAACATACTCTTAAAAAAAAAATAGAGAAGAAAAAATACCCCAAATAATTGCTTTCTATTCTGTGTCATGTTTTAATTAAAGATAGCAGCACCACAATCTACGATATATTTGGAAATTATTAGAAACCTTTTCCAGAGGCAAAAAGGATCAATACCTCTTTGTCTCAGTGGCATAAAACATCTCTGTGTTACTTCTTTCCTGCTGGCAAGAGAGAAAGTGGAAAAGTCTAAGATGGGAATAATAGCAGCACTGAAGGGGAGAGCCATGTGCCGGGTCAAATGAGCTTGCTTTTCTTTTTGTATTTATTTAAAAAAAATAAGCAGAGTGGTTTGCATTTTGTGATTCCATCCCTGCTGCAAATTTTGCTCCTTTTGTGTCAGGAGTAGCAGAGAGCTACTGAGTCAAGACCCTGAAGAAGGGGAATGTGACTGAGGGTAAGATGAGAGTCTTGGGAGTCAAGCCCTGGCTTCCCTCCCTGCCTTCACCATGGATCAGTGTGGGCATCACCATGAGCTGTGTGATGCTGCTCCATTTCCTTGGAGCTGAGCAGGTGCGTGTCTTATGCCTTGCACAACCATGAATGTGTCCTCCAGGGAGGAGCTTTTTGTTGACTGTTCTTGTCTGCCTTTGGCTTTCACCTTGTCACTTGGTGAAGGACAGCCTGAAAGTGGTGGCTCTTTGTGCCTCTTGTGACAGAGTTTGGTCCCTCTGTGCCTCACAACCCAAATGTGCCACACGTGGGGTTCTTCTGGGTCATCTTGTTTTCCCCACTTGTCAGTGGAGAGGAACAGGCACCTCTTGGCTAGCACTGCAAATAAACCATGAGCTAAAAGAGCCTGATGTTTGAATCCTTTTAATCCAGAGGTGAAGAGCTCAGATGTCCATACACATTACAGAAATCTGGTGTTAGAGAGCTTTAAACCAGGCCATATTTTCTCCATGTATAAATCAAGATAATAGGACAACAATTAATTATAACATACTTAATAATCTCGCTGTCTCCTTCTTTTTTTATATAAGGATGTTTTAGCCTGCCTGGGGAAGAGAACCCACGTCAACACACAGTAAAAGGGAAGTGTTATCCTCATGTTTTCCTCTGCCCTTTTCCTTTTTCTTTAAACTTCTCGTCTCTGTCTAAGCTGCAAGTCAAAAGGAGATGGGACTGAATTTGCTGCACTCCCTGGCATTGCTCACAACAAAATATGTGTGTTTCTGAACAGAAAAGGAATTGAAAAAAAAATTATTTCAAAAGTCATTAACTTCCATACAGTCCTCACAAATTCATAAGTGAGTGGCTTTAGTAGCACCAGATCATTCATTTCTTCACAGACTTTAAAAGTAAACAGGGCATTTTGTATGTCAAGGCTGGTGTCCTAAATAAAATGATTTGCTTTTCTTCACATTTGTCTAACTCTCCTTCAACTGGAACATACATTTCCAAAGAAATCAAACCAGACCCCCAAATAAGTGCTCAGATGACACTACTGAACTGTTTCTATTAATAATAAACGTTTAAATGAAAATTATAATGCCAAAATATTTTCAAAATATTTATCAACAAAGAAATTCACCAAAGTAGCTGACCTTTCAGTCACAGTTAGTTACCCTTCCGTCTGAATCACTTCTGAGCCTCAGGGTTTCAAGAAATTTCTCCCCAGCCTCATCTTCCTCCAGAGGATTTCCCATCCCTTCTCATCTGTGGGGTGTGATAGGATAATAGCAGCAATCCAGTCCTCATTGTCTGAATCTGCAGATGAAGAGTGCTGTATAAGTGTAAAGTGTTATTATTATTGTAAGGAAATAATAATACTAATAAAACAAAACGAATCGAAGTCTTGTCTTCAGATGGTTATTTTAGCAATCCAGAAATCTAAAGCCCATGAAATAGACAATTAAGAGGGGTTAGATACTTAATATCAGTCGTTGTGTTTGGGTAGAATTTTGCAATAACGCAGCTGCTATAATAATACGGATTTTTATTTCTCCTTCCAGAAAGGAACTGGTTGTGTTTTCGGAGAAGCCTGGAAGTCCTGCTGCAGAATGCAGAACTTTGTGTGCCTGCCTGTGCGCTCGAACGGCCTCTCCTCTCCTCTCCTGTTCCAACAGCTCCATCTTTGGGAGAGAGGAGGTGAAGCGTTCCTTTCTTTTAGCTGGCTTTTCAAACAAAAGAAACCCTGGAAATTCTGTTTTGCCCTGGAATATCTTTTTTTTTCCTTCCCCCCTTTTCCCCATGCCTCTCCCCACATTGCTCTTCCTCAGCTGGGGAATTAAAAACCCCAAAACAATCCCCCCTTTCTCTTATTTCTGTCATAACTAAGGGCCAGAGACTCATTTAATTAGTCTCTCTTGTGTGGCTTACAGCCCTGTTCAAGGCAAACATTTACCCCTGGGTTTCAGTGCTGCTGCTCAGCCGCTGAATTTTCCTTTTTAATTTTTTTTGTCAGGAAAATGTGGTATCATGTTAATGGCTATTGGGGATCCTACGGCTAAATCATAATCATAATTGTCCACACTAATCATAATTGTCTTGCTGTTGCAGTGTGCATCTCTCCCCCCTGTCAGCTTTCAGTCTCATCCTGCTCCCTTGGACTGAGTGCTTACTTTGGGTATGTGCTCTCACATGCAGGGTTGACATTTCAGTCATTTTTGTCTGTTGAGTATCTGGGCTCAGGAGACAGGAACTTGAAGACCTTGTAGGAGGGGGTCACTCTCTCTGTCTTCTCAAAATCCTTATCCCAGAAAGCTCCTATGAGGAAAGCCACTTTTATGCATTTAGGAGGGCTCACTTTTCCCTTTTAAAGTGAGGCTAACTGAGGTGTGGGAGCTAGAGATCCAGATTAAGAGCTTCTCATATTCACAGGCTGCCTTTAATTGCTGAGTTACATTTGGAACTCCTTTTTCCTTACCTCTTGGATCTTCCATGCCCTTCCATGCAGTGGCCCATCTTCAGCAGGAGGGATTACATCCTTCCTTCACGTCTCATAAACCTGAGGGTTAGGACATATTCAGGACAACAGGGGCTGGAGGGTGGGGAGCTTATGCATTACACAGATCCAGAAGACATTTTTCTGTCCTAGAGGAAGTGTCTCATCATTAGACCAGTTTTCAAGAGGCAGTCTATCTCTGTCCTGGCAGCAGTGATGATTGAAGGGAGACTCCTGACACCACAGTTTTTGTGGTGATGTGGTCAGCATGTGGCTGCCAATCAGATGAGCCTTTCCAAGTGACATAAATATCCTGAGTGCCTTAGGATCTCATTAGGTAAATATATGCATTAAATACCGAAGTTATTTAGAACTAGAGGCCTGCAAGAAAGTGCTGCAAATACTAAGTGCAAGAGGAAAAGAAAAAAGGAGAGGGTTGTGTATGTTCATTAATTAAACACCAGAAGGGAGTGGGGTATAAGTACAGGTAAATCTAGAACTGTCAAGCCCAGAGCAACTTTTTTTTTTTCTCTCCTGAAATCAGAAAGGAGAAGAGAAAGAAAGGGGAAATTCAATTCCCAGCATCTACACAAAGGCATGGATAGAGGTCACAAAGAAAGCCAGTGTAAATTCTTTAAGAGCAAGACAGAACCCAAGTTAAAAGCAAACTGAGAAGCCAAAAAAGTTCATGGGAGCAGACAGAGTCCATAATAACCTTGGAACAAGACTAGAAAGGGTTCAGGCAGATGCATCATGAGAGAAAGTAAAATCAGAGCTTTCAGAGGCAAGACCATAAATGACATGAAAAATTAGCAAAGAAATAAAGAAAAATAGGCACTGAGTAATTGAATACAGTCCCAAAAATCTGGCACTGACATTCCTTTGCTAGCTTTTGGCTGCTCAGTGTACATAGGGTGACATTAAACTCTATGTCTGTACCAGTCCAGAGAACTTTCTACTAATTTAATAATGTAATTAATTAAAATTCACTGTTAAGAAAATATTTTAGGTGTTCTTAAATTAAGTAATTTGGATGCCCTTATCGTGATCTAACCTGAAATGGCAAGTAAGTCTTTAGAACCAGATTTCCTAAAGGCCAAACCAGTGACTTCAGTGTTTTTGGGTGTAATGAAAATCATTTGTATACAGAGTTCAGTTCACCACATGGGTTTTTGTTCAGAGATCCTGGCTTTAATGTCACTGGAACAGAAACACATGTTGTCCTATCCCCACAGCTCTGCTGCATCCTAAGCACTCCAGCTTCTCCAAATTCATGCTGATAAAACCTCATTACTGTTCTGTAATGTACTTCTGATACTCATTCCCATTTTCACTCTCATCTGCAATCCCCAGCATCGGCTGGGATTTGAAGAATAAGTGTAAAAACAGCTGTGTGGAAAGATGATGTTTTCTTACAGTATTTTAGACACAATTTAAAGCAAAACTTACCAGAAACCTCCTGAGACAGCCTGTTCTTAAGAGAATTAATTGATAAGACTAATTCGCAGGTTTATCTTCTTTAAAAGTATTGTATAAAGTAATAGTTTTTACTTTGCCAATCCAAGGGTTTTTTTCCCCTCAACTGCTGGGATTGCAGTAATATTTCAGCATCTGAAACTAGGAAATTTGGGCTGGCTTCCAGCTCTGGAGTCAAGCTGACCAGTAAATCTTACCACCATAACACCACAACTATTCACGTTATATAATTCTGCCTTGCAGACAACTCCTGAACGCCTCAACCCTAACATCTAAACCCTTAAATATTACATATTTACATATCACAATATAGGGATATACACATATTCATGGTTCATTGCGCCTCTCATTGGAAAGCTTCAGCACAAATCCATGGATCTGACAAAAGCCCCAGACAGAACTAAACAAAAGAACAAAAAAACAACTTTCTAAAGGCTTTGTCCTGGGTCAGCAGGAAGCCTTGCATGTGAGGTTTCAGGAAAGTCTGTCTGGACTCCTCTACCTCAGTTAATGGTGAGCTGGGCAGCCAGGGCAGGTTACCCTGCTGCTTCCACCCCTCAGGAAGTTTTGCTCACCAAGCCCCTCTTGGAAGCAAAGCATGTGTAATGCTCAGCACATAACCTAGAACATGACAGGCACAGATTTCAGGTGACACTCTGTAAGCAAAGCCCTCTGATGTAGGAAGAGGGAGAGGTATTTATGCTTGCTCCTTAATATCATAAAAAGCTGGGGAAGAGTGAAGCATAGATGCTGCCTGCCCCTAGAGAGGAAGGGGGCATATTGGATGTTTCTGGCACACTTAGGGATCTTCTTAGGAATTGAGAGACTGAGCTAGGTTTGTCCTTTCTCTTGGAAGGGAAGTAAAATAGATGAAATTAAAGTTTTTGTCCAGTAACTTAATAATCTGATCACTCCTCTGATCCATAGGAAGTCCAGGAATCCTTCTCCAGTATTGGTAGCCACTCCTTCTAGACATAGAGCTAAAATTTAACCTGAAATGGTACTTGGTCCTAAAATAATGTCAGATTTCAGTTTCCTCTGCACATTAGTAAGCAAAGCCAGTCTCATACGTATTTGTAAAGAACTTTAAGACATAGGTATGAGTTTTGCCCTACAAATTTATAATTTATTTTTTTCAGCTGAATCCTTTTCCTCTCAGTAAATTGTATTGCATAAGATTGAGTTCCTGTAAAGCACACTTCCCTTCCCTTTCAGAGGCCTTTCTGGAACTGTTAATATAAAATATGTTTACCTGAATATTGTTTGCATCCATCATTTCCTCATTCTCCACAACGTCCCTGAGAGAAAAAGAGAAAATATAAACTCTGTCCTCATTTCAGCCACTGTTTTCCAGTGTCAATATGAGATATAGCTGAAGTGCTATCAAAGTGCTGCTTTTCTGAGAGGTTGAAGATTACCAAGAATGATGGTGTTTTAAGTTAGCTGTTAACTTTGCACTGTATCAGTCCAGAAGAGATCCTGTTAGTGGTTATCATACTACATCTGAAGGGAAGTAGCAGCTGTCTGAGGTGCAGAACATTTTTAAACCCCTGAAATGAGTTTATTTATTTATTATTCGCAACCATGGGGTCATACAATGAATATGAGGAGCTCTTCAGTTTTCTTCTATGCATGGTGCTGCAATGTGAATGTCAGTTGTCCTACCACTGTGCAAATCACTCTGCTTTTTCCCTTTATCAGTTTTCAAGAGCACAGTTAGACCCTTGAATGATGGCCAGCACCCATAAATAATTACTATAATCTATTTCTATCTTTAAATATTGTGATAAAATATAACAAATCTACTTCTAAATTGTTAATTTCTTAAACCGAACAAACAAACAAGCAAAACTCTCCGAGG
Organism: Acridotheres tristis; assembly: GCA_037013685.1. Classification (NCBI taxonomy): domain Eukaryota; kingdom Metazoa; phylum Chordata; class Aves; order Passeriformes; family Sturnidae; genus Acridotheres; species Acridotheres tristis. The sequence continues at coordinate 74,819,771 of CM072919.1, forward strand.
TAGAAAGAGTTTCTATTTGATTACACTTTCTGGCTTGTGTTTTTTCAACAAAATGAATTTTTACCATACTTTACGCATTCTCATGGAAATGAATTCCAGATATCAGTGTTTCATAGTGGAAAAACATGTCCTCTTGTAATATGTAAAATGAGTCTTGAAATGGCTTGTCTTCCCCAGTCTTGCATCTAAACAAATTCCACATTAAAAGTACTCTGTCTTTGTGTATGTCACTGGTGTATTTTTGAAATACTTGTCAGTGGCACCCTTTATACCTTCTAGAGATACAATTTCACCTGGGTTTCCAGCATAATGTCTCTAAAATGCTTCTTCCAAGAGGTGACTAAGAGTTTAAGAACATAAAAGGCTGAGAAAGTATCATCAGCAAAACAATTTGACCGGAGATGTGAGGGCCCCTGATATTCACATTACTGATTCAGATTGAGGGTAAGGAGGGAGAAAGGAAGTTTCTAATTTTTGGATAAACTGTTTGGTTTATGACTGCTATTCCCCTGGTAGATACCTGACTCTGGCACAAGTTTAATGATCCAAGTCAAGCCAAGGACATGAACTGGTCTGCAAAGAAATCCAGTCCTGCCTTCCCTGCTGCTTGCTCGCTACTTGGCCCCGCCTTTTATGCCCTCCTTTGCTGCATAAGTAGGTTTCAAAAAGGTTTACATGTACATAGCTTATTATTGGGGGCCTCAGCTGACAGTACAGATAGCCTTCAGAGCTGCTTTAGGGTGGGGAATGAAACAAAGAGAAAAGAAAAAAGTTACCCTCTCCCCCAAGTCCAGGTGGAAAATAAAGTGATGAGATGCCCTAACAAGCCTTTTCTTCAGGGATCCTCTGCAGGGCAGCAGGTGGTGACAATGATCAAGTTGAAGATTATTCCAAAAAAAGTGTTTTCTTCTTTTCTTCTCAGAAAAAAAGAGTACAATTATACTTCTCATTAAGACTTGCTTAGATCTCCCCATTGGTAGTTACTTTTATGTCACTGCCAGAGCTGGTTGGAGTATGCCTGATTAGGTGCAGGTGTTGCACACTAATTGGCCATTAAGTTTTGGTGTGTATATTCTTGATAACATTTTCTGGATTTTAAAATTAGTATCATTCATTTTCTCTTAAGCTGTGTTTGTTTTAATATGAAACTGCAAACTAAAACCCACAGGGTGAAGAGTGGGTGGGTCTACAAATATAGGCAAAGATTAGTAGCTGCAAGGTGGAATGTGAAAAGACAGAGGAAGAACAAAATTATTTAAACATCACCAAAAAAAAAGGTTTTGAGTAGAAACTGAGCACTGGATTCTGTTCAGAATCCCACAGGGCAAGGTGCATAAGAACACTTGGGGTGCAATGGTTATGGCAATGCAGTTTGATAAAAGGCTGCTGCATGGCAAGTGAAGAGTGGGTACAGGAGGAAGCTCCTCAGCTTTGCAAGGCTTAGAGCTGACAAGGTTCTAAGTTCCAGAATATTTTCTCAAGCCAAGAGGTACTTTGGAAATACACAAATGTGATCAGGACTAGGGCTCTGTGGGAAATGAGGCAGCGACCATGGCATGATTTACATGCTGGGCAGTGTGGAAAGGTATAAGTGTCCTTCATTCTCCTGAAGGCAAATATATAAGTGAGAAGGGGATATTTAATAGTACAGATATTAGGGCCACTCTTTCTGAATTTAGTAAGCTTCGTGGAAATAGTCATCCACATCATCCACAGAATTTCAACAGAAGATCATTCAATAAGTACGGTCTTAAAAGGATTGAATTATTTCTGAGTCTCTAGTCATTATAACAATAGTCACTCAACTTCTAAATTTGGCATTGCAATTAAATGTCCAAATTTTTGGGGGGGATAATCCCAGGCATTTTGAAACAGAACTTTCATGGAAACAAAGGGCTCATGCAAAAAAAAAAAAAAATCACAATCTAACCTGTTAGAACAGGAGATGTGAGCTGAAACCTCTCATATTTTGTGATACAAAAAATATGCAGAACAGAAATTCTACCTCCTTTGCAGATCCTTGCATTTGGTGGATTCTAGAAAAGGACCGTGTAGTTAACGTAAATCTAAGCTTTTATAAAACTCTGATTTTTCCCCCCATTTTTCAAAATTTGTATTTGATATATTTCCTCTCTAACACTGATAATTGATAACCTAAAACACATATAGAAAATAATATTATTTTCTTTATTGTTACTCATGTACTAACAAGTTAAAAATAAGACTTTTTTCATAGGACTAAATTCAGTATGAAGCACAGAATATCCTTATAAGAATGAACATCTTGTACAGTTTTTTAGCATTGACCTGTCTTCTATCTTGCTCTCACACTTCCTTTTTCTCAGTACCAAATTTAATCTTTTTTTTACTGTTTTTTGTTTCTGTATGTGTTAGTCTTATTCCTCATCTCTTTCTCCTTCTACATCCTCTTCACAGATATCTTTGACTACTGCAAGGGGGATCCTCAGAAGAATAGTATGAATGTCCAGGTCCAACAAGGAAGTTCAGCATAAGTCGCTTTTATTCTGTCTTTTCACTGATCTAACTTGAAGGGAAGTTTTTTCAATGTGTTCTCAGAACTGAATATTTTCTTAATAGTGAAGAAAAACTTGTGTTGCACAGAGCTGTGAGTTTCAGGGCCATATTCTGTCACCAGTCCTCAGTGCTGCAGTGTTCACTGTCACCTGCTGTTTGAGAATATGGGTATATATAACACAGCTACTTCTTCAAGGTGCTGGTTGATATTATGAGGAAAAATCTGCAACCTGAAAGTTGTGGAATACTATGAGATGTGCAGGAAATCTTGGTAAATCAGCATCCCTCTTCAAGTGAGCTTTCTTTCAGTGTAAGGGTCATAAAGGCTGATGGTCCCCTTGATGTCTTGATTTCCCTGCTCAAGGAATTGGTGATCAGCACTGCATCTGTGAGCAGGTTATGTCATCTCTGTTCTTCTCCAAAATCATAAGGAAGCCAGATGGGAGGAGAAGGGGCAGGCACTGATCACTTCTCTGTGATGGCCAGGGACCTGAGGGAGTAGCCTGAAGTTGTGTCAGGGGAGGTTTAGGTTGGATATCAGGAAAAGTTCTTCACCCAGAGGGTGTTTGGGCTCTGGAACAGGCTCCTCAGGGAATGAGCACAGCACCAAGCCTGACAGAGTTCCAGGAGCATTTGGACAATGCTCTCAAGGACGTGGTGTGATTTTTGGAGTGTTCCATGGAGCACCAGGAATTGGACTCAATGACCCTGATGAGGCCCTTCTAACTCAGCATATTCTGTGATTTGTGATTCAGTGATTCTGTGATTCTCAGGTCTGAATATATTGTGAATATACTGTATCTAGATGGTCTTACCTTTTTTTTTTTTTTTTCCTTTACCCCTCCACACAAATGGTATTAAGTGGCTTAAATTCACTTACTAAAGCATGTTTAGATATTCATCTAACACTTTTCTCTGCCGACCTGCAGTGGATCCAAGCTTCCTTTCCCTTCTCTCTCACAATGCCATGTTGCTGTGGCATACTGTGAGCAAAGTGTTATCTCTCCAATTTGATAGTGCCATCCTCATTGTACCCTAGATGTCCATTGGAGGATCAGGGCCTGTATTAGTTTCTTTCTCAGTTTGTATCTGTACACTTTTGCACAGCTTTGGGGAGCACTGTGGGGCCATTTGTGAAATGACAGTGCTTTCTGCTGGCGAGATCATTATAGGCAGAAGGCATTTCAATGTGCAAATTACAGTACTGCTTATAGGGAATTTGTTCTGCTTAAAACAAAAGAGCTCTACAAAAAGAAGGTCTCGCTGCACTTTCATCTGATTTGGAGCTACAAAGCTAACTTCCATGCTGTGCAGAAATGCACAAGGAGGGTTAAGTCAGTTTTACAAGAGCATCAGTTGGGTGAAAATGCATTTGACCTTCACAGGGTTCTTGAGTCATTCTTCAGCTTGAGTGGCTGAGTGAAGAGTGTGTCATTCTGTCATATAAAAAAAAAAAAAAAGGAGAGAGAGAGAAAAAAAAAATTTAAAAATCGATCCTGTCTACTCCTGAAAGCCTTAGATTTCATTGGTATCTAACTGACATAAATAATATTTGCTTGGGTTTTCATTGCTATTTTTATTTAAATGTTCTTGGGTATGCCAGCTAGCAGCAAGGTCCATTTTTATAGCACAGTGAATTCCCACAGTTCTGGTAAATATAATCAGATAAGGAGAAGTTGAACTTAAACCTTCTGTTGCAGTCAATAAAAGTAAACTTCATAGCCCAAGACTATATCTCTATTTATAATTGCTAATTATAGAAATCTATTCAAGGACATCTAAAAACAGGATTATAAATCCATCTAATAACAACCCCCAAAAGCATAAGAACATAGAGACAGAAAAAGGAGACAGTGAGAACTAAGAAAGAAAAGGAAACAGAATACGAAGCAACATCTTTTCCTGAGTTTTTACAAAACAAAATATTCCTGAAATACGTTCCCATTGTCCTTCAATGTTTCATTATCTTTGTAGTAGGGATATTGCATTTATGTAGAAGTTTGTTGAGCAAATGGATCTAGGTGCAATTGCTAACATGATGATTGGAAGCATAAACTCCTGTAAGGAAAAGCATATACATACAAAAGTATGTTTTCCCTTATTTAAGGTTCAAATTCAAAAACCTATGTCTCTTTTAGCAGATTTTCTCTAGCAAGTTATGAAGAGACTGCAGATATGGCTGAATGATAGACATTCAAAATAAATTCCTAATCTGGCATGAGATAAAATCCCTGAGAGAGTAGTTCAGGTGAGAAACTGAAAATTTATATAATGAGTAATCCTATGGATTAAATTGTATATGTCCTCAATAAATCAACATCCTAACTGAGACATCAGTGATAAATACTTTAAATCAGTCATACTTACTTCTTGAGTTTCTGCTTTATTTTACTTCTTTTTAATGTAAAGATGTGGAAGGAAGAAATTCGATGTGTTCAGGCTGCATCAACTCCAGCACTGGGCATCAGCATTTCACAATGTAAGAGGCAGCTCAATGCAGTGTTTTCTGCATTGTGACCTTTGCCCAAACTTCCAAAACATCCAGGTGTATGTTTGCTAGGAATGTAGCTTCACAGCAGAGCACAGGATATCAGCCATAGTGTAGCCAGCAGGACCAGGGCTGTGGCCACCTCTCTGTGTTGGACTTTGGGTGAGGCTGCATGTTGAATCCTGGGTCACTGAGGACTGGATATGTCCAGAGAAGGGAATGGAGCTGGGAGAGAGAGCTGGAGCCCCAGGAGAGGCTGAGGGAGCTGGAAAGGGGCTCAGCCTGGAGAAAAGGAGGCTCAGGGGGGACCTTGTGGCTCTGCACAACTCCCTGACAGGAGGGGACAGCCGGGGGGATTTGGGATCTTATCCCAGGGAACAGGGACAGGAGGAGAGGGAACGGCCTCAGGCTGGGCTAGGGGAGGTTTAGATTGGATAATAGGAGAAATTTATCCACTATAAGGGGTTGACAAGGCATAACAGTCTGCCAAGGGCAGTGTTGGTGTCCCCATCACTGGAGGAACTTGAAGGTCATGTAGATGTGTCACTTGGGGACATGGATTAGTGGTGGGCTTGACAGTGCTGGGTTAATGTCTGGACTTGGGTTTAGAGGCCTTTTCAAATCTAAACAATTTAATGATTCTTAATCTAGATAACTGCATGCTGAAGATGCAAAGAAATTTAACTGATCACTAACAAAGGCCCTTTAAAGAAGAAGAGATGTGAACAGCCCTCCTTATATGCATTTAAAAACAGGTTCATCTTTTGTCAAGAAGAAGGAAATCATTTCAGTTGGAAATAATTCAAATGGTTTAAATGTGACCAAAAAAAAAAAATATATATATATATGGTGTGTCCCTGTGGCAAAAGTCAGTATGTACAGACCATTATCCTTTTTATACTTAGAATCACAGAGTCATAGAATGGAAAAGTTGGAAGGGAGGTGCGCAGATCAACTAATTCCAAAACCTGTGCCGTAGGCAGGGAATTCTGCCCTCCATGGCTTGACCATGCACCCAGGGTTCCCTTCACAGCCCTGCTCAGCTCCAAGGGATCTGAGAGGTGCTGGGATAACAGCTGGAGGTGCAGTGGCCACAGTCTGCATCACTTGTTGATAAGACACAGCGTGGGTCAGTGATGTGACCCACCTGGGTTTAGGGTGTGCTTCAGGTCAGATTTTCAATGGTTTACAAGGTTTTTAAACGTGTACAGGGTGTCTTGTCTTCTCTGACAGATGTGATGAAGGGCTGTAAACTGAGAGCTTCCTGTTTACAGTGCTGCTGTGCAGTGAACACTTTTATATAAAAGTGTCCTTTTATATCAGCCCTCAGTATAAGTAATGTCTCTAAAAGAACTGAAAGCCACAACATATTATGTACCCTCTGTAATTACTCAGTACTATTTTGACATCAAAGGAACCAATGCACAATATTTGTGGTCTTCCTTTCTAAATTCACACCTTAATGATTTTTAGGGCAGTCAGACTGAAACACCATAATATTTTATAAAAATTATATTCCCACTCTATTGACTAAAAGAAAAGGAAAGAACTCAGATAATGGAAGAACAAAGAGAATAGCTACATAAAATCAGAATCACTCGTACTGTGCTTAAGATCACTGTTAAAACGTTGCTTTTTTCCCCTTTTTTAATGAATATGAGGGTTTTGAGAACAATTTTCGAATGGAAAAAAGAAGAGAGTAAGCAAAGTATATTTAAGATCTCCTTGAAGACATCCAGAGTTAATAATGATATACACTGCAGAAGGAACAACTATGAGATGGGTGCAAAATGCCACAAACCCAGCTAATTAAAAATGAGGTTATTAGTTTTTAGTTACACTGCAGTTAGAGATAATGCTATAGAGAGCCTGAGTGAAAGCACATTTTATATTGTAGTAGAAATTGCATTTTATGTGGCATTTTATTTTATTTTAAGGGGTGCTTCTGTTTAGAGAGAGAAAGATTTCAATTTTGAGTTAAAATGGACTCACTGTGGCTTTTCTGTATTTTTAGGGGGAGGAGAAGGGGATGAGAAGGGTACAAACTTTCTTCCAAACTTGGCATTACACCAGCAACTGCAGTAAAAATTTGTGCCTCACCATAAAAGACAGCTGCCTAGATTTCCAAGATATGTGGGAATGCCTGACATCTATGGATTTTGTTTTCCAGAATGATCAATAGAAATTATTCACTTGTTTCAGAAGTGTAGCTCCAAATATCATTCTCAGTGTGATTCTAACTCTTTTCCAGTAGATTTATTGCTGGATTTCAAAGCAACTCAGGTCCTACATACAGAGAAATTTTAAAAAAGTCACAATTTAAAAAAAGCTCGCCTCTTTAGAAGCATTTCACAAGTGAATGTTTTTAGAAATATAACTGTTTTTTAAGTAGACAATATTTAGATAGATGCTGAGACTTATGAAAAGATTCATATAAACCAATCCATGAGTGTCTGTTTAAAGCCCATTGCAGAGTGAGGTTTTGGGGCTTGTCTAAGAATCATGAGTGGAATTTTCCATCCATTCAGGTCACTGATGGAATCATAGAATCATAGGACAATTTGAATTGCAAGGGGCCTCTAAAAGCCATCAAGTCCAACCCCCCTGCAATTAGAAAGGATATCTTCAACTAAGGGTATCTGTAAAACGAAAAAAAAAATTAAACACAGCTGTTTATGAGAATAAAATATGTGGACTGACAAATTTTAAAAGAGAAATGGGAAGGAGGTTTTAAAGGGCTTTATTGACAAGTCTAGCTACTTCACATTGAAGATCATCTTGAAATCTTCCTCATTGCTTCTGCAGTTTTTCTTAGCATTTTTTTTTTGTTTGTTTTATACACTCTTTGTCCTGTATTACTTATTATTATAAGACACCATAAGCATTTTTTTTCTGTGTGGATTTTTAAATATCTTCAGTTGAAACAGTTTTCACTTGCTGAAGGAAGAAGGCATCTAGAGCAACAAAAATATTTGAAAAATTTACAAAAGATAAAATAAAATTAGTGTCTTACTTCCTGAAATAAAATTATTCAACAGAAAAAAATCCATAATTTGCAATTTCTTTCTCCCCATCTATCAATTTATTCATCTACATCTGGGTTGAACTACCATAATGTGGCATTTTCTCTGCTCCTACAACACGTTCAAAATTAAAATATACTCTAATGTACAGAACAATCGGTTTAATCCAATTTTTTTTTCTGCAATATATGAAAGCAAAGGTAAAGTAGTTTTGCCTGTGCATAGAATCAGGTCAAGGGAATCTTAATACATCTTTAGCCATATATAAAGGTTCACAAATGCATAGCTGCCTTTGACTTGTTTTTTTTTTTAGCTATATAGTCTTTTCCTTTCAACTTAAAGCTTTGTTTACAGAGAAGCATGTAAGAGACACGTGAAATATAATTTTCCATTCACCTGGAGTTGTCAGCCAAGAGAGTGAATACAGTCTTTAGGCTAATCTGAGGATAAAGCCAGTGAGATATTCCTCAGAGTGTAACACAATAAGACCTGCTTCTTCTTTTGGTTTTTGACCAAATTAAGAACAGCACAGTCCAAAGGATTTAATGATGTACTTGTATATCTAAGCTAATCAGTGCCAGAAAATATTCCTCTGCTCTGGAATACAATTGCCTATAAATTGTTAAACTTGTCCCTAGCACAATTTTGCCATATGGGAGCCAGCACTCCCCCAGACATTTTCTGGGAATAGTTCAGGAGACAAGATGGGCCAAGGATTACTCTCAATAGGCATTTTGGATGTGGCCACCCAGAAGAACTTCCCAGTAAGGAGCTGGAGTGATCCATGCCAGCTGGCTTCTGCATCCAAATCCAGTTCTGAGCACGTATAATTTACTAGTAGAGATGTGGTTTTGTTTTCACATTTTCTGTTACATAACATCACAGGGCACAGCACTGAGTTGTAGAAACCTGAAATGGTTTGGGTTGGAAGAGACATTAAAGTTCACCTTGTTCCACCACCCCACCATGGGCAGGGACATCTTCCCCAGACCAAGTTACTCAGAGCCCCTTTCAGCCTGTCCTGAACATTTATAGGGATAGGGCAGCCACAACTTTTTTGGACAACTTGCTCCAAAGTTTCTCTATCCTCCAAGTAAATTTTTCCCAAATATATCTTAATCTAAACCTGCCCTTCTTCACTTTGAAATCTTGTTCATGGGGTGATCCCCATTATCTATGTAGGATTTCTGGTGATTTTACCTGGCTTTCTCTCTGTTGGGACACATCACTGCTAAGCTTTGAGGAGCCAATCCTTAATTTTTAACCAACTTTCCTTTCCTGGGCCTCTTTTGCCTCCAGGGCCATTTCCCACATCACTTTACCAAGCAGCTCCTTGAAGAGACCTTTCCAAAGATAAAATAAAATTAGTGTCTTACTTCCTGAAATAAAATTATTCAACAGAAAAAAAAATCCATAAATTGCAATTTCTTTCTCCCCTTGTAGCTATCAATTTATTCATCTACATCTGGGTTGAACTACCATAATCTTCTTTCCAGAAGCCCAGGGCAGGACACGTGTCCTGGTTCCTTCACATTCCCCATGATCCCCTGCTTGGTGTTGAGCACAAGGTCCAGCACAGAAATCCTCCTCATTGCTATTCCTCTATCATCTCCAGAAGGAAGTTGTCATCAGCACTTTCCAGGAACCTCCTGGGTTGCCCTTGCTCTGCTGTTTTTGTCCCTCCAGTCAACACCGAGGTGGTTGAAATGAATACTATATAAAAAAAGTATATTGAAATGTGAATGAACTGCTGAATTAAGCCAAGTAATTTCCTCCAGAATGTGCTTGGTCACAGATTTAAGGAGGAAGCATTGCCTACTTGTGTCTATTTTGGCTTGGGAAGTATTTCAAAATTAGGAACTTAACTATGAATTACAAAATGCAGCTCCATCCCAGTTCTAATTAGTAGAGTCTCAGTGAGTTTAAGAAAAAAAATTGCAGCATTTGTCAGTTGTTCAGCACACAACACACTCATGCACATACACACTTAATTCAATGAAAATAAACAATGCCTAACGCTTTGAAAAGGTCACTCAGTCTTTCTGGTGCAGACACTTTGCTCCCTTTGTGACCAGTTTCACAAAGATCACTCTTTCTAACTTCAGCCCTTTAAAAAGCCAACCTTTATGCTTTAGATTCCCCTCATCTCTATTGACGTACTCTCTTGCACTGAGGGCTTTGCTCCTGAGGAAAACATCTCCCTCTCCCTCCCACCCACCATGCTAATCTTGACATGCTAATCTTGACACAAACGTCAGAACCCTCATCTACGGTTTAACATTTCAAATGGGAATTTCTAAGCATCAAAAAAAAAAAAAAAAAAAAAAAAAAAAAAAAAAAAGAGAGAGAGAGAAAAGGTAGGTGGAGATGAAAAACATCCTTGTGCCTCTAAGCAGGGCCAAGCAAACAGAAAACTTTTATCAGCCCTGAGGCCCAGGGCAGAGAATCCAGCTTCTTCCAGGAATCAGTCCCCTGTGCAAGATAGGCTGGAGCACAGACTGCCATGCTGAGTTTGTATGTTCCTGGCTAACCACACCACAAAGCAGCAATCATGTCAAAGTAAAAGAAGCCCAGACACTGATATAAAAAGCCAGCAGTTTCTACTCTGCATGACTGCCAGGGTGATACTCAGAAGGTGAAACAAGTCTTGCTGGGGTGCTAGGAGCTTGAGGCACAGCCAGGACATAATCCATCTCTTTTCATTCTAACCTGGATGGTGACTGAGAACAACTGAACTGTAAAGGTGCTGTCTTTTAGCTTGTAGGGACTTGGGAGGAGAAGCAAAGTGGTCAGGAGCTAACACTTTAGCCCATCTCAGATATTTTGCAGCAAATAAGCTGTACTTTCCCTCTGTTGATTAATCAGTGGTAAGGGATCAAGCCAGCTGTTTGTGCTGAGGAGAAACAACACCTCTTGAGTTTAGCCAATTGAAAGGAAAAGGTTAGTCTAATACTGTGGTGTACATTTTTGTGGGAAAACATGGACAGCATTTATCTGACTAATAGAGATATCTGCATGGATGTCCCTATCAGTCCCCTAGTTCTCCCTTTTAAGTCAACAGAAAGAAAGTGAAACTTTTCATGTGCCTCTGTCAAAAGCTGCCCAGAAAAGTGATTTTGGGTTTCCTCTTCCTGTTCTCTGACTCTGAGAGGAGTCCCAGCTGACTGCAGATTTTCACTTTGCTAGACCTTGCCAGGCTAGTATGGTGAGGTGAGTCACATCCCTGTGCTCCTGAAGATTATTTTTTTAAATTACTCTGGGGTACATAATCAACTGATCATCACACACAACTGCTGTGAATTTTAATTCAGGACAAGACTTCCTGAAAAATGCTGGGGGGGTGGAAATTATTTTCCTGTCCCACAATTCATTACAAGCAAAGGAAGAAGGAGCTCACTGAATGCACTTAGTACTTCTTTAGAGACCTTTGCCTTGTACGATATTAAGGCAACAGGATCTCTCAAGATTTAGTCTGCAAAGAGGGGATTCCTGTCTTTTAGAGAATCTTTCATCATGGAAATGGGTTATTTCAGCACAAGATCTTGTTCCTAAAAACTGTTCATAAAATACTCCACAATAGCAGTTTTCCTCATTAAAAATATCTTTTCTTTTGCTTCACAAAAGAAGTGTGTAGTGAAAAATTTTATATAATTATTGTTGCAATGTTTTATTTTAATTAATGTTTTCTTTGAAATTTTGCACTTCTTTTTATCAAGTTCATTTTTACATACAGGTTTTTCCTTATCTATTTAATGAAGTTAACCACATAACAAGAAAATGTGACTTCTTGTGATGAAAAGGATTTAATATAGACATTATTTTGTTACAAATATCTACTGAAAAGGCCACAAATATAAATATACCCCCAAAAAATCCAATATCAACCCTGAAAAATAGATACAACTTTAAAACATTCCTTCCTTTTCTTCCAGAGATGACTTTTTTTTCCCACAACCTTCTTTGTCTTTTTGCTTTGGTTTCACAATGAAATGAGAGAGAATGAATTACAAAATAAATTAAGAAAGGTGTTTTACACATGAAACCTTGTAAACTTCACCAATTTAGTTTGCTTCACTACATTGGTTTAATACAAGCACGAACGTTAAAAAGGCTTCTGAAGGGAATAATATCACCAGCAGGATATGCAGTTTTCTTTGTCAAGGAGAAAGAAAGTCTGATCCTTCAGAAGTCTTATCCTAACACATTGCAGTGGGAACTACCTGAGAAACATAATGAAAGCACTTGTTCCTTCATTTTGCATCTGCAAAAGTCTTGCAAAGTCTTGTCAGCAGGTGTGATGATTAAGTTTCCAAAGTGAAAGTAACATACACATAGCTGTCCAAAAAGATTTGGACCACATTCACCCATTCCAGTGTCATATGTTTGTGTCCCGATTTCTTCCTGGGAAACACATACTATAGGCACAAAAAAAAAAAAAAAAAAAAAAAAAATCTCGTTTGCAGTCCGATTATTCATGTTCAGTTTCATTGCCCCTCTTCCTAAGCACTGTCTCTCAGCAGTGTGACATGTTGGGACTGCAGAGTTTCTGCCTGAGGTCAATGAAGGAAAAAGGAACATCTCCCACCCCAGTGGAGTTATCACAGCCACAAGGTCCTTTGAATCCAACCTGTTCATTACAAGTCTCCTGTTCAAGCACTGACTCATCCCGAACCTGCTTAGCTGATGAAATCTGACAGCACCACAGCCTGAGTTGGCCCAACCTATTTAGCTTATGGGATCTGACAGGATCACAGCTGGAAGTGCCCCAGGAGATCTGATGGGATCACAGCTTGAGGCTTAGCTATAGAAACAGCATATATACATTTGCCACAAAGTTTGCATAAATCTTAAAACACATCTTAAAATTAAATCTCCTCCTCACCTTTAAGGAAAAAAACCCAACAATATCAAATATAAACTTTTGTAACGATATATTATTCTTTCTTTTATTTCCTTTTGCGCTGTCTATATGCACTTCATGAGACATAAAAATCAACCTGAAAACAGATTAAAGAATTCTCATGGGGATTACTACCCAAGCCACCAAACCTAAGGGCATGAAGATGCTTGAAGTTTACTAGCAGTCTATCCAGCTGTCAGAAATTCTTTGTCTTTTAGTAGATCCATTTCTAAGGTGTGAGATCAAACCATCTCTTTGCTAGAACATCAGATAAATTTCACCTCAGCTCAATCCTAGTAAGAGTGTCAAAAGTTACTACCACTTTTTTGTCATAACATGTATTCTCTGTTTTTTAATTAGTATAAATATACGTGTATGTTTTATTGAATGCCAAAAAAAGCACAACGAAATATAATGAATATCTTTACCTTTCTTTTTTTATGCCTTCCATAGGCCAATTTTGTGGTCATAACTTTGGTTTACTTCTCAGAACATGATCATGAGGGTCTGAAAGGTGAGTTTTTGAATTTGAATATCACAGAAATCCACATTTGTGTTTTTGGAGTCAATAAACACAGTTTCTTCTCTTCTTTTATGTTTTCTGATATTATAAAAAGAGTTGATTTGATTATTCAAATGTTCATGTATAGCTAGGAATCTAGGAGGTTTCAAATAAAAAGAAGAAAAAATTAACAAGCAAAAAAATCAAAAACTAACAAAAACTAAGAAGACAAAACTCTTACTATAAATATAAAATAACTATAACTATAACTATAACTATAGCTATGAATATAAATATAAATATAAATATAAATATAAATATAAATATAAATATAAATATAAATATAAATATAAATATAAAGTACTTTCAAAAGTGAGAAATAATTGTAATAAGGATTCTTGCTCAAATAATGGTTAATGAGTAGACTGGATATGTTAAAATTGTAGACATTCACTCTGATGATTTTGGCTTCCTCTTCTTCTCTGCATTACTTTGTTTCATTGTAAGACTGCCTAAAATGAAAGACCAGATCTGTTGCACAATAAGCCATATAAAATGAACAAACAGAATGTACCTAGCTCAGATACAAATCATCTCCTCTGCTCTCTATTTCAGCTAAATTAATTCAGAATGATCCTTTTTAGTCAAGGTATCAGATAAATTTTCTTGATTTTATTAAACTTTCAGACTATGTTGCTTCATTAGTTCATAATAGCAATTCACAATGCTTACTTGAAGGATCCAAATTAAAAGTGAAATATTTTTGGACACCTGAGTCACATGGAAAAGATTACATGGAGAAATGCTGAGCAGCTCATTGATAGCAACCTAGGAAACATCTTCAGATTGGCTTACTCTCTACTGTAACCTAAAATACCTCATCAGCACTTGAAACTCAGCTAAAGTTCATGGAAATCAGGTCATAAAGACTTTCCTTGTCCATCTATCTAAAGCAGTGTTCTTCAACATTTTCAGGTTACTGACCCGCCTTATCAAGTAAAAATTTTCTCTGACCCTCTTACATTAACTATGAAAATAGGCGTACATAATGTATTTATGATAACAATGATATGCCTGTATAATTTAGTTGTGTGCATGTTTCAAGAGGTCGACAGAGAACGCTTGACCTTGAAGAGGAAGGGTGACTGTGGGAGAGTTTCATTTTCTTTGTTGATGCAACAATTTTAACTGCTTCAAGCTGACATTGCTTGTCTTTCGTGACCATTGTGTCACACTCCAGAACATGTGAAGTAATCTAAGGTGGTCAGCAAACACTCCTTATGTAAGTTTTGAGGGTGATGACTTTCCTGTCCTAAAATAGATTTGAAAAAGTATGAAGGGAAAAAAAAGGCTGTTTCAAATTTGTCAAAAGGCTTCTTTTTCCTGTCTTCTTTCTTTAGGCATAAATTATTATGTTTCATTCAAGAAAGAATTTTTAATATACAGAACTTTTCATTGTAAAATTATCAGCATGGGTTTTTTTCTCCCCTGCCTTAGGAATAATGAACTTGATAAAACCCTATTACTAACTTTTTGGCCTAGAAAGTTTCCAACTCATGGACAGTTGTATCTTTTTCCTGACATGCGTATAGTATTTGGAATATAATTGCATTTGAATGTTGCATGAAGTTCCTCAAAATTGTATCATAATTCCTTCTTTCTACAGCTTTTCCATATTCCTCAGTTCACTCTACATGGGGACACAGAAGCAGCCTGCACATTTCCTTACCATAACCATGAAAACTGACTACTGAGATGGGCCAAGAGTATGAGGAACTTCGATTTACCTTTATCCATCCAAAGATGTAGGATAGCCAGACTTCAAGCCACGCAAACAAACAAAAAAAATAATTTATCAGAACAGTTATTTTAGAGGTCTGGAGATATTCAGGAGCTGATTTATGCTTTCTGACTTAGACACTCATAATGCAGCTGTTGGTGTCTGCTGAATTCCCTAGGCTCTGTCGAGGTGTGATGCATGTCAGCTAAAGCAGATCAGATGAATTGCTCCCTAAAAGAGCTCAGCACCCCGGCTGACTGCCACGAGTGGCTGCAGAGCCTGGGGTGACTTGCTCAAATGCAGAGCTCTGCTGATACCTTAAGCCAGATGAGATGAATCCTGGACCGGGATAATCTATCAGAAAATATAGTTAAACTCCCTGCAGAGTTTCAGACACCAGAGAAAACATGACCTAGACCAGACGAAGTCTGGGTTTCATCCCTTTTTGTGTCTCGAGCTGGGATGAAAGTCAAAGTGGCCAAAGGAAGGGTGGTCTGAGCATTGCTTCCACAGGAGCTGTGCCACTTCTCGAAGTGAATTGTTTGAAAAATGATGGTGCATAAGTTTGTGAGGCTCAAGGGCAGTAGCTTACCCAGTGTTAGCATAGCTGACATGCTGACAGTTTATATGGAATTTATGTGCCCATTTACTCTGCTTTTTATGGGAAAATATGCTGTTACGTTACAGCTGCCACATCACATGCTACTTATCCTGCCTCAGAGCTACAGAGCACCTTCCTCAAGGAAATATACATACATCAAGGGGTTATGTATTTTTAAACAACATTGTAAGGAGGAAATAATAAAATATGCATTATGCTGCATACTTGCAGCTTTTAATTTTTCTATATAATTTATTTAGCAGTTTAACTTATACAACAACCATTTGCAGTTGTTTTTTTCCATTCACATATTTGGAAGAAGATAAAGAAATTGCCAACAAGGTAGTATTTTCAAAAGGACAAAAGAACACTATGGAAATGTGTGGAGGTTCCACAATAACACAAATATAGGAGGAGCAAACATATAAAACAGGGCTGACAAAAAATGCTCAACGATGCTGACTATGAAAGTACATCACATGGTAAATTGGATAGGAGAAGGCTGGGATTAGTGACAGCAGTTAATCCAATCTCTCAATTAAAACCAAAAGTTACCAAAAGGAAAATAAATAATATTGTTACTATTATACTGTCTACCAAATTATCCTGCTAATATCTTCCTTCGTTCACCTTACAATTTTTTTTTTTTTTTTTTTTTAATTTTTTCATTTCAGTAGAGGAATAACTTGAAAAAGTTGCTTTATCCTCCTGAAGTGATGCCTTAGAACTAGTTTCAGTAATGATGTGGGTAATTACTTCCTATAGAGTTTAACAGGAAGAATAGCCAAAAAAGGCCATTGTTAGAGTGTTATTGCATTCCTTAGAACTTATGCTGGTTTAGTTAGAACCATTGATTTTACTCAATATATCCGCTATATAATGTTTGTGTGCTGCCAGAGGATGTACCAGAACTTCATATACCTGAGACCTGGGGATAAAAATTCACCATTATGTCTTTTCCATGGCTCCAAGGAGGAAATATCTATACACTTCTATGTGCAATCCAGTTTGTGAAAGTGACTAAAAATCTACAAACGATTAAAAAAAAATTGTTTAAAAGAAAAAAAAAAATGCTGGAGGATGACATTTGTCACTATTTAAAAACAGCTCCAGTTGTGTGCCCATGTGTCTGCCATCTTCCTTAAGCCCTCGGGATTGTACCACTCTGAAAAACACCTATTTTACAAAGGAGAATACTGAACTTTGGAAAGTACCTAAATTATGCAAGACTGGGGGCTGAAAATCTCTGTTTTCTCTGAGGTAAATATTGTGTTCTGCTAACCTGAAATGCTCACTTTCTTTTTTTTTTCCCTCATGGGATTTTCTGGTATCTGGTAGATAGCCCTATTTGGAGAGAGCAGAACCTTTGCTGAAAATGTGTGTATTCATCTGATACACACTTCAGAATTTTTGTTTTAAAACAACAACTTACATATTTTCTGAAGGGCAACTAAAGAGACAGAAGACAGAGACCATATATGTGTGTTGTAAATATAAGCTATATTAAACACTGCCTCTATCAAATAAATGCTTTGATTAATCTTGGGCTGCTTGCAGATGACTTATTCTTGCATACTAAACAGCAGTGGACAATTTTCTTGGATTTGTATTTTTTTTCTTTTTTTTTTTTAAGTAGATAATTTTTTTTACCACGTGCTTTTAGCAATCAGATGGTAGCTAGCAAATTAATTAAACACAGGTTGCCATCCTATTTTTCAAAGT
Organism: Acridotheres tristis; assembly: GCA_037013685.1. Taxonomy (NCBI): domain Eukaryota; kingdom Metazoa; phylum Chordata; class Aves; order Passeriformes; family Sturnidae; genus Acridotheres; species Acridotheres tristis. The sequence continues at coordinate 74,837,322 of CM072919.1, forward strand.
TTATTGTTTACAGGAAGGCAAAGAGCATTAAGTATACTTAGAAACAACATTCGTTTAGTTCTGAATCAGAAAGCTGAGAAAGGCTTCTTAACCTGTAAGTCCCAAGACCACAAAAAGATTCAATTATACGACGGTGATAGTGACCTTTGCAAGGGAAAGTAAATAAATTCTTTATTAGGGTCCCTCTAAAACAGAGACATTGCAAAAGGAGAATATGGATAAGACTGGACAGGTGAGATTCTTTGAACTCAGAGTTTAGGGAATGTAGGTGAGCTTTCTGAACAGAGGTCATTTGAAGTTTTTAATGCAAATGATGGCCGGAAAGGGAGGATAAAAGCAGCAGATGGGTAAAATAGATTTTACAATAGGTAGTATCAAAAATCCTGAAAGGTAAAGAAAATAGATTAAACTATGGTTTTAACTTGCCTTTAAATGCTTGAGTCCCTTTATCTGCAGAGTGTGGCCACTTCTCTTCAGTGCACTGCAAAAGATAATTCTCCACCTCCCTCTTTTCTCCCAATTGACACTTCCTTCCCAGCTGCTTAATGATACAGAATCTTTTCTTCATCCCAGTACTGAAGTAATGAAGTACCACTGATGTTTGTCCCCCAGGTCAGAAATTCATTATGAACCTCCTCACCATCAGATGAATTTTGCCATCCAGCCTTTAGTCATCTATTAATTATACACCCTTTCCCTCTCACAACAGCTCCTTCCATAGCAGGGTCTTAACATCCATTTTACAGATGGAGTTTAAATACAGAGAGATTAAATGTCTTATATCAAGCCACAAGTTGTACGGGTGACACAATTCTGCCTGGCCAACAGATCCTAAGATTTGTCACCCTTTTCTTTGCACAAGTGTCCATGAGTACTCCACTGCCCAACAGACCAGGAAACAAAAATAAAAAAACAAAACAACAACAACAAAAAAGGAAGGAAAGGAAAAGAAAAACAAAACAAAACAAAAAAACCACTTCAATCTTGTCACATCTTTTCTGCCCATGGGCTCAGGCGCAGCACAATGATTCTGGAAAGCAAGAAAAAACACTGACAGAAACACCTTGCTGAACTGAAACCAGGTGCATTGGTCTTTGGATCAATTGAAGGCTTTATGGGATGTTTCACACGGAGAAGTCCTTGTCTATTATAAGAAGCAAGGAACAAAGGCCACTAACTACTGTCAATAAAGGAATCTTGACTCACTGCAGCAGAGGACTTGTATAGTTCTCCAAGATATCTGTGGTTGACTCTTCGGTTTCATGTTAGAAAGTTGCCTGTTCAGTAACATAAGTCTGTACAGTTTTGTTTTGGTTTGGTTTGTTTCATTTTTGCTTTTTGTTTTGTTTTATTTTGTTTTGTTGTTTCCCTAAGAGGGGGTGGAAATCAACACATAGGCAAAGATCTTCTTCATGCTTAGGGACATGATTTGGTGATGGAGCTGGCAGTGTAAGGTTAACAATTGTACTTGATGATCCCTTAATGGCTCTGTGGTTCCATGTTGTAAGGTGACTGCTTAAATGTCCATCTCACATCACTAGGAATTAAATTTTGGGGGTTGGCAGCACTCAATGGAGAGACCAAGGGAGCAGCACAGCAGTTCTGTGCAGGACAGGGAAAGGTTCAGAGGAAAATGTGGAGACTGAGACTAGCATAGAGCAGGTTGGGGAGGGGGAAAAAAAGAGCTCCATATTTGATTGAAATCTATCAGATTCTCAAAATGAAGAGTAAACTGTGGAAGGGATCTGATTTATATCCTGGATTTTGAGTGATTTGTTACTCTGGAGAAGTGGCAAGCCCTTCACTTCCCATTTAAACCAGGAATGAAAATTCTTCTGTTTAAACAGAACCATCTGCCTGCTGCAAAAGATAAGAATGTTTTCATTAACATTTCTAGCATAAATGAGATCACTAATAAAGAAAATTATAATAAACTAGATTGGATTAAAGTTTCATTGTTATTATTGCAGCTGTTTTATTAAGATGCAAGATGCAACAACTCAAGCATCTGATATATACCCAAAATGACCAATGTTAAGGTAAACTCATTTGTGAGGAAGGCAGGAAAGAGACTGAGTTATCCATAAAATATCCCAAAGGAATAATTTCCAACTCTTTCAAACTCTTTAGTGGACTCACTTAAAACTTTCCGGATAGTTAAATCTTTCTTTTAAAATTAAGTGATTTGATTTTCATTAACAAGTATGGCTTGAATTTTGAAAAATTAGTAGTAATTCAAAATACCTAATTTTCTACATAGCCTGTATTCCCATGTGCTTAAAAGTAGGCCCATTTAAATGGTCTTTACCTGGAAATAAAAACAGTCAAAATTAGTAGGCCATTTAAAAATTTAGATTTAAGTTTGATTATGCTTTTAACGAAAGAAATGAATACATTTCATTACAGCTTTTACTGAAAAACAGAATTGAATCTTTACTTGGAGGCTATAACGACATTCTTGTTCCATAAATGTTATCTTGTAATTTTCTTGTATTTGCCTGTCAGGCTGCTACCCATTAAATTAATTATCTAAACTATTTGAGGCAGGACTGCCTATTTTTCCCTATTGTACCTTTGCTGTAGTGGAACTGCAATGTGAGAATAGAGCCCATAGATGTAAACAATAAGCAAAACTCTTAATGATGGTAATGATAAGGGTGATAACATTTTATTTGCTTTTAGCTAGCAACTTATATATGAAGTAAAGAAAAACATAAAACGTAAGCCTGGCCAACTTGGATTATAATTAGACTCTGATGATATGTTTGCTCAAAATAATTAGTCACTGCATGATGTGTCTTATTAGAGCTTTTACTTCTTGTGGAAAACTATTGAAAAAAACCACCAAAAACTAAACCAACAAACCTAAACAAAAATATTACCGTTCCAAAGCAGCTAGAAATACACTGTCTTTTCCGAGATTTTCAGTCTTTAAAGAGACTTAAAACATAATCCATGCAGAGTCTGTGAACATTAATGGACATTCTATTTGCCAGAGTCATAATATAATATATTCTTTGTTCAATAACTTAGGAGAAAGCAATCAATACATGGACACTACAGACTCCTAGTCTCAGGATTCCCTAGGGGGCTTTTGGCCTCTCCTGTAATGGGCTGTGTTATTTTCGTGCTGCAGTGGCATCGTTTAGCTTAACATGACACTTTCTTCACTCATCTGCCACGAGGATGTTTGCCAGTCAAGAGGAGAAACATTAAATGGAATAAAACCAGAGGAGTTAAAATGAAAGGAATTTCCCAAAGGCACAAGGAGAGGCTTCCAACAATACAACACACTGAGATTTAGACGAATGTACAGTCAGCAGCCAGATTAAGGTAGGAAAATATATGTATAAACCAGGTTCATATTTAACTCCTATAAAACTGCCTTTATCCTTCTCATAGAGGACAAAGAAAGCGAAGGGTCTAAGGATTGGACCACTTTTTTCGGGGGCCTTTCCAATCAGGGAAAACCTAGATGAAGAGATTAAGCTCCTTTTCAGTCTCAGTTTATGGCAAGGAGTTTGGATAAGAGGAGGAGACTGGAATTGGATAGGAGAGCTGGCCACAACAAAGTGTGTTATGCCTGTTTTCTGCCCTCTACAATGACATGGGGAATGAGGAATTTATTTGAGCTGTCCTGAGCCTGCTTTCTTCCACAGTAAACCACAAGGGAAACCCATAACTGCCTCAGGCTGTAATAATATAAGCAGTTCAGTATTGGAAAAGTCATGGGCAGTGCAACCTGTTGGTTTGCTGTTGCTCCATGCCTTATATTATGAGTGAACATATGCAGTAAGACAAGGAAACTTATTCCCCTGAAACCAGTTAATTCCTTTTTACTGTCTGCAGTCAGCACAGAATGTGTAACAGGAAGGGACTGGAGCAATTTATCAATACCAGAAGTTAAAGAACTCTCAACTGGCAGATACTCAAGCACTGAGATGATTTGGTCTGTGCAATTAATTTTTAAATGATAGTTATGAAGGCTGTGGGACTTAGGATCAGTGATTTGCATTTCAATAAACGCCAGTTCAGAAATTCTTCAGTGTTGCTGGAGAGCAACTGATGGCTTAAAAAACTTTATTAATTTTCAGTTGAATGTTTATTGTGGTTCCACTTTGAAATAAGATATGGATCAATGCTCTTCTTGGCAATAGTCAAAACAAAAAGGGTTGGGTTCAGATAAATATAGAAGTTTGCATATGTGTCCAAAGCCCATCAGACAGGCTGGTCCTGATGTCTCTGGTTTTGTAAACTTAGCAGTGGGCATTATCTCAGTACTGTTTATACACAGATGTCTGGGCACAACTGTGCTCATGTTGGTTATCTTCTGATATGTGTCCATTAAAGACTATTGATGCAAGAGGATGTCATCTCTGCACCAAGCACATATTCATACTCTCATCATTATTAGGCACCTGCTTTAGTTATTAAATAAAAAATCCATAAATGTTACATTTGACCATTTTCCAGATCACATTTTGACTATGTGATATCCTAATAACTAAGTAAAACTATGCATGCATGGATATACTTAAAAGTAGTGTCTCTAGGTATGAGAGGGAATATCTTCCTCATGGGTTGCAGATGGCTTGTCCATTATCCTGTTCTACAGATACTTTTTCCTTAAGTCCCAATTTACTTCAACTCCACGGAAGACTTAAGCAGACCTCGTATTTCTCAATCCTTCATATCATTTTGAAGTAACTAGTTTCTGTTGCACAAAGTTAATTTTGCCCTATGCACTAACATGGCCAGTTGTTCCTTTGGGATCAAAGGTTTATCCCATAGCTAAAGCTCAAGAATGCCAGCTCCATTTCCTTAGGATCAACCTCTCTACAGCTGCTATGATCTTGCATTTTTCAGCTCACGTTTATATGCTAAAAGCAATTAAGTAAGCATTTGTTTCATACATGGTACCCATAAAATCTCTAGCATCACTGAGCTGCATATTATTATTTCCCCCAGGAAACAGTTCTCAAAAAACACCCCCAAAAAACCTGAAAACACAAACAAAAACAAAACAACAGCAAGAACAACAAACAAAAACAAAACAAGAACAACAAACAAAAACAAAAAACAAAAAAACCCACCACAATCTATATATTTACACTATTTCTAAGTTCTCAAGGATTATTTCCCTATACTGAAAGAGAAAACTGGGAAACTTTAATTTTTCCTTTCAATCCATTTTCTGTAAAAGAAAAAGAAACAACAATTTCTTGTCACTCACAACTATAAATTGCCTAATGGTGGAGTAAATAAACACAACACTTGCCTCATTTTCTATATTTACTTCCACCTCTAAAAAAGGGAAAATAATTAATTTTAATTATTTTGGCAAGTATAAAGGCTACATTTTGAGAAAAATTCAGCTCTTAGCATGATAGGTGTTTTTGAAACACTAGTCCTCATTGCATGAATTAATTTATTTTGAATATGCTGTTAAATATTGAGAAAAAAAGATGAGAGGAAATGAGTATGAAAATACGTAATCACATCTCATGAAAATACGGGTAATTGTTTACATATAAACTTATATTTACAAGTCAGGTTGAAATTCTGATATACACATATACATGTATATGCATTCCTGCACTACAATGAAAGGTTTTTTTTTTCTTGTTAATTTGAAATAGAGATTTCAATACAATCAAAGTGAAAGTTAATGTAATGATGTTCTTTTTCATTAAGAAAAAATTGTAAACACTTCATCTTTGTTCTGTATTGCAGAGCTTTGTGAGAACTAAAATATGATAGTTTGCTGTTACAAGATGCCTTAGAGGCAGAACATAAACAAACATCCTAATCAGTAAATTGAAAATTAGAGTTCATTATTTTTTCCCCCTTAATGATTGCAATTCCACTGGCAGGTATTCAGCTTCATATTCATATTCAGCTCAGTGAAAGCAGCATCACACCAGTGGACTTGACGGATGACTAGTTTCTCCCAAAACATTGTGCTGAGAGCTGTGTCTTTGAGACAGCAACTTTTTGACAGGCACTGCCAAATTTTTTCTGTCTGTGAAGAGGTATACCTTTTAGGCAAAACACACAGCACCACGAGGCATGAGTCCATTCCAGCAATATAAAATGCACAGGACTTTAGCTGCAGAAATTCTCATTTGACCCAAAGTTGCAAGCAGAGAGCAAGGCTAGGCAACTCAGTTGAAATGGGAAGAACAGGGAGCCCTGAGGAACACAGTGTAGCTTTTGCTCTGTCATTTGTCATGGACCATCTGCCTGAGCCAGCAAAGCCAGCAAAGCCTTGGGAGTCTTTGAATATGGACATCAGAAATGGTTTCAGAAACCTTTCTGCTCTGTGGTTGGGCTTCCAGCGTGAACTTCTTTGGGCAACAAAAACTACTTTAGATAATTTCCAAGGAGAGCCTCTCATGAGACTGGCAATGAGCCCATTTTTTTGCCCATGTAAACAAATTACATGAGCCAAAAAATTACCCAGAAAAACAAGAGAAAGTCAGGGAGTTTGTGCAATCCATTGCCACAGCTGAGCCGGGGGCCACAGCAAACAACTCCAGACTTTTGGAGAGAGATCTGGAACATCTTCATGCTCTGAGAAAATATCTCAGACCACAAGGAAAATACTTTGCACACATGCATAAGCTGTTGTGGTGGAACACTATGAGGGGTATTCAGTACAAGTAGCTTATGTTTTCCATTTAGATTGGCATTTCAAATGTGGTTTACTGTCTTATACTATTTACAAACTTTTTTCTGAGTATTAAACACTGCTTTCCAGTTTCCACTTGAAAAATAAGTAGAAACTATTTGGAAATACTTATCTAGGATTTTATAGTATGTTAGGGCTAGACTTTGAAATCCAGTCTGGGAAGACAAAACCCTCTCCTGTTGCTTCCATATAGGATTAACACAGGGGCATGAGGAAGAGAAGTGCAAGCAGAATATCTCAGTACTACCTGGACCTGTTACAATCACAGTTGTGTCCATGGGGAAAAAAAAAGATACTTGCAAATAATCTACTATAAATAAAAGACACTGTAGCTGTTTTTAAACCATGTGACTTAGATAATATGCCAATTCTCCCGTCACAGCATTTTTAACAGGATAGAGAAGCAATCTTATTTAAACGGAGTGTTAAATTTTCAGGCTCCTCCTTCTGCAAGAGAACTGCCTAGCTTAAGAAGTCCATCCTTTTTTCTAGGGGTGCTGCCATCCTGAACAAATGAGGCAGAAGGAAATAACTGGCTTGATCATGTCAGGCAGTGAGTAATGCTTATGTCAGACACCAGCTCTGAAAGATGCTGAAATTGTAAGTCTCGGTGAATTTGTGGTTTGAAATGCTGAGTAGAACGATAGTGGATTATGGAGCTGAAGAACTGCTGAAAACGAGTTGTCTTGGTTGTGTCAAAATCTCCCCTATGATGAGCCTAGAAACCTCATCATGAGTCTCAAGAAAGCCATTTCTTTTGCTAATTATTTCCCTCAACTGTGCATCCAATTTAATGTGTCATTTGAGATTCAGATCCTCCACACATACACAAGAGTTGAATAACTGATTGAATGTAAATGCTGGGTCATACAGAGCTGATCCTCAGGAAAAAATAATTTTTGACTGTTTTGTGAAATCATTGTGAAAGAAAATGGTGTGCCACTGCCAACATGAGACATACCAGAAACTCCATGTGCCTGAATGCCTTGCTCACCCTTCCACCTCAGACAGCCTATACAATTTTCTTCTTTATTCTCAATGGGTCTAGATTGATAAAAAGGTACAACATTTAACCTAAAGTTGTCTGTCGCAACTAAACTTGAAGTAATTATTCTGTGTTAACTTTTAACAACAAATCTTATTAATTTTTTCCACTTTCATGTTTTTCATTCGTCTAGTATCTTTCATCTAAAAGAGATCAAGCTCCAAGGAAAAGGCTGAAGTTGTCCTAACAATTTTTTTTCTGACTAAAAGACCCAAAAAAACCAATTAACCAACCAAAGCCCAGAACTGCCTTCTAGAAAAAACAAGAATCTTTCATTTAGTTATCACATTAAAAATTTGGGATAATTTTTTAGTCAAATGACTGCCCTTTTTTTCCCAACACTGTTACAGTGATGAATATTGATCTGAATCATCTTGTCCACACATTTCTTTCCCCTCGCTTGTCAAGAGCATGATAATGATCTCTTCTCCACAGTTAAAACCTACAAGAATGTCTGCACTGCAGATTTCACTATACTGTAAGGGTGCCTGAATTAGCATATAACAGAAATTAAACTAGAAACCATGTCTGCACAGTAATCTACACTTTCCCTGCAGACTACCTTCACACAGTATGGCATGCTGGCCTTCCAAGTCTGCACAGCACACACAACCTGTTAATTTTGCTCACTTTTCAGGTTTAGTTCACTCTTTGACTTTTTTTCTTTTTTTCTGTCTAGTGAAGAGGAAGATAATGGGGTAATCCCCCTAAGGTAACTCTATAAATAAACAGATTTTCCATGCAAGATATTTGAATGTAAAATAGCATTTTAGTAGCAGGTGCTGGCTGAAGTCTGGGTTAGTATTGTCTAAGCTAAAGAGGTGCCTCCAGAAAGAGAAGAGCTTTCTAGAAATAGGAAATTATTTCATCCCTAGTTCAGGTCCACATAGCCCTATTTTAGGCCAATGTGTCTTCATATTTTAGATATAAATTCAGATTTGCATGCAGCCAAATATGCAGCAAGCATTGCCATGCCCCTAAGTAATCAAGAACGTGTGTCTGGATCAAAAGTGTTGCTCAGACACATGAGAGTGAATCATGGTCTGGGTGTGTTCACCATGTAGGGATTGCTTATGTGACCTTTATGGGCAGTTTCAGTGGCTGCCCTTATCAGCACATTCACTGAATATTGCTTTTACCCAGAACAGGAGATGTGCAAGCATAAACCCACTGGTACTTAGAGAGGTTCACACTAGATAACAACATGAGTTTCACAGCAGTTTAAGCAAGTTTAACACAATAAACAACAAAGTAAAAGTGTAAAGACAACAAGCTGACAGCGCCTTCTGATTTTGAGCCAGCAGTTACTTTTGTCCCCCAGCATAAACCCTCCAACTTGAGGAAACATTTCATTTATGACAGAGCAGTGCAGGGGTAGCAGCAGCCAACTTTCAAAGCAATTATTGCTGTTAGACTGAAGTGGGCTTTAAACATTTCATTCAGATCGATTTATTCAAAAGTGTTTAAGGCTCAGCCAAGTTTACTACTGGTGTGGTCATGGGACACTTTATGGTTTATCATAATGTTTGATCAGTTGCAGAGGGACATGAAAAGAGGGGAAATGCAAAGGAGGTGGAAAAAATCTGTTGGGTGTTTTTTCTGTTGTCGATATTTCCATTTGTGGAGCCATTTTTGTGGTTGACAAGAGATAGAGGAGGTTGGGAGCAGTCTGGGATGCAAGACAGAATTAACTGTCGAACATCTCTTCTATTCTCCAGTGGAGGGTTAAACTTTATGAAAGATTTTAAATCTTTCTTTTCCTTCTGAATTTTGAGCTCTTTTAATGTTTTTTTTCCCCTTTCTTTTCTTTTTCTTTTTTTACTTTTTGTCCAGCCCTGTCTCCGAAGAAAGCAATAAGCCTGTCAAAGAAGGAATTAATTAAGCAAATCAATCAGTCAGTTTTATTAAGGAATTACAAAGCCCATGTGCGGCATTAATTATTCAGATAATGGGACATCTCTAAGCCTTTCTTCTCAATTATTGATAAGCTGCTATCTATCATTCTGACTGTTTTAGTACTGATTTAGTTGTGAATGAAGCCAGGTCATTGAGCCATAGCATATGCCAGTTATGAGAGTTGCTAGATGACTAGGGGCAGAAGAGAAAGATGAGAAGTATCGTTTATTTCCATCCACAGTGATTGCACATATTAAATATTTCAGGGCACGTGTCTTCTTCTGAGCTGCAGATGAAAGGGAAACTGTCCTTCCATGCTGATATCATCTGGGTGATCACCTTTGTTCAATGAGGCAATACATGCCCATTTTTTCCCACTGCAATATCCATGCAACTTTTTTTTGTTGACTTTATGCAAGGTTCCTCATTAGTTCGTAGGGCCTGGAAAAATGAGAGGCGCCTTTCCACTGTCACAAGAAAAAGTTATCTTTTTGCATCTGCTGATCAAGGCAACTGTTCTCATTTTTCTCTTTACTAGGAATTTCATGACAACTGCTTTAATAGAGAGCCCTTCTGCAGCCCTAGGCATATTTTTCATGCTCACCTCATTAGATATAATATACAGGGAAGTGTTCTCCTACCTGCTTTCATAAGTGGAGAGCAAAGGCATTGACCTCATAATGTTGAAATTCAAGCAATCAAACAACAACTTCTTCATCACTAGGGAAAAGCAAGTACATATAAATAGTTACTGATGGGAAAAAGAATTCATAATAAAGGAAACGGTGAATCTCAATAAAATTATCTCATAATTGAGAAAACTCTCATTCCACTTGAAAACAACTGCAGAAAGCAGAATTTTTTAGGAAATATGCTGACTATTGTACAGTACATAAAGACAACAAGCTTCATTTATTACTGCCCTTCAAATTATGCAGCCATTTCAAGATATTTTCCATTCTTTCTAAACAGAAAGGCTGCTCAATATAGACTAGCCAGTAAAAAGGGAAGGGTATAGATGGCATAGATCTAGCTTACAGGAAGATTGCATCATCTTGGCTTTTAGTATATTCTCAGGCAAATATTGGTCTCTGGCAGATGGACTACGAGTTTATTACTTTGAGAATGTTCCAAGAGTCCAGAAAAATATTTACACTGTCCAGCTACTCTATTACAGAGGAGGGAGGATGTTTTTTTCCCACACACCAGCAGCTCCAGTCTCTGACATGCTGTGTTCAGGTACTTAGGAATGAGTTGGGACCAGGCGCTGTTCCTGCACACACTGTGGTGCAGCCTCTAGGCTCCTCTGTGTCTGTCTCCAGAATGTCCTAGCTTTGAAACTGACTGTTCCTGTCTTTCCCACATTGACAAGAAGAGAGACATGCTTCAAAGCATAAGCATATCTTCAGTCGTGGTCAGGAGGAAATTTATTGAACTAAATAACTGGCTTGGGTAAATTGACTTTGTGCCATCCTGTGAACACACAGCTTTGGAACTGGCGTGATACTACACAGGATTAGAAATGCTAATGTACCCCTCACAAAGCAAAGACTGCTCATTAAACACTGTGTGTTCTCACAGTGCTTCTACCTTTCCACCTGCTAGATCAACATCAAAATTAGAAGCACTGCAGCTTTTACAGGAGGTGAGGCTCAGAGGGGTAGAGTGCCATCCCTTCACTGTTTCCATAAACTTGACATAGAGATAAGAATTCACCATTACCTAGCTATGCAGATTGTTTTTCCTCAGCTCTCAGCTAAAAGCTATGAATAAGGCATATTAAAAAATTAATAGTTAAGACTATTTCTTTTCATTTTTCTCAATTCAAAAAGTTCTTTTTTCTCATTTTGAGAAGTTCCATTTTGACACAAAACTTGACCTTGAATATGAAGATTCCATGCAAACTTGCATCTTATTTTCAGCTAGAAACTTAAAAATGTAGTTAGTAGCCTAAAGAAATGTTACTGAAGACAGTTATAAATTCAATTTTACTAATAATGAGCAATTAGGGTTTGGAAAAGAACTGGATGAAATCTGTGAATTAAAAACAAAGTTGTACATTTCCTGGCCATTTTTATTTGTTACTCTATTCAAGGAATGTGCCACTTTTTGTAACTGTGAGCTTTCTGTCTTCCAGTGGTATCTATTACTTGTCCACTGACAGCTGCTTTCTGGCTGTAGCCTTAGGCTCAGCACATACTGCTATCACTTTGCCTCAGCAATGCTGCCCTGCTTTGACTTTTGCCAAATTGCGTGTCATATATGCTAAAAAAATCTCTGCAGTTAAGGAAGAAGAAGGGGAAAAAAAACCAAACAAACCCAGAGAGTAACTATTCATTATGGTAAAGCAGAAATAACAATAACTTTAGCACATATAGGTGGACATATGTATATATAACCCCTGCATAACATTATATCTGACACCAACTGCAGCTCACTCAAGAGCCAAGCCCAGCACAGCTCGGACAGTAAAACAGGAATATTTTTGGCAGTAACACAGACACAGCATCATTTCAAAAGGACACATATTGTCACAGGGCTGTTACCCTTGAAGGTCCATCTCAGAGTGACCAAATGATTTTTTTATGTTTCTACTTTTAAAAAAAGGAAAAAAATGTGGTATCTCCTCTCTTTTAGATTATGTGTCTGACAGTTGGGGTGTTCAGAAACATGATTTTGGTGTGGGTCAGAAGGGAAACATGCACCTATTACATCCCTTTTACTTATTGTCTCCCTACTCCCACGAAAACACAGAAATTCCCAATTCTGTGATTTGAGAAGTGGAATTCAGGACAATCCTTTTACTCAAATGAACAGCTAGATCCATAGTCCAGTCTTTTTTCAGCAGACAGATCTTTCTGCCCAAGCTGAAACTGCTTCTACTGTGACTTTACCCCACCTTCCAAAAGAATATGATGGGAAATGGGATAAAATATCTCCATTATAGAGGGACCATCACCAACAGTCAGTCCTAAAAGCTGATGATGCTGAATTGCTCCTTTTGACAGCAGATCTGGTGCAATGTGAGCAGCAATATAAGGCCTGTGCTCAACCTAAACAGAGTCTACAGAGATATCACCTATATCACATCCCAGAAATAATATTTCCTGAAGTGGTCAAATAGAAAGGGCTGATGCTTCGAATTCTTGTGAGAAAAATGCTATTAACTGTCTAAAACCAAGAGCTCGAAGCTTTGTCTAATCCCAAAGATTTTAATTCCTGTGTCAGAGTGCTATCTAGCACTGCACTGGGGTTTGACTCAGCAGTCAGTCAGATAAGGATAACCTCATCACTTTTCTGCATTGCTCATGGTTTAACTGCAGTTCTAGGTTAGTGAAACTCCTACCTAGTGCAATGAATCCTGTTCTTTAAACATAGGATGAATTTAGCTTGATTTAGATGCAGAATTTAGTTAACAGGCATAATTCTTCACATTCCTTATTAAGAAAAAAATTCCAATGCTGCAGTCAGTGCAGAAGAAATATTTTCTCTGTTGTGATTTGTGATGTTCCGATTTTCAACAAGAAAAAGAAAATGGTGAATGAATTGAATATTTATAGCTGTATCCCTCAGGTGGATCTGCCTTGAATATTTAGTCTTGGGACTGAAACTCAAAGGAAGATCACTGCTTCCCTCAGTTTACTCACTAATCAAAAGTGTCCAAGCTATAACTTCAGTCATGAAACACCTCAGTCAGTTTTACCTCCATTCCTTTAAGGGAGCTTTATGATTTCCATGATCAGACACTGTGTTCATGTCTGTGAACTTCATATCAAGCTATATCAAGTTTATCCAATATTGATAGAAAGCAAAGGCCTGATTTGAACAAGTTCAACAGTGCTCAGATGTTCATTATTATTTCTTTTACTGAAAGACTTGAGCACATTAATTACAGAACCATATTATTGTGTCAGTTCCTTTACAGACAAGGAACATAAAAGTGGTCCCTGCCCCCAAAATACTGGGCAAAAGAAAGGCAAAATCTGAAGAGCCTCTTAGGAATACTGGGAACAAGCCTCTTAGGAATACTGGGAACAACAGAGTTGTTGTTGTTAATGTATTGACAGGCTTTCTGCAAAGATGTTACAGCAAATAAGAGTTTTAAGGAGGAATTTGAAGAAGACTGCAGAGATGTTATGGTTCTTCTTTACAGGAAAAGCCAACGAAACTTCATGGAGATAAGTACAGTGGAAAGCATAAAATGATTGAAAATTTCACAAGCTGATGATGCAAGTTAAACACCATGTGCCAACTGGAAGTCAGAATTAACGTCTTGACAGCAGTGAGAAAAAATCCTGAGCTATGACTGCCTTTTGCCCTTCTTGAAAACAGGGAGAGATGAAGGCATGAAGGAAAAAGAGAGACATTCCCAGGTTGTACATCGAAAGAAAAGTTGTCTGCAGCATTCAGACCCAGATAAAAGGGATATTATAGAAATCGAGATACAAGGTGTTGAGGGGAGAGGTGAGAGTTTTCCTGTGTGGATGGATGTGAAAAGCCATACTGTGCACATGATCTGAAAAAAGGGTCAGTCAGACATACAGAGTGAGTACTGAGGCCTGGGTAGATTTCTGCAGCACAGATGTCCCATAAACCCACTTTGCTGGGCTGGATGTAAATAAGCAGGATAATGATACTCAGAACCTGGCCTTGTGGAGCAGGGAATGGAGGAGGGCTCAGCATAAGTCCTTACTTCAGCTCCAGCCCAGGGCAGAGAGACCAAAGGAAAAATGACATGGAGCTTTCGTTTGTATTTCAAATTTAAAGTTTTGACTATTGAATTTATCCTCACTGTAGCTGAAACAGTAGATTAAAGTCTTCTATATTGCTTTGCTAACTTGCCAGTATTTCAGTCTTTGGAACATCACTGGTTTAATTCTTCATAGAGCTTTTTATTTTTCTTTTAAAGTGGTATAAGCATATCGGTAAATCAGTACTATTTTATTATCTTCAGTTTTCCTCTGAATGATGTTTTCAATGCCTCTTTTTTTTGTCTTTTTTTTTTTTTGTTCTGATGTCTTTCCCCTGCCCTGAATTTTACTAATTCTCATTTTATCTATTTATGCAATATCCTCTTCCAACTGTCTTGTCCAGATGATTCACTAACAACTGGACTAATGGCCATCTCACTCCTTAGCAGCTGAGAGGGTGAGAGAATGAAGGGGTCAGGCCATCAGCTGCTGCAAATTGGTGCTGCACCATTGATTTAATTGAACTGGTGCCAGTTTACACCAGCCGAGAATCTGAGCCTGGAGCTCTGTTCAGCCCAAGCTCAAGGAAAATACATCTCCAATCTGTTCACCTAGCTGAAGTTTGTTACCTAAAGTATCTTGAAGCTCAAGTTGGCTACCCATTGGCTCTCCAGATGAACAGTATGCAATTAAGGGAAAAAGAAAAGCAGCATTTATTCTCTTTCTCATGACCCTCTCAAAGACATTGGTGTCTTCACGCTTCAGATATGCACATTTGGTTTTGAAGAAAAAAACATCAAGTGAACAGTAAGATCTAGGACACTGCTACAGCTCTACTGACTTAGTTTAACAGTATTTCTTTTGAACTTCAGTTTGCTGATGGTAATGCTGATTTTGGTTCATAGCCCATATATTTCACATTAGTACTTTCCCAGACTAAGGAATAAATTTTAGTTGCAAACGTGTAGCAACTCCCACAACCCTGCAGGGAGTTTTACACCTAAGTATTTAGAACAACAGACTTGAATTTCCTCTTTCCCCATTAACTGCTGGAAGAGCAGAGATAATTTCTGATCCGAATATTTTGATCTAGCCCTTCCATTTCAATTTCTATTCAAGTGTGACCATTTTGCAAAATATATGTCTAAAACACAGTGTATTGCTACTGTTTACTATAGGGAATTATACTACCAGATTATCTTGCTCTGTGGTGCATATTCTGTTTATTCCCATGGACGGAATGAGTTAAAAAGAAACCATCGCAATCTAAAGTCACATTCTATATTTTTTAGTTTACTTTTACTAAAAGAAGTATTAAATTTACCAGACTGTATTCAAGGCAGCCTCACCTTTCTGAGAGTTGTCAAGATTGGCTTATGCATAGCAAGTTGACAAACACCTGAATTTTGACATCTGCACTGATAAAGTAGAGATGGTATTGCAAATTACAGGGAAAAAAAAAAGAGAAAACAAATGAAAAAACAAATAAACAAACAAACAAAAACAACAAAAAAAAATTAAACCCAAACCCAAAAACCTGAGGGCCTGCTTCCTTTTTTTTTTTTTTTTTTTTTTGGCAAAAAACCTGCTACAGAAACAAATGTAGATGAGGGGGGCACTGAGCCATATAGAAGTGAGTAATTATCTACTGTTACAGGCCTTATTATCTCTCCAAATGTTTGCTAAAAATTCTATTGGGCAACCATCTGGACCCTGAGCTTTAACAGTGGATACAGAGTAGATTGTTGCTTTAACTTTTAGATGGGAAAATTTCTTTCTTTAATTCTTTCCTGTCATCCTGTGCTAAATAATTTAGTTGAATGTCTCCTAGATAGCTTTCTGAGTCCTCAGAGTCAGGGCATTCTAGATGATATCATCACATAAAATATTCTTTGAAAGTTTTTATATATCGGATTTTTTTACCACTAGAGGATCTGAGGACACTTTGCCATCTGTTGTAAGGGTTTGCTAATGCACCTATTTTCTCTTCTATCCCTAACATTCTCTTTTAAATTACTAGGCTTAATAATTTGCCTAATTGGTAGCCTCCCCCCACATCTGAAATTATATACGATGCATATTGTTTCAACATCCTCTCTGTGTATGAAATCTAGCAGTTCTCCTCTAAGAATTTCCATCGTTACTGTATTTCTGTAGTTTCCAACAGCAAATATAATTTCCTTCATTCAGGCTGTGATAAATAATTCAATAACATATCATCAATAACTATAGACCAGTTGCTTAGCTTGAAACGTGTCTCTTACTTTGCTGTGAAGGTCATCCCTATCAATTATGCACCTATCTTCCATGGAATGTTTCAATTCAGTATTATAATCATAACAATAAATGATCTCTGTTGTTGTGAAGGATATTTCATTGACATAGATTTAAAACTGTTTGGTTTTTTGCCTTTTTTTTTTTGTTTTTGTTTTTTTTTTTTTTTTTTTACTAATTTCCAGATAGGCACTGCAAGACATCCAGCTTTAACTGTCTTGACCAAAGTCACAATACTGCATGAACAGCAGAACCAGAAATATAATCAGTCACCTGATGTTCTGCCTTTGGATATTTTCAGTGAAAGGATGTGATGACCAAGCTGCGAGGCTTCTCCCGTGACACTGAATCCATATTGCCTCCTCCCTACCAAGTGATGGCTTTCAACTCTCCCCAGTTTCAAGTTGCACAGGGAACCTGTAATGGGATTGCATCACATTTGAATATACCTTTGAAATGCAGCCCTCGGGCAGTCTCTGCATTCCTCTAGCTGAGCAGAGATATGGGTGAAACAAGTTCTTGATTTAGCTGCCAATAAGTGTCTAAAGCACTTCATGACTGACAGTCTGCAGAGGAGCAGCGGGATCCCATCGGAGCTAACAAGGGGATGCAGTTAAATCAGCCTCCCAACCAAGGGTAGGATTGTTCCAGAAGCAAAGGAAAGAGAAGAATGTGACAAAGTCCTTGCTGTGTCCCTGATTTCCTGCACACCCTTGTCCCAGGAGGTGAAAGGTCAGTGTGCCCTGCACAGGGCCCAGGATCCTCCTCCATCCCAGCGCCTCAGGCACCCTCTGGCACCTCCCACCTCTCTCCACCAACTGAGGGGAAGGAAATTAGATGAGGTACACAAACATGATTTATCTTCTTAATCAGAGGTCTGTTGTAAATGAGAATGGCAATATTCTATCTGGAATGCCATTTTCCTACTCCTGTCTTGCTACAATTTTTTTAACCTATTTTATTTCTACTGCCTGTTTGTTTTTTTTTTTTTATTTTACTCCAAATCCATCTTTTCTTGTTCTATCTGATCAGGCTGACTCTTCTGGTGTCATTAATTATTTCTTGGAATTGGTTGCTATTATACTGTGTTTCCCTTTGTGGCTTCAATATTTCATAAGCTTGGATTACTCTAGCTTATCTGAGATCTTTTGCTTACAATATGTAAATATAAATAACATTTCAGGAAAAGGTTAATATTTCCAAACAGGATTTTGCTTTTTCTAATCGTAGTTTGGATCAGACCTTTGGAGTTATGGAACATCTCTCACTAACTTTATTAGAAGTACATGGGTGTTTGGGAGTTCAGAAACAGACTGTAAAATCTTGACCTGAAACCTCCAAAAGAGAAAGTGCAATTCTTAGAAGAGGAAAGAAGTGTTCCAAGGGATGCAATACAAGCATCATTGTAAAATACTTGCAAGACTAGGGAGTGTGGGATAAACTCATCTGCATGATAAATAATCCTGAATGGGAAAAGAAATGGATGAAATAACTTCATAGCTTTTAATTCTTCTAGGTCTTACTTGAAACTCTTTCATCAGGAAAACCAGTGATTTCTGTATTCCAAAGCATCCTCAACACAGGCTTAGAAGCCTCAAGCAGGAACTCAAAGCAGGAGTTTGCAAGAGAGCTTGCCTAAGAGGGGCAATGTCATTAATAGGAATGAGTGGGGATGGTCTGTGCTATCACTCATTGATGGTGTCTCAGAGCATACAAACACATTATTATAAATAGTGGCTGCAGAGAGGAAATGGGGAAAAGTGTCAATGTAACAGCTGAAAGGACTGCAATAGAGAGGGTAGAGACTGCAGTAGCAGATCAAAATTATGATGCATTTAACCCCATGCTGTTTAACACCAGCTATCACCAGGACATTCAGCCTGGGAAGCACAAATATTACTTTAATCCTAATTTCTCTCTCAGAAACTTTTCCTTCCCTCCAAACGCATCCTCCCACCATTCCTCTCCTCCTGATCCCATGGTATCATCCGGCAGAAAGTCTCAGAGATGGATGCAAAGGAAGTTGAAAGTAGAAGGGAGTTTCCTCAGCTCTCTTTCAGTGCATGTGGGTGTACATTTCTGAGCATCCATAAACAGTCCATACACCAGGAATTACGGATCAACACCAGTGAACAGCCCAGGGATATATAACCAGACAAATGGCCACCTATGTTTGCAGAGAAAGGTTAACCCCAGGTACCCCTAGTGTGAAACAGTATACCTTTAAATAAGTGCTATCAATTAAGCCTAACCTTTCTCCAATCTCATCATTATGTGCTTGGGATTTTGTGATGGCATACTTGTCTATTTAAGTACCATCTTGCTACTGGGGAAAAAAATAAAAGTGCTTAACCCAAGGAGAGCTTTGGAGCCATGACTTACTGCAAACCCAGAATCCATTCACTGATTTGTCTCTTTCTCCCTCTCTTGTCTCCTGGTGTTCAATGTCCCTACAGAAATGCAGATATGGCCTGCCCAAGGCATGAGCATAAAGGACATATAGGCTGAATGAGGGAAGCTCAGCACATTTTTAAATTAAAAAGGACATCTGCAGTTTTGCTAGCTGGGATAAAAATTACAAGAGCTGTGTATTCTCATGCTTCAGGGCATAAACTGATCAGTACCTAGGGTCAGGTACACCCCAATCTGTCACAATTAGGAACATACACAGAGTTTTAAACTTTCTCTGGAAACAGATGTTTTTGACTGCTGTTGCTGACAAACACAGTGGATGGAGGGGTCCACTGGCTGGATAAGGAACAGGAAGTGCTGATGTTCTATTACCACAGATTTTATACAGAAAATTAATCTGGTTTGAAAATCCACCTGTGAAGAACTTTTACTGTCTTCTTCCTTTTATATTTATCTTAGGAGTCCCCTCTCATCTTTTCTCTGATCTAGCAGGATATTTTAATCAGGGATGCCTCTCCCTAAAAGCCTTTCTCTCACCTCTTTGAAGCAGTTTACCAGGCATCTTTCTGTTCCATTTAGCCAACTCCTGATTTTTTGTTGTTTGCTTTTAGTCCTAAAAGCTGCACCAGAAATATGATTTTCCTTTGTCCCCTTAGATGTTGTGAACTGCAGACAGAAGGAGAGATGAGGTGATGTGAGAGTTCACTTTTCCTGCCATTTCTGGACATGGAGAGGACAGCCTCTCCAGGTAGCTGTTCTCATAAGTAATGCTGTCTGGACAGGCTAAATGATGGCATGTTGCAATTTCATATGAAGCAGAATGATTTCCATATCTGCAGATCCTCTTCAGTGGCATTAGTTATGCTAATAAAGTGGTGCGACTTTTCTGGCAGCGCTTGAGGCGGCTGCCAGGCTGTGACTGAAGACTCTATCTGGGGAAATAACTCAGCAAGTAAAATTCAGATGGCCGACAACCTGCTCGGGCTCCTGCTCCTCATCCAGAGCAGTGCATGAGCTCTATTGTTGAGCGGATAATAAACTGTGCCTAAGTCAGACACAACCCCGCTGGCATCTCAGACATTACTTTGCAAAGCTCTTCAGGACACCCCCAGTGTTTGCTTAATTTATGTGCTGATAGGCATTTCCGTGACATTCATTGCCAGCGTGCAGAAAAGGCTGGCAAAGTTATTAGGAGAAGCAAGAGGAAAACAAAAGAGAGAGCCGGTTCGCACATTGCGCCAGATGAGCCCACCAGCTGCTGGAGGAAGAGGCATGTGCCACTCCAACAGCAAAAGGAGGCAGGGTGAATGCAAGATGAAGCTGGATGGGAGACTACACCCTTTCTTTGCACAGCACTGGAGTCCAGAGCCAAGTTGGGTGGGAGGACAGGAATGAGCTGCAGAATTCAAATTCTACCCCTCATCCCTAAGGAAAGCCCCTGAAAATGTGCAGTGCTCTGAGAACCGAAGGGTGGAGTCTTGGCCATACAAGAAATTCCTCTTTACAGGAATGAGCTACGTTCCAAGTCTCTGTAGGATACACTGTGCCTTTTTTGGGTTTAAATTTTCCTGGTCATATTTTGCAGTTTTCCACTTGCTTAAATCCAGAATTTAAAATTAAATAGGAAAATCTAAGGAAGGAACCATCTTCTGTCAGCTCTGCTCTAGGTTCCTCTGAAGATTTTATTCATAATATGCAGTGAGAGATTTCTTTGTGATTAGTCTTTCATAAGAAGCCATCAGAGAAAGATCAGCTGTAGGGTTTGCACTTGTTTAGGGAGTGCTATTCTTTCATTCATGTTGTGATGACAATTGTTCTTCTGTTCAAGTTTGCAGAAAACTAATTTAACAAATGATGCTTTCACGTGTGCAGGATGAGTTTCTTCCCCCTTGGGTGATTTGAAGCTGCACAGATGAGAGAGTCTTATCACTTCCCGCTGAGTGCCCTCTTCTCTGGGACAAAACATCCTCTTCTTTTTTCCTTCTGGCTTTCTGGGCTTTGTGGCTTTATACCTTGCTCAGGTAAAGAAGGAAATAATTTTTATTATATCACTTTCTTCTCTTCCAACATGTACCTTTCAAGAAAAATTCACCGTTTAGTTTCTCTAGGCATGCAGATGCAGTTGTGGGGATTGAAAGTCCCCACAAACCTCTTAATGGACCAGCCTAACAAACTCACCTTTAATGTCCAGATCTTCACAGAGTTGTCAGATAAATACATAATCTGTTCATTTACAAGAGTTTGAGTATTTACTAGAGAAGCAGAAGTACTTCTGCCCCAAAAATAGTTAGGCATTTCATGAATTATAAGCATTTCTGGAGCAATGTTTAGTCAGAAACCTTTCTAGACAACAAAAAATGAATCATAGCAACAAAACCCCCCTAAAAGCAAAACCTCTCCCCATAAAATAACATCAAGAGTACAAGATTGTCCAGGTCTTTTCCTTTTCCAGCTGGTGGAATCTACATGTATTCCCATAGCCGTGTAATAACATATTGCCAGTGCTAGTAGCAGGCTGTCAGTTTTGTGTTGAGTTTGCAAGGCCTCAGATCTGTCTTTATTCAGTTTGAACTTTTCTTGACCCCCCCGCAGCTTTGTTTTACTTAGTTTAGCTGCAACTGCAATTTTTCTAATGACCAGATGGCTATGGCTAATTTGTTTTATTTCTGTTTATCTTTTTATGCTACCACCATGGTTTTATAACTCTAACTCAATGTGATATAGAGAAATGCAGTGCTGGTAAGACAAGAGAGGCCTTAAGAAGTGGGGACATGGGATGTGGAGGAGTAGGGTGATCAGAGGTGGGACTGGCACTGGACACTGCATGGCTATAACTAACTTACTCAGGGTTCACTTAAAAAAAGGAGGACCTGGATCTGGATGAAACGAGATTTAGGGATAAAAGAGGAAATCATGTCTGAGACATGTGGAAGGTACTGTATCTGGTACTTTTGGATGTAAAGATGCAGTCCAAATAAAAAAAGAATAAGGTGTACAGTTGTGCTAAGAAGCACATAAGAATGACCACAAGTGTATCCTAAAGTCAAAAAGAATAAACCAGTCAAAAAGAAGAAACCAGTCACCACCATCATGTTCTTCCTGGCAATAGCTCCAGATGCTGACACCTCAGCATGACCCCTGCCACACACACCACCAGGATGAAACCACTCACCTTCGGACCCAGCAGAGAGGGAGATATGTGAGCATAACACCAGGGAAAGTGACAGAAACTCAGATGTGCATATCACAGGTTCAAGCACAGAATTATTAGTGCTGAAAGTTTTCCTGCATAGGAGTGTTCTCTCTTTATCCACTCTAGTTAGATGAGGGCTGATAATGATTAAGCAACTAAGATTTTATTATGCTAACGATAAACTCCTGGCTTTATATTTAAGACATGTTTACTGTTTGCCCATAAAAATGATTCTGAGAGTAATGCACTTTCACAACCAACATTTGCCATAATCTATCAATGTCTGGAAGATGCACTTCATAACCAGTTTAGGCTGATGAGAGAAAATAAAAAGGATGATCCAAGTCCCCTTTGCCTAGTATTCGTGGCTGGATATTTCTACCTTTTTAGCAGAACTGTGGTCTCTGAAAGAGCTAAAAATGCCTGTAGTCTAAATCTAATTGCACTCACACAAAAAGTAACCCCTTGCTTTAATATTTTCACTAACAACAGTGGTAATAACAAGATAGCTGTGGCACTACCATATTTCAGGGCTACAAGGTTACAGCTGCTTCAGTATCCTGTGCTAAAATTGCGAGCATTTGCCCCAAAATGCTACTGTTGAAACCTCTTGGATGCACGTGCAGTTAACATGCACACATTTGGAATTGCGTGGCTGTAAAATTAACTGCACACATTATAAATTTTGGTGACTGAAGAAGGATAAAGACGGGAGGCAGGAGCTGAGGTGGGAATGAACCTTATAAATCAGCTTTGCCACCCAAAAAGGTTTGTGGCTGCACCACACACTTGCAGCTAGCTGCTCATTATGTGTAATTCCCTTCTTCCAGGGAGTTCAGTTATCCACTGGGAGAGCAGTGAGATGCAATTTTTCAGTCATCCAATCAGGGAACATATGATTTCAGGGGCACAGAGCAGTTTACGGAAGAACAGAGAATGAGCAGCTGAAGTGAATAATTCACGAACTATCCATGGGCCCCGATTTGTTTGTATAAACTATTTGGTAAATACTTACGCATAACTATCGTATTCATAGTATTCAGGAATGGTTTGGGAACAAAGGCCAAACCTCCTGAATAATTTATTCCCCAGGAATTATTCAGATCGCTCTCCTGTATTCTCTGGAGCCTCTCTGCATGGCACATTCCCAAAAGGCACCGTGCATTAAGTGGAATTTGGCTGTGTCCCAGGCAGGACGGAGTGCAAGGGTTTGGAGTAAAAAACCTGCAATGTCTGGAGAAAGCCTTGTAGCTCTCCAAGCTGAGCTGCAGACACCAAGACACAGATGTGCCAGTCTCCACTTTTTTTTTCACCTGGTGAAATCAGTGCTGAAGAACATGTGATGGGAACAGAAATTTAAAATGCAAAAAACCACCAAGCAGCATAACAAGCAAAAAAAAACCCAACAAACAATCCAACTAAACAAACAAAATCAAAATAAAACCAAAATAAGCAATAAGAAGAAGCCAAAAATTTACAGAAATTTGGAGAAAACACAACTTGAAAAGCAATAAAATTCTCCTGTTCTGTATTATGAACAACAGCTAATTATTTTGTTTAATTCTTTTCTCCTCATATTATTTTAAAGTTGTCTATTTTCTGAGAGATGGTTCATTTATTTGTTTCTGTTCATATTAACATTTAAGACCTTATCTTCCTCATTTTCTGTGAAGATTCCTATAAATGGTGAGAGAAATAGCAATCAAATTTTGAGATCTCAGGCACTAATAACAAGATTACTTTGTTGGAGTTTGCTTGAATATTGTGAAATGTTGCTCTCTTTTTCATAGTTGGAGGGTTCTTACTGCTGTAATTTATTTACCAGACCACAGTAAAGTATGTGCATAGAAACACAAAGAGAAATTTTCGTTTACTTCAAGTTTAATATTATGGTAATAAATTTCTTTCAGTTTCCACTGACCAAAGACAGTTTGGGTAAGTGCCTTCTTGATTGCATCTGCTAGTAGAAGAGATATTCCCTCTTCATTAGAACAGGGGCAGTTTTATCATTAATTTAAATGTATTGATTTTATTTTTTTTTTTTTTGTACAACAGATGCTTAATTTCAGTCAGATTTTTCAGATTTTGAATGCCCACAAGGAAATTATAATAAAGTTTCCCTCTTGCTGATGGTTTCTTTAGGGAGTATTTTCTTTCTGCCTATTACAATAAAGGGTTATTTTTCTCTCTTACTGAAATTTTCCTGAGTAAAAAGCCATCCTTGGCTACAGGAAAAAAAAAATCACAACTAAGGAACATTTCCTCACAATCAGTCGCTTGAAATGCACCTTGCACCCTCACAAAAGGGGAGCTTCTGAACCATGATGAATAGGCCTTGATTTTACAGGTCTGAGTGATATTTGAGCCATAGTAATTCCTAACTTGCTTGTTTTTCATTGGGGTTGTGACTATTCAGGTTCCCATAAAACAGCCAAACTGCAGCCAGAAAACGTTTTCACAAGTAGAGTCACTAGAATATTTAAATTTCAGAGAGAAGATGAGAAAATAAACAGGGAATTTGGGGAAGTATTCAAGGTCAGATTGGATGGGATATGGTCTAGCAGATGATGACTCTGTATGTTTGAATAAAGTGAGCTTTAAAATCCCTTCTTTAGCCAAACCTTTTCTGTAAATCTATGATTTTGAGTCAAACTATACATTTAATTTCTAATTTGGTTTGGTTTAGTTAACCAAAGCATTCACTATTTGTCTTCATTCTTTATGTGTTTAGGGATTGGTTGGGGATTTGGGTTTATGGGGCTTTCTTGTTGTATCATTGTGTAGGGTTTTTTGTATGTTTCCCTGCTTGTTTTTTGGCAAGGTGATAATATTTCAGCATAAATTATTATTTAGAAACAGAGCAATGCATTTCAACACTTTAAGGTAAAAAAATGTGAATTGTCATGATTCAGGGAAACTCTTTTTTCTCTTTCAAGAGAGCTTGAAACAACTAGCTGATGTTTGCCAAAATCACAAATTAATTCGTTTGCCTGAAATTGTCTTCCTGATTGTTCTAAGCCTGAATTTCTTTAAAAATCCATCTAGTTTGAGGTGTTGACCCTGACTATGTTTAAAAAAAAAAAAGGAAATTGTGGAGTTCAAAAAAAAATAGAAGGGGCACACTGATGGTTGGGATGGGAAGTGAAACACATTGAAGACAGTCCTTGATCAACTAAATGATAAATAGAAGGTAGGTCAGGGAGAAGTGCCCTGGAACCACTAATTTGCAAGAGTCTCCTATATCATTAAGCATCCACTTTTCTGAGCAGGCAAAAATTAAAATTGTGACTAGTTTTAGGGACATAACTCTACATCAGTAAAACTCCATCTTGCTGACCACAGCCATATGCAGCTATTGCTGAACTAAACACTTTGAAAACAGTGGAAGGCTGATTTACCTGTCAGAAAGTGTTAAAACTCTTGGCAGAGTCAAAATTAGAAGTTAAAATGCCCTATTTTACTCTACCTACTGCAGAAGTGCTGTACCTTTAATTTTCATAATCTCTGCAGCTTTAAATTCAACATTTATTTTTAACACATATATTTTAATGAAACATGAAATATAAAACGAAACTCCAGTCTGCCTCCTATGAGCATGGAGAGAAATCCTAATTACCTGTTTCAAAAGTGTGAAGCTCTTTCTAATTTTCCAGCAGCCAGGTTCCTTAGACAGCACTCAGTATTATAACTATTTATGCCAATTGTGCTATTTCATGCATAAAATTACCGCATTATTGTTGGAATAGATGCTGGAGAGATATCTAAGCAGGGTGTAATCACTTCACTTTCTATCAAATTGTGCTTCTGAAAGGTATCATAAATTTTATTAGAAGGCAAGAGGCTAATGGAAGCCAATCAGCGTTAATGCTGATAAAATTGCTTGTATTTTACATTATAAAACGGGGAGATATTTTTATCGTAAGGTTCCCTTTTGTTTTATTAAGAGAATATCAGGGAAACTAGGTTACAATAGTACAACAGAGGGTTGTCAGTAACCCTCTCCTGTTTCTCTTCTTGGCTTAGCTTACAAAAAAGTTTGTGTCTCAAGATGCTTCCAGATCTTTGATGGTGTAAAGGGAGTGCAAAAGAGGTTCCACAAACACTCAGGTTTGCTGACTTGCACAAGTCTTTGCAATGATGAGGTGCATCTCTGATGAAAATATTTTTGTCCCAAATGTTATTTGGTGTTTTAATTGTTCAAGCTAATTGTTTTCTATTATGCTGCCTATAGAATCTGGAGAGGGATAGTTTTTTTATGACTCCCCAGCTTATTTTTAAAGCTCCACAGTAGAAGAATTAGAGTGGATTTTGATATGGGAAGGATGAGAATCCAGAAATGGGCATGGAAAAAAGGAGCTTTACCCATCAAGAAGTAATTGAATGCGATTTAAAGAAATTGGTCTACTTTGATGGTAAATTAAAAGGGTTTTTTTTTCTTTCTACCTGTTAATAAAATTTTGCACTTAACGGAGCCACATTTATTCAGTCATTTGCAAAACAGCTGGTTCAAATTAGTTTCTTTTTCTTTTTTTTTTTTTTCAACTACATCAGGTAAACGTGGTTGTTTCTAACCTATAGTCAGGGAAACTGAGACACCAAAAGCAATGAGCCAAGATCCCAAAGAGGGAGTTTGTATAGATCTCATACTGGAAATGAGGTAGTGATTCACAGGTAGCAGCATTTGGTGAATGTATTGGGCATTTACAAAATATGTGTGGTTTTTCATGCCCTGGCACGGAGGGACAGCACCTTTCCAGGCTCTGAAAATCCCAGCTCAAGTACCTGTTTTGTCTGACACGAATGCTTATCTTCATCCGTAACATATACGCTGTCCCTGCACATAAAGCAAATATTTACACCACCAGTTTTCAGAGCATTATTTGTAGCATTATTAATGTTATTAGCACTATTTGCACTGCAGCCATGAAGACCCCTCCAAGACAAGGTATTTTGTGTCACAAACTACAAACACATGGCAAAGGACAGCCCTGGCACTGTTGGATTAACAATCTAAATATCTAAAGCAAACAGAAGCTGGGAGAAACCACCCTGGGTACCCTGAGCAGGCAGATTTTCCTGTGTTTAAGAAGGCAGATGACAGGTACCTGATCTAGGATCAGTTCACAACTTTGCCACCGATTTTCTGTGTAATACATTACTTAATCACTCCACAATTCCTTGGATTTCCACAGGAGTAATGTTACCAATTTATTCCAAGTCTCCTTCAGGTCTAAAATTGCTGGTGCCTAGACCCAACTCCAGTTAATGAAAAAGAGTCATTGACAGGATTTGGCCCATTACTGAATTCATATTCCTGCCTCAGGTAGTCATGCATATTCCTGTCAAAGCCCACATAGTGTAACACTTGGTGTTAATGGAGTCACAGTAAGGATGGATTTGTTCTCATCCAACTACATGTTTTAATTCAAAAACCATATTACTGTTCTGCTGATAGATTAGATAAGAGTAAAACACGTTTATTTCTTTTAATTCCAATTATGTTTTAAAATTCTGCTCCTGGTTGGCTGTTATTTATTTGCAGGGATTTTTATTATTTTATTATTACGCTGCCATGGTGTAACTTTTCCTTTTCTAATTTAATCCTCTATTTTTAAATACAATTTTCTTCTTCACCCACCAATAGCTGCATGACTGATTTTACTGAATGAAATTTATAACAATGACAGAACAAAAGGGAATTTAGTCTGAATCCAAACTAAAGTCATGTTAACAATATATTCAATTTTATAGCCTCAATTTCAATGGGGCGCCCAAGTCTTTCTGAAGTCAACAGTCTATTCTCATATCCCAGAACCTGAGTATGCTTTTATATAACTGGAATTAGTATAACATTGGTTAGCTTATCTGACTTTGCCCCCCAGAATCATTGACTTTAAAATACTTGTCTTAGGCGGGCAGGAACGAAGTATCGAGAATTATCATATTTCCAGAGGGGAAAAAAAAAAAAAAAAAAGTGAAAAATGCAAAATGAAGTTCAGACTGGAAGTATTTATCATAGCTAGGTAGGAAGTACTGGCAGACTATAGAGAGAATTTCAAACACACTTATCACATTCTTGGGCAGTGCATCTCTTGTGTCAAGATGCTGCATTTGTGGAATGGATTTTGACTTTTAATGTGACCCATCACAAGACCACAGGCTGACAAAACTCTGTTTTTCTGCTGTGTGATCAAGATACTTATTCTCCCACTGCAGTTATAAACCACTATCTCAACTTCTGCTACTTTCCACATGTGTGGTCAATGTTTCTTCACATTCTTGACAGTGCTGAGCTGTCTAACATGTCACCATCTCCCTTTCTCTCTGTGCCTTTTCATCCTGACAGGCTACTTGCAGAAAGCCCAGCTGCTGACAGTTTCAGTGAGGCTGGTTCCACTGCCTAAGCCGGTGCCCCAGTGGGCACAGTAACTGCTGTGGGATGTTAAGAAGGTATTTTCCCAGGTGAGGCAAGGATTTAAATGGAGCCATTTCTCCTGCTGAAGATGTCCCCTTTGTACATAAAACTGAAATGCCAAGCTGGGAGATTGGACAGAGGGTTTGCACAGCCCTAGGTCTGGCTCTCCTTATGAAGAGCTCTGCGGTCACTCGTTAAAAATCCCCAAAGGCAAACTGAGACACCAAGTTTCTTTCACGCCCAGATCATGCTCTTTTGGTCCAGCAGGAAGAGATTGCTCTTTGAAAGGACAAGGGATACATCTCTGCACTTGCATTTCCTAACAGCTGATGATGCCTCTTATAATTATAGAATAATCTGAGTTGGAGGAGACCCACAAGGATCATCAAATCCAACTCCTGGCCCTGTACATGACATCCCAAAACTCACAACATGTGCTGAGATGCATTGTCCAAACTCTTCCTGAACTCTGTCAGGCCTGGGATCACTGCCCTTTAGAGCCTGTTCAGTGCCTGGCCATCCTCCTTCTTTGTTTTTTTCATTTGATGAGAGTTTGGTGTTCTTTTTCTTTGTGCATGTTAATAACCAGATTTTATTTCAAGCATTTCTTTTGTTATAGCAAAATCCAATGAAACCCAGACTAAGATGCAAAAGACATAAACATCTTCAGCACATCTGCCTGTATATAGACTGCAACTGAAGACAGCTACAGCTGATAAAAGAGTTTGCAGTGATGTTCATCCACTGTTGATAATTAAAATGCAGCTTTTGAACCACCTAGGTTCTGAACCTGCTTCTGTGATTTGGAAGCTGCCTGCCACAGAAGTAGCCATAGTGATCCATAGTCAAAGCACAGATTACTCCATATACAGATCTAATTTTGGGCTTCATTCATAGCCTAGGAACATGAAAGTTCCACCTTTCCTTGGAAGTTACAAGACTTTTGTGTTTCAGAGACAAAAGTAAAAAAAAAAAGGTGATCAGGTTTTGTGTTGTTTTAGTGCTCCAGGATTATCTAAATTTTATTCAATCTCCATATGAATAACACCACCTTTGTGATAATGGCTTTCAAATACAAGTATGCTGACTAAGCATTATACTCCAAACTTTCTTCAGTCTGATGATGAAAAACATGAGTTATCAGACACAAATATTCTGCATTTTCATCCAGGTTTTGTTAACATTGCTGTTCTGCAATCTGGTTGAGATGGATCTCAGCAGAAGTTGATTTACAACCTTGTAATTCATTTGTCATCATTTATTTTCCTTTGTATAAAACAAGATGTAACTGCACAAAGGCTGGAATATGAAAGTGCTGGATTAAGAGGATTCTGGCTTGTCAATGTCCTTTTACAAAGGACAAACAAAGAGAGCTTATGCAAGGCAATGCAAAAATATTCTGGCTAAGCATATGAAACAGTTTGTAATAATATTCATTTCTCTAATAGGGAAAGAGGGTTGGACACATTCTGTACTTGAGTAGTCCATTTCAACCTATGCCTTTTCACTTCAGATCTTGAAGAACATGAAATATTGGAAAACTGAATATATATATCCAAAAATATAAGGACAGATGATAAGACTCTTAGTCCATGTTGGACTATGCAAAAAATTATTCTTTCAAATTTTTCTTCTTTCTGTTCTATGTATGTATCAGTCCTCT
The DNA here is from genome assembly GCA_037013685.1 of Acridotheres tristis. Lineage (NCBI taxonomy): Eukaryota > Metazoa > Chordata > Aves > Passeriformes > Sturnidae > Acridotheres > Acridotheres tristis. Next base: position 74,867,602 of record CM072919.1, read on the forward strand.
GTGATGCATGAGCAATAAATTCACATCACAGTACCAAATTAGCATTATGACTACCTGTCGGCCACATGAAATACAGACCTTACCCAAATTTGGAGAAGTTGGCCAGGTTTAATGGATGTCATCATTCAAGCAATAAATATTGCCTCTGATTTCTGTGCTAACTTACGATCATCTGGTAAAGAGGGTAGATAACAAAAATGCTCGTTGCTTTAGTGACAACATGATATATCCAATATGCAAAATCAGAATTCTTCTGTATAATGCCATAGAGACTGACTGAATAGAATATATTGATTTTATTTTCTCTTCAAAAAAGTTCAGTTTGATCTGTATATCAATCCGAGGGTTACAGGCTTTGCACAGGAGATGACAGTTTTGTGCTGGAGAAGTCAAGATTCTGGATAAAAAGATTCCAGTTCAGCACTCAGCCAGACTTCCTTAGGCAGGCTGCTTATTTTCAAACTCCCTTTTATTATGTAGAGATAATATTTTCTTTTTCCATTCATCTGGCTTGTTTATACTATAAGCTCTTTGCAGTATTATTTATCTCCAATGATGTATAAGTTCAGCCTGTGCAGAACGGACCTATATATTTTAATAAATCAATACAAAGATCTAGGCGAGAAACAGCTTTTTTGCCCTAAAGATATTTTCAACATTTTTAACAGGAAAATACAAGCTGTCTTGAAGCTTTTTTGGTTTGGGTTTTTTTGTTTTGTTTTGTTTTTTTTGTTGTTGTTGTTGTTTTGGTTTGGTTTTTTTGTTTGTTTGGTTGGTTGGTTGGTTTGGTTTGGTTTTTTTGTTGTTTTTTGTTTGTTTGTTTGTTTTTTATTTTTGTTTGTTTGTTTGTTTGTTCTGTTTTGTTTTTTTTTTTTTTTTTTTGTGAAGAAAAATACAAACCACAGCATGTGAGAAGCTTACATATATTAAATTCCCACTAACCCTGCAGTTAGCTGGAACGTGGGAAATGGAAATTCAGGATATTCAGGATCTGGACTTGAAACAGGAAAAATGGGTACTTGAACCAGAACTGTCAACATTAGAGTTGTACGTGCATTTTTATAACTGTGTTACACACGGTTGTTTCTGTGTTGCCATTGAGAATAGAACTCTTGATCTAACTGGAAAAGGAAAAGAGAAAGAATTGGAGAAAAACCCACTGAGAGCCTTGAAAACTTTACTTTTGAAACTTTCTATTCTTTCTTGCAAAAAGTTTCAGCTTCAAGTTTTACACAGCTATGCATGTTTGGAGAAAAAAAAAATATTGAGCCTGTCAGTGTTCTGTTCGTTTTGCCCCTTTTGTTGTCTTTAAATGCTTAATTTCCAAAACATTTTTAGTACTTTTCCAAGTTTCTCGTAAAAAAAATGTTGCAGATGTTCTCCTTCATAATATTTATATATACTGAAACTAAAGTGCAAAACTCATCCTGTTTTCTATTATTTATGTTGGAAAGTAATGTGTGTGGCAATAACTGTCTACGACTGAAAAAAGTATGTTTTTCTCTCACTCACTTGTTTTGTAAAGCTGCCTGATAATATTTATTTTAAAATCATCACTGCAGAGCAACATCCTAAAAATACCACATCTCAAAACTAGACTTGTAAACCAATGACAGCAAGTGAATGTAAGTAGAGAATAACATCTCTCTGGTTTAACAATAAGAGAATATAATAAATATCACATTTAGCATACATATAGCTCCATTTACTGACTGTATATGCATATATACAAAGAATTTTCCCAGTAATAGACAGATTTCACCAGATCATTTTCCTATATAAATGACAGAATAGAGTTTTCCGTTTTAGATTTAACATGCACATAAATAAGCACTATGCTTGCTCACACAAAGAGAGAATATTCATTAAAAACGATGAAAGAAGGGAATTGTTAGCAAAACTAATCTTACCATATATACTTAGCTGTCTCATCTAAACCTAAATTTCACTTGAACATTAATATTGTTTTCATATATACTGTATTATTATTTATTTTTTTCTGACCCAATATTGCAATGAATTGCTGTATTAATTATGCTGTCTAGACTATTTGTCAAGGTAAAAACCAATTCAAGTAAAATGCTTCTGCATCTGGGGAAAAAAAAAAAAAAAGAGAAAATCAGAAAAGCAAATGATATTTTCCTCTTTATTATTTTCTTGGTTTTTTACATTTTTTTAGATCAGCTCCCTGAAATGCATGGAACCAAACTCTCATTACAGAAGGAGAAGCAAATATTTAAGGCCATGAAGAGGAAGCAGAGGAAGCATTTTCCTTCCTAGTACCAGTGTAAAAGAATGGAGTCACAGGTTAACCTGACCACTTTTAATATTTCTAGAATCAATGGACAAAGACAGACATTTCAAAAGGCATTTAGCTCATCCTAAAATTAAAAAAAAACTGACACACATTTTTTCCTTTTTTTGGCAGCCCAGATGGTCTCATAATGTAGGGATTGGAGGTCCAGAGTAACACAAAATCCAAAACAGCACTGATGTGCCTGCATTTATAGTTGAACCAGGATCCATGCCTGGAATCTCCAGAGGGCTCAGCCCTGCCTTCACAGCCCTTGAGACATTCAGAGAAATGTCCATCGCTTTCCAGGCGCCCAGAGCAGTAGCAGTGCTGTGTTTTCTCTAAAACCCCAACAGAACACTCCTCAACCTAACTCAAAATAGGTGTTGAATGCTTCAGACCATTATTTTGAGTCCATGCAGATGTGTCCTGAATGTAGATATGTTGTGAAAATTCCGTCCAATACTTTCTTAAGGACAGGTCGAGGACTTGTGCAAAGCTTTCTGCAGAAGGTAAGTACAATTGCTCTGGGAACTAGACAAGGATGCTATTGAAGGATGCTATCAATACTGTCACAGGATGTTATTAGCATTATTAGGATGTTAACAACTGGCAGCGCTCGTTTAGAAGCATTTGATGTCATAATAGAATTCAACACGAACACACAGAACATCTGTATATTCAAGGGCTTTTCTGGAAAACAAAAGGAAATCCTGAAGGGTGTAAGGATTTTAACATTAAAGAAGAAAAGTTACTGCTTTGATCAATACCCTCAGGATTTACAAAATGGCAGCAAAGTGAGGAACGTGCCAAATAATTTTTGGCTTTGGCCCTAACTTGTAAGTCTGTCAAGGACCTCTCTTGCCAAATGGTGGAAAATGGATTACTGTCATTTTTCAAGGGACTGCACATCATTTTCCATTGATTGGCATGCCAAATCCTTCACAAAGTAATGAGTCAGGCATGATGCAAATCATCGTTGCACTGTCACTTTGATTGCATACCCCTCTATCAATGTGATTAAACTGGTATGGCATCCAAAGGCTAATGCACAACTCTGCTTGGCCTCCACAGTGGAAAAGAAAATTTTCGGGCTAGACAGAGGAAACAGGAGACAAACAAAATGGTGAGAGACATCAGTCACTACCTGTATTCACGCTTGTTTTTAGCTGAAATAGTGAAACACTGATCATGGCTCATGATGAAATGGAATTAACCTGGAAAATTTGCCATCATTCTCATACATGTTTCTTGTCTGTCAAATCCATTTTAATGCACTTACCAAAACTGCATCTGGAAATAAGTGTAGATTTTTTTCTTAATTAACCATTCATAATAAAAAGGTACCTGTTGCTCACAAGACTATAGATATAGATAATATTGTATCTTCAAGTGTCTTGTGCTTAATTTTCACTGCAAAATCCTAATGAAACAACCAAATATTGTGAAATGCTGAACACTTGTAAATACCAAGAAACTTTCAGTGTCAAACCATGGAGGCCTCATCTCCAAATTATTTTTGATGTCAGAGTGTCTCTGATGTATACTGAACTTATCTTTTTGCTTTTGGATTGAAAGATTAATGCATCTTCAAGTTTCAACCACATTTGTTTAAGATGTGTATTCATCTTCCTTCCGGGTGTTCTCTCATCTCAGAAGGGTTTAGGAAACTCTACATTCTCACTTGTGCTGAGGAAATTAATATTTTCTTCTTCCTTTTTAGACCAACTATTTTCATTAAATTTTTCAAACCCCTGATCAGATTTGATAAAAATGATTAATGGGCTCTAAGATTGGGAAAAGTGAGTCTGACAGCTACAGGTACACATCTGAGCACAAGCAGAAATAACTGTGGCCATATAGTCAGCACTATTTCATAGACAGGCTAGAAAGGGAAATAAAGCCATGCTAGATCAGTCTGACAAGGAAGTAGTACTTTCAATATTTATTTTTACAGCCAAGAGAGATATTCTGTGATTATTTATTATTGTGGAGGAGCTAAAAAGTAGATTTAGGTGTCTGCCTGTGAGCTGAACCCTTCACAAAACTTTCTGACAGAGCTGAAAAGTAAGTATTCAGATCTTACATATCCAGCATCTTTGAGCTATCCTTAAGTGGCCTTCCTGCTGCAATGCTTCCTCAGTAGAAAGTAAAAAAAATAACTTCTTCATCAAGAGATTTCTAATATTTTCAGACAATAATTTATTCTGTTTATCATAGCTGAGGGGATCTTTACTTTGATTTTACTATATGACTTGGAGATTCATCTTCATGTTGAGGTCGCTAGAAATCTGGGAACATGGTTTACATCAAAAATTTCTTATAGAAATTTTGGAGTATTTCTCCAATAAAATCAAGCTTTTGTATCGTCCTCCTACTGGAGAGAGGAAGAATTTTATCTTGTTTTATTTTATTTTTATTTTATTTATGTTATGTTATGTTATGTTATGTTATGTTATGTTATGTTATGTTATGTTATTTTAATCTTATTCAATTTCCTGTTGTCTTGTATAATTTTACTTCCTCAGCAGGGCAGACAAAGTTTACAAAAAAATTGTAAAAAAAGGAAATCTTCAAATTCACAGTATTTATTTCATCAATGGCACTCTTGGGAATAATAACTAAAGTCTTTAAACTCAACTTTTTTATTGCTTTCCTTGTCTTCTAATGCCATCAGATTAGAAAGTGTCATTTTCAACCAGTTTCTGTAGAAAAAAAAAATACTTAAAAAAAAATTTAAAAATCTTTCTGAAATACACTAATTTATAAACAAGTAGTTCACAAGGTGCAAGTACACACAAATACTCTCAATCTGTGGTAATACTTGGTTCTAGATGTAGTCAGAAGTTTCTTTAGTGCCTAAAAATTATTTGAATTGTTCTTAGCTTAATTAAAGCCAAAGGGAAAAACAAACAAACAAAACAAAATGAAGAAGAAAATAACAACTCTCCATGTTGGGTGGATTGAATTTAAATTTAATCAGCTCAATTCAAAAGAATGCATCTTTGAATAGATTAATGTCTATATGTTGATCTGCATCCTGAAGATTTACAAATAGACAAAGAAAGACATGTAAAAATCTATTGGGTTTAGATAACTTTTTAAAATGAAAGTCCTCATTTTTTCATTACATTTTATCAATATGAAATCCAAATAAATTCATATAGTTTTTGAGTTTACTCTCTAGTTGATTTTCAGAGTAACTTTTAATTAGGATAAATCCTGCCATTAATTTGTTGCCCATGGAAAGAAAACATTTCTATTCTTTGTGTGACTGTTTCATCATTGCTCACCACCACAGCTGAAGCCCTCTCCCTGCCTCCAAAATCACACCACATTTTTCTTTCTAGCTATAAACTATGTTCAGAGCCAGGTGCCTACAACAAAGGCTGTTCAAAGGTAGAGGTCTGAGAACAAATGTCATGCAGTGCTTTCTTTTCTGACTGAGCTTTGGTCTTCATCAAGGTCTGACAAATATTGGCATTATATGTCACTAAGAAGTAAAAGAGCATGCTCTGACCTTCAAGAATCCTCACAATATGTACATTATGTTGATGTGCCCTTTGTTTTGTCTCTCTTAGTTTGCTTTGGCAGCTTCAGCGATTTGGTGTAATTCAAGGCTGTTTTACCAAGTTTTATCTGCTTCTTTTAACCATGAACTGGATAACTGACTCTGTCTGACACTGTGTTCCTTACCAGTACTCCCATGGCAGCCAAGGCAATCACAGAAGACTGGGTTCAATACCTTGTTAACAGTGATGAGCACCCTCAGGAGCTTTGCAGATTTCTTTTGGAGGAAGAATCACCATGTCTGACCATGCTTCTGAAGTTCTTCCTGTCTTTGCATCAATTGCTCTGAATAGACAATTGGGTTAAAGAAATTCATCCTCCTCACACATTTCTCTGAAGCAGCTGGATTAAGTGTTGGAGCTCATACTACACCAGTAATGAAGGCTTGTGTAGCCCATGGGGCTTAGGAGAATCTCAGGGTTTTTTTGTTTCCAGTCATAAAACGCCCTGAGTAATATTATTTTGTGGTACATCAGTCTTAATTTCATATGGGCTTTTTTACTGAGGAAGTCCAAAAAATTAGGGCAATACCATTTGAAAAGGATGTAAAGTAACTATTCTGAAATGTGATAAAATATCACTACTTCATCCTGCAGGAGATTATTGTATTTTATAACCAGAAGCAGAATAAGCAACCATGCTGCTAATATTTATATAGTGACATTTGTTTTAAGGCAGGCTCTAAATTACTCAGATCTTTGCATTCATTTTGATGTCTGGCATAATTAACTAATCTTAAAGGTTGTAAAACATGTGAGTTTGGTCATAGAACCATTGAATGATGTGGGTTGGAAGGGACATAAAGATTATCCAGTTCCAATTCTCAAACCTGATATTAAGTAGTTAGAAGATTTACTTCAGCTGAAGATATACGCATATTTTTATATGTATGCATTAGGAAGTATCAATGTCTGTCTTGATAATATTAACTTGTTATTAAAGTATAGTCACACATAGGAAAGCTTAACAGTTCTTTAAATATTTGACCATGTTTGGTTCAGACAATATCAAGTGTTGCCACTTGACAGTCTGATCTAGCAGGTATGTCAGGAATAAACTGCAACTCAGTAGACTTTTTGGACTTTTCATGTTTTGTTTTGGTTTTGAAAAAAAAGAAAAACATATGAAAAAAGATAATCAGGTGAGTATCTTAGTGTTTTAAAGAATCTCAGTCATAACCAGAAGTACAAGCATACCTGAATGACTTCAGAAACAATTGATTAAGAGCATGATTTTTAAAAGGTCTTATCCTCAGTCTTTCTGAGACTCCCTTGAACTCAATGATAAGAGCCCGAGCCTCAGAAAAAAGCTAGAAGACAAGTACAGAGGTACAGTACATAGACTTGCTAGAAGTAGAAAAGTAGAGCAACTTAGTTACAATGCATTATTTCCCCTGAAGTGATTTATTTTTCATAGATTCATATATTCTTAATGAGGCATTAAAGCAGCTAGTCTGACCTCCTGTGCATTATAGGCCATCACATCTTTATGTCATTACTATTGTGTTGAACCCAAACATCATTTGTAATTTAAATATATTTTAGAAAAGCATTCAAAAGCCACATGAAGATTTACAGATGCTGTATCCACATATGCCTATAGTCTCACCCATGAGTTCTTTACTATTGATTTTGGGGTCCTCAGTTTTTGTAAAATTGGATTTGCTTTGATGGCATTGTCTTAAGGTCAGTATTCGTGCACTTTTACTCATTTTAATCATCCTTGGTGCCAGTAGCTGGTTAGTGTGGAATGGATTCTCATTGCAGGAAAGATGGCTCACCCAGAGACATGTTCCTGCCTGGCTCCATCTTTCTTCCAGAGTGGCAATTGACTTCTTCAAGGCTGTATTCATCCATCTGCTCCCTGACTCATCCTATGGAGCTTGTTTACATTGTGTTAGAGGGGGTATAATATTAGGATAGGTGTACCTAATTAACAGCCTCTCACCTATAGATTACAATATCAAGATGTCCCAATGACACCTTGAAGACAAAGAGTCATCATTTGTAATTAATAGATATTTTCAGAAGCTCTTTTAAGTGGTCTGATAGGGCAATCTGATCCATGTTGTGATAGGATAAAGGGGAACAGCTTCAAAATGAAAAATAATAGGTTTAGAAAAAGAATGGGTTTAGAGCAGGTATTAGGAAGAAATTGTTCCCTGTGTGTAGGTTATTCACTGGTACTCAGGGCACCATTTGTCGAGTTGTGCTTGTTTTCTTTAAAGATCTGAGCAGCTATTAGTTGCCATAAAGTTGTTTATTGCAAAGGCACATCAATCTTGAAAAACAGAGAGCCACAAGTATTAAAGTCCATGCTAAAATTTTTTGGCAAAGAGTGCTAAATAAGCAAAGTCCCAATTAGAAGTAGAAGCTGCTCCTGGTGAGGTCCTAGCAGGGCCAATATTGCTGTGGCAGCTCCTGTCTTCTTTGGGCAGTAATGATGGCAGGGAGGAGAAAAGAAAATAAACAGAGCAGGAACAAAAACAAAAAACAAAAGGCAAATATCTCCCCAGTGTATATATTCTTATACACAAATTACCCAACAAGCTAAAGACACAAACTCAAACCATTACTTCTTAGCCCATTAGAACTGTAGTTTCTTAGCATGCCAGGTTACATATAAACTACTCATGTGATCTACCTTGTTCTATCTAAAAGATATAAGTAATATTCTTACTACAGTTTTGTTATGTCTAAAACTATGTTCCTGGAGCCTCTACGGCAGCTTATTTTTAACACTGGTATCTTATCTAGGACTGTGTTTTCCAGCCTTCACTAGAACTTGCAGTTTTACACTGGTATCTGAGACCTTTACTCTCTGAAAGCACTTAAAACTTATTCTTACTTACTTGTTTATTCTTAAAACTTAAACTTACACCTCTACTTTATGTGTTGGTGGCTTAATATACTTCAATCCATCTGGAGGTTTTAATTCAATCCCTGCACTCTGATTTGTCTCTGAAGAATCCAGAGAGACCCTTGATTACAGACTCCAACACCTGTGAAGGTGGGCAGGCCCTGGCTCAGGTTGCCCAGAGAAGCTGTGGCTGCCACATACCTGGAAGTGCTCAAGACCAGGTTCAGTGGAGCTTGGAGTAACCTGCTCTAGTGGAAGGTATCCCTGGCCAGGGAGAAAAATTGGAATGAGAATGTCTTTAAGGTTGCTTCTAATCCAAAACCTTCCATAATTCTATGAATCTATGTATTTTCCAAGAATACCTGCCATGAAACTCAGCATATGCTTATATCTGCATTTGCACTTTTTTATAACTTTACCTCTTTGCACCTATTTAACAATACCTGTTTGCATGTATTTTTATTCTTCTATTACTATTACTTTATTATCATTTTATTATTGTTATTTTCATATACAGAATAGATCATACCCAACATAAAGAGGGAAGAAAAATGCATAGTCCCATCTAGACCTAATACCTCTAGATCAGACTCTTAAGGGCAATTTTCTTAAGAAATTTTCTTAAACAGGGAGTTGTAAACCTGAAGGTTAATAGATTTTAATATCCTGCTCTATCACTTCTGAAAGCTGCTGCTTATGCTTAATTTAGAAAAAATGTCACAGCTTAGACTGTTGGGTTTGTTAGTTTGGTTGGTTGGTTTTAATAAACTTGGCGGTGGACATCCTACCTTCTGCTGAATTCAATGACTTTCTGTGAGTATAAGATTTAGTCACTTAGCCAAAAAAAAGGTAGATTTGCATAACATCCAGGATTAAAATGAATTTATGTTCCTAAGGTTCTTGGTTCACCCAAAATGCTGATAGCTCTTGGCAAGTGCTGTAGAAAAACCTCAAGCACCAGGGATGCCTTTAGAATTTTTACCAGTGAAAACCTTCCTTGGTGTTTTGTACTTTTGTTTGTATTTTTGCCATTTGAATGTAGGTTAAATGTAGTTTCTTAAATGCCACTCTTCTGAGATGATCATTACCATTCAGGTATGAGACCTTGGGGTTATGATAGAAAGTTTTATGAAAATGTCATCTCTGTGCTCAGTAGTAGTCAAAAAAAAGCAAATCTAATGCTAGAAATCGTTAGGAAATAATGGAGAATGAAGCAGAAAATTGATTTAGACATTTGGAAACAGAGATGGTTCAAGTATATTTGCAGTACTGTGTGTGTTTATATCTTTACTCCCCTCATCATAATAATGAGAAAAACTGGTTAAAAAATTCAGAAAATGGTAGCACATGTGGTAAAAGTCATCATGTATTTTCCACTGTTATATTTTACTTTGGAAAAGGGTTGATGTAGAGGGGCTGTGATGGAACTCTACACAGTCATGAAAGTTTTGGTGTTGATAAATAAGTGTTGATAGTTGACTGACTCATGTAAAACTAAAATCAAAAAACAAAACAACAAAAACAAAACAAAAGAAAACAAAACAAAACCCACAAAAAAACAGAACCCCCCAAAAAAAACAAAAAAAAACCAAAAAAACCCCCACAACCCCCCAAAACAAAAAAAAACAAACCCAAAAACAAGCAACAAAAAAAAACAAACAAAAAAACCAAACCAAACAAACAAACAAAAAACAAAACACAAACAAACAAACAAAAAATCACCAAAAAACAAATGGAACCAAAGTAAGCTTCCCAGACCAGGATTCAAAATATGTAGCAGGAGTTCTGCCTTCATTCAATTAGAATAACAGTTCTGAGAAGACCTGTGTAACTTTTTCCAAGGAGGTTATGGATGATAAAAGTTTCAACATGTTCAAAGGGACAATGTTCAAATATATGGAAGACAAAAGTAATGATAGCTCCTAAATGCACAGGAACTGTGTCCAGGTAAGGAAGACTCAATGCCAAAAGCAGCTGTGTTTGGAAGAGTTCTGGGGCAAAATTTGATTGTTCTTGCTGAAGAACTTGGTTTGATAATAGGATGAAAAACAGCGTGCTTATTCTCATTTTCATCATCTGATTAGAAACCTTAGGGATCTGAGGTATCAGAAAAATTCCCAGACTTTAAAGATTTAGCCTCTTTTCTGCAGCAACTTTTCTGCAAAATTTAGTTTCCTCTTTAGAATGAAGTGACAAAATAACTTAGTGAAAGGCTTCTAAACATGGTGACTCCGTGGCATCCATGATTATGTGTAGATCACCAAGAAATTCCATAAACTGGTCTTTCTTTCTTGTCATTTAAAAGAACTATATAAAATTTCTCCTGGGAAAGATTCCTGGCAGGCATTGTTTTGATAAAGTATTACAATAATGCACCACTGAAGCAGTAGCAATCCTGGATATTACAAAAAACGTGTCAAAAGAGTAAGCTGTTCTTTCAGTGTGTTGAAATACATCACTAGAGCAACAGATGCCAGAGGAAAAAGGATTGTTAGAGGCCCTAGTACTTTAGAGGTTCAGAGAACACCATGAATGATGTTTATTATTATTTATTTTTTGGGAGTTTTCTTTATTTACTGTATGATTACCACAGAGTGGGGCCTGTACAAATCTGTATTGAAAAAGAGTATTTTGTAAGTTATTTTAAAATAAGGTCTTTACAGTATATGATTACTAATACACCAGCAAAACCATTATCAGGTAATTGAAATAATCTTCAAAATTAAAATTTCATGTTCAAATTCAAAAGAAAAAATATACTCAAAATTATGATTAGAATTCCCTTCTTCAGCTTTTGAAAGCTTTAAGATTACTTTTACTTGGACCTATTAAAAGTCTTTGAAACTGTGTGTGCAAATATAGCAATGTCTTATGTAGCTCATGTTACCAGGCATATTTTTTTGGGGGAATAGATTTTGGCTCTTGGAGTTCTGTGAGTTAACAAAAGGATCTATTTTGCTTTTCAAGTCATTTTCTTAGCTCTAAGAATTGATAATAATCACTTGAAAATATGTCTGAAGCACACCCGAAGTACTTATTTAGAAATAAGAAGGCAAGATTTTCACCTGGAAAACTGGAAGATAAACATGAATTGCTGTCCTGATTCTAAGAGTACTTACCCTCCACAGAAAAAATAAACAAGGTCAAATTTGATTTTCTCTTGGAAGCGTTTCCTGTCTAGTAGGTTATGGAAGCTTTCTAAAGGGTAATCCTCAGTTGTTCTTCCTATTGAAGTTCCTCCTATGTAAATAATCATTCACACAAAGAGTTGCCCTCCCTGCTGCAACAATGCCAAAGTCATCAGTCTCATTTTGCATAAAGGAACAAAGATATTTTTAAAATTTTTTAGAAGACTCGAATGGCTGGAATTTTTTTTCACTTCCCTCCATCTGTGCCTACCCCATAGTTTAAAGCATTCTCTCAGTCCAAAACACGGACAGACTTTATTCAAAAACACCATACAGCCAGAGCTTTTTGATGGACTAATCCCAGTGGCATCCCTGATTTTCTCATATTTTCTCTTTATTTCATGGTGCCACCCAAAGGTTATTCTGGACCATGATGCAAAAGGGCTTCATTATACGGAAGCAAGTGCCCCATTGTTCCAAGATACTCTGAAAACAGAGAAAATCCTCAACATCCTTTTATTTCATAGCCAGCCAACAAGCTGGCAGAGAAAATGCAGGCACTTTTTCCAGTTGCCTTGTCAAGAAATGTAGTATATAATAATACCCTGTTTCCTTCCTGCAGAAAAACCTTTTTGTTAAAGTTGGCATCTCTGTCTCGTGGCCTTGAGAGCCTGAAATACAGGGTGCAACTTAATCAGCTAGAACAGTGCTGTGCTTGCTGTACTGAATGCACTCCAAAGGCTTCCATGGTGTAACGAATGGTCAGATGGTGTGTGGACTGACTCACTTCTCCCTGTGAACATGGTATTTTGCCAACATCTGCATTATATTGTGTCAACAATTGCAATATTACAGAGTTGCTGCTTTCTTTTTATCTCTTTCTTTTTATCCATCCATTTAACTGTTCCTGTGTCAGAATACAACACAGCGCAGTTATTTCTAGTAGCCTGATTTTATCCAGCAATTTTTCTTTTGCAAATCCATCCTCAGTTATCCCAGAAGGTTAAAAATTGTAATTCTTCTGTTAATAAGTTATTTCTGAGACATTTAAAATTCTCAGCTTCTAAACACTACAGCTTCTTCCACAGTGCTACAGCAATATGATCCACCATACCAGAACCAGCACACCATTTTCCAGTGGGTTTAAAGACTGGACATTCCTCATTAGGGTGTCCTCCTGGGAGAAAATTGCTGGGACACACACGTACTGTCCCAAGGATGCTCATTACTACTACTACTATTATTATTATTATTATTATTATTATTATTATTATTATTATTATTGTTATTGTTATTGTTATTATTACCTTTTGCATTAAGGTGGGGTTTTCCCTCAGAATGGATGGGAAGGACATGGAAAGACTGCATGTACCATTTTAGATAATAAAATAAGCCTGCTGCATCTGCAGAGGTCAGGCCTAGGGGTGTTCTTTGGAGAGGTGCAGATACACAGTGAGGTCGTTCTGTGTATGTGTAAAAAGCATGGTGCCATCTGCAAACTGCTCCATCAAACAGATCCATCAGCATGGTAGAAAGGGCTTGTATCAGGTGGCTTGTGTCTTGCACTGGAAGCAAACTGCCAAATCACAAAATCCCTGCTGTCACATGTCATAGAATGAGAAAATGGCTGGGATAGGGAGTGGCCTCTAAAGATTAACTGGGCCAATTATTCTGCAATGAACAGGGACATTTTCCTCTATCCCAGGTTGCTCCAAGCCCCATCCAACCTGGTCTTGAGCACTTCCACGGATAGAGCAGCCACAGCTTCTCTGGACAACCTGTGCTAGGGCCTCACCACCCTCACTGCCAAAAATTTCTTCTTAATACATAATTTAAACCTACCTACCTTCAGCTTGAGACTATTCCTCCTGGGCTTATCACTCCAGGCCCCTGTGGAAAGTCTCTCTCCAGAGGTCTTGGATTCCCTTTAGGCACTGGAAGGTGCTGTAAGGTCTCCCTGGGGCCTTCTCTTCCCCAGGATGAACAAGCCCAACTCTCTCAGGCCGTTTCCTTAGCAGAGGTTCTCCAGCCCTCTGAGCATTTTTGTGGCCTTTTCTGGGGCTTATTCCAGCAGGTCCATGCTCTTCTCGTGCTGGAGCCTTCAAATCTGGATGCAGCATTGCAGCTGGCTCTCAAACCTGGAGTCAGCATTGCAGCTGGGTATCAAACCTGGACTCAGCATTGCAGCTGGTCTCAAATCTGGACTCTGCATTGTAGCTGGGTATCAAACCTGGACTCAGCATTGCAGCTGGGTCTCAAATCTGGACTCTGCATTGTAGCTGGGTATCAAACCTGGACTCAGCATTGCAGCTGGGTCTCAAACCTGGACTCAGCATTGCAGCTGGTCTCAAATCTGGACTCTGCATTGTAGCTGGGTATCAAACCTGGAGTCAGCATTGCAGCTGGGTATCAAACCTGGACTCAGCATTGCAGCTGGTCTCAAATCTGGACTCTGCATTGTAGCTGGGTCTCAAACCTGGACTCAGCATTGCAGCTGGGTCTCAGCCAGAGCAGAGGAGTGGGGCAGCATCGCTCTCCCTGACCTGCTCCCATGCAGGGATCATTCCAGGACATATCTGGGGCTGTCTGGGCTGCCAGTGTGCATTGTTGGGTTACACTGAAATTGTCATTCACCAGCACAGTCAGCTCCTTCTCCCCAAGTCTGCCCTCAACCCATTCTCCATAGGAGCTATTTATTCTGGTGTAAAAGAAATTGCACTGTCCTGCAGCGTACGAGGCAGGGGACTGCTGACATTGAAACACAGTGGTGCTCCCTGTGTATCCTGTGTATCTAGGACTTGAGAAAGACCACACAAAGGCCATTGCAAGCAAAATAGATATGATAAACACAAAACAATTAAAAAAATAATTGCTGTTCTAATTTCTTGGGTTGTAAAACTAAAGGGCAAAGAATTTAAAACACAACATGACTAGGTATACTTGAGTCAGTAATACAAAAAATAATAGAGTGGTATGAGGAATTTGTGGCAGAGATGGCAATTAAACCTGTATTTTCTAAGTCCCAGGGTGAGAATGATTGCCCCAGACTATCTTTCTTTTCAATGCAATATTTCCTCTGACAGAGCACATATTGAAAAATTTGCTCATTATTAAATGCAGTTCGTATTCATAATCAGGGACTAATGGTTATTTTGCTAATAAGAATTAATGTAATTTTCCAAAACCACAGCCAGGCATCATTCTATAACTATTTTCTTTGTTTCATGGTGGTTTCTCCCTTCCATTTATATATTTCTAGACAATATTTTGCTGACTACAGCTTGGACATTTGAAGCTTGATTCACTTATTTATAAAGATGACTTACACCATGTTAGCTGTCCTCAGACACCCACCTGGCCATCGCCCACCTCCTCAAAAAGTCTTTTGCAAAGTGTCTTGTAATGCTTGTCACACGTCTGGGATAATATTTCAGATAGCTCAGGGCTTCTCAAACAGAACTAGATGCCTATGCATAAACAAATTAATTTAGGCCAGGGTCTCACAGGTTAGACTGTAAATTGTTGGGATTCAGTTTGTAGGTTAGAGTGGCTAATTTTAGGTGTAGTTAGTGCAGGAGTCTCCTTACAGGCACTTTGTTTCTCCAAAGTCCTCTTAGACTTGAAGATGTAGACAGTGCAGTCAGCCAAGTGTAGAGAAAATGCATTCTGTTATACTACAGCAAGATACATATTCTGTTAAATAAATACCTCATTGGGTCTTCATAATGTCAGGTAAAATTTAGTCAACACTCAGACACTGGCATGTCAGACATCAGCCCAAGAGTTGGGTCTCACTAGGCAGCTTAAGGATGTGTATCCATTGGTGATAACTTGAAACATCTAAAGTATTTAAATATCACTGGTACACATAGCATAGCTTTTATAGCTTATCTGAGGCTGATGGAGGGGCTGTTGGACACAGGACAGGACAACCTGAGGCATGTCCACTGGCATCAGATGCTAAATGTAGACAAACGTATTGACATCTTCATCTCTACATTGCCCACTTGTTCATGCTGCATGTCATATTCTAAATATAGTTGAACATGGTTACATCACCATATAAAATCAGCTTCTCGTGCACTGGCCTCTAAATGCTCATCTAAATCAAGCAAACCCTTCCAGATTTTGGTTTGTTGAGCCAGTGTTGATCTGCAGCCAGCTAGTTTCCATCATCTCTGTTTCTTCCATTGTTTATCATTTCTCTGAAACACTGAGAAGTCTAGTAGAAGTTAGAAATAAGGAAGGGGAAAAATCACAGTGGGCATGGCTTTGCTCTGAGCAGAGACCATTTGAGTTGAAGAACATTGGAGGAAAACAAAGGGGAAGACCCAAAAATATTAAACCTTTGTATTAATCTGGGGTTTTTTTGGTTTGTTTTTTTTTTTTTAGCATGGAAAGAAAGGTTTAACAAATATAGCTATAAATTGGATTCTCAAAAAAAAAAATTGAAAAGGATGTTCTGTGAGAGACTGAGAAGGTCAAGATGTAGGATTTATATTTTCATAACTTTTTAGTGGGTTTATGTATAGAGTTAACAATCTCCTAGCCTGAAAACCAACTAATTAATGACCTTCCCCTGGTACCATCCCTAACATTCCCTTCTGCTCAGTGTGGAATTGTTCAACGGCATTTTACCCATTAGAGACTATTTTCTTTTCTCTCTCTCTCTTTTTTTTTTTTTTTTTAAATGCCTGTGCTTGTTCCATGCCTGTTCATAGGTTGACTCAAGGATCTGATATTTCTTTCAAAGATTCATTTTCCTATATACTGCATATAGATACTACATGAAGTGTCTTTCCTTCCTATCTCACCTAATCCACAGCCTGCTTTCAAGATTGTTCTGCTTGTATGAACTGGAGCCAACTCACTGCACACTAATTTCCTTCTTCTCTTTAGTCTAGGATTGTGACTTTCTTTTGCATGCCTACTACACAAGGCTTTCTTTCATTTCTCTCTTCTTGATATCAAAACTCTAACCCATCTCAAGGCACATTCTTGATGGATATGTATCCATGCAACACAGGAGAGGTAGGAGCAGCATGAACAACTTAACACCTGGAAAGAGAAGCAGCACCAAGCCAATTAATGATAATTCATGAAGCTGAGATGTCTGGAAGCAGGTGAGCTCTCCCAGAAACTTTGAATGGTTCACACTACAGAGAAGCTTTAAGTATTTTCCCTGCCATTTGAATTTCAATCTATAGGGAACTAACCTCTTTAGATTAGATGCAAAACATAGTCCTTTCTGAGAAACCAACACATAGATACACACACACACATATACAAAAAAACCCTGAAGAACTGAGCTGAGATCAAAACACTTGCTTCTCTGAGATTCCTCTGGTGAACTTGAATCCTAGTCTTGAAGGTGAAATCCATCTTCTGAGTCCACAGAGCTTTCTGTTCCCCTGGAACTTCTTACAATGTCTATAAAGATTTCTGCTCTTAACCTTTCTTGTGTTATAAAAAGCACAGCCACATTCCTCGTAACTATTTGATGTCTTATATAAAACGCTTTAAAAAAAATCCCAAGATAGCATCAAAAGAAAAAGTTACCCACAGTTGTCTTTAAATGCCATGCTTATTTAATACCGACATGAATATATAGAGTCACTGCTCTCTGAGTCTCGGAATCCCAGACTAGCAATGGAGGTGCACAACCTAAAATCTGCCAGTTGTTTAAAAAATAATAATAAAAAAATTTGACTCCACGGGGAAAATGTGTCAAGAGTAAAAGGCAGTGAGGGTGAAGTTTGGACAGAATCCAAATGCAATTGTAGGAAAGAAGCTGGGGTTTTTTGAGGGTTTTTTGCTTCTTTTCTTTTTAATTTATTTTTTTTTTCCAACAGCCTCCTGGAATGTTTTCTTCAGTTTTGGCACAAAAGTTAAAGTCTTTCCTCAGGAGAAATATGTGTGTGTGCATATGTGTGTATATGTGAACTACGGTAGACCCAGAAATTTTAAACACAGACAAACCTGACATGAAGAGGGGAGATATAGGACCTGCCTTGTCAAAAAATGAGATATTTTAAGTAGTTTACCTTTGAAATATGTCAACCACCAGTTCCTTGCAATTCTAATTTAATTTTATTTTATTGTTCCCTGCACACACACATGCCCACAGGTGCTCATGTGTAGTCAATGTATAATGTGCATGTATATTCTAAGGAATAATTTATTTTGATTTGCTATAGTCAATGTATAATTACGTGACAGGTATGATCTCCAAGATGAATCATTTCTTCCTTTGTGATATGATGAGTATGTCATAACACATTAACTTCCTACTGACAGCTGCAAAATATAGAGAGAATCAAAAGACCAGACCAGGAGGGCAAGACAAAATAACAAGAAAAATTGTAATAACCATCAGGTACTGGTATGTCTCAGTTCCCATTGACTTCAGTAGTGCCTAAGATTGTGCAGAAAGCAAAGATTTGTTCATGCTTATCTCCATCATAAAGAAACAAAGAAAACTTTATTTTGACACTCCTCTGAAGTAAAAATATATTTATTTCTTCACGAGTACATATTTTTTGATAACAGTGCTAAGCAATCTATTTGCCTGATTTTATTTGTGTCTTAAGAAGTAGCTTGAGAGGCTGACTATAAAAGGATTTTGCCACTCTTCCCTCTTTTTGCATCTTTGCAATTCCATTTTGGTAGCCGAAATGCCATTCCTAGGTGATAGGATTAGCACCCAGGAATTTCTGTTTACAGTTATGCCTGAAGGGCTGAATCGGGACAGGAGCTAAATCATGTACTCTTCAAATTCTTCAGTCCTCAGAGAACTTACCATCTAATTAGGAATGATATTTGCATAGCAAATGACCTTAGCACTAAAAAATAGTCTTATTGGTTATTTTTTTCTTATTTTTATATAGTGGGGAATGGAATGAAATGCACTGATTAAAAATATGAGAGGAACAAAAGGGAGGGAAGGTTGGGAAATCAGAAAAAAAAAATAAAGTAGAATAATTAGGATATAAACCTTTAGAGACAAGGATATGAGAGAGAGGGAGGAAAAAGGTAATCAGTGAAGAGAGCCAGAGTCCCCACTGGAGATCATTCGAAGCTGCCACCAGTTTAGGTACTCAGAAACACAACTTGGACCAGTGTCTGTTCTCCACTGGCTACAGGCTGAGATTATATTCTGTATATACACATGTAAGTCCTCTGTAATACACTACAGAGTCATTTCTGGATGAGCTCTTGAATCTAACTCACTGTGGTAGTAGAATTCATCCTTGAGGGTGGATTATTCCAGTGCATCCCAGTTCAGATAAGACCTCTGTAATTCCATGTTCAGTGTGTATTAAACGATGCTGTAAGTCTAAGTGGTTTTGTCACCAGCTTTTTCTATGGCTCTTACCTGAAGAAATTAGCAACTTCAATCTATAACAAATCATTTTTTTCTTTTTCTCTTCTGCTTTTCATGTCCCTAGTTCCATGATTTGCCATGGTTGTCACAGCCTTGTGTGTGTTAATTTGCAGCATTTAAACCACTGCTAGCATATCATATAGACCTTTTTTTCTTGAAGGCAATGGGCAGTTTGCATACAGGCCCACAGGTATTCTTTCAGAAAGCTTCCTTATTGACTAACATTTACCTAGCTCAGAGGTCTGTGTTCAAAAATACTACATCAAATATTCACAGTGTTAATGAGAAAATCCATCTCTCTTGTAGTCAGTGAACTTTCACCTGTTCTTAAGAAGTGGAATTCATTTAAAGAGCAAAAATGTTTAAATAAGCCTCATTTTACTTGCTAAAATCTTTTTCCTTTCTCCTGAGGTGAATTAAAACAGCAAATGAATATTTGTCAAAATTCAAAATTTCTGCTGCTGTTTTCATGAAGAGAAATAAAAAATACAATAGAATACGTGCAGATTTTAAAAGAGATAACAGCAGAGCAAAGTTTCCACCTCAAATTAAATATATTTTGTTTCCACATTGTTTGTTGATTCTAAAATAACAAGACCACATGAAAGATTTACTATCTTAAATAACATCAATTTCATGTCTGTATAGTGTGTTCTCTACTGGAATTCATAAAACAGGGAGGAAATTGTGTTTTGGTATGTATTTTGGGACCTGTTGCCATCTTCAGTGATGAAAATGTCATGGAAAAAATGCCACACAAACTTTGGGGGGAGGTGGAGGTTTGCTATGAACTTCAGAAGTTTGAGTTTCATCTTTTCTCTTTTGCACTTTGCTCACCTTGTGCAAAGACCACCTTGTGTAAATGACAGTCACTGGATACCCCAGCTTGTGCTTCTTGATTCTCACAGGCCATAGCTATCAAACTTTCTGGACAGAGGAGTCAAACTACTTTATAGATGTCTGTGGATAGGATTACAAGCTGGAGACAGTAATATCACTCCCAACTATAAGAAAAGATCAGCTGATAGCAGTGCACAAAGGTCAAGTCTGGAATATTGTCAGAGTCCTCTTTGATTCTAGGCATTTATTAACCTCTTTACTGCCAAAAGAAATGCCCTTTTCTCTCCCTGCCACACTTTCCTCTGCTTCTTACCCTTTTCTTTGACTCTGCAGGATTTTATTTTTCCTCCTGGCATTCCCTTTGTTTTCAGAAATTTCCATTTCTTTCCCCTATCTCACCTTTCTTCAGCTGAAGAGATGAGCAGAGAAATAACAAATATTGGCATTAATAGTGTTTTCAATGAGTCTGTGAGAGCATCTTCACCTCAGGAAGAATCTCTGTAATGCAGACCAACCCATACACAAATCTCTGACGTCCCAGAATGGGAGCAAGGGCCAATATTAGCACATCAACTGTGCAAATTAACTAGATTGACAGTCAGGTTATATCAGTCCAGTAAAGCTGCTTCAGTCCAACTGAATTGCTACTACCTAATTCTTATCATTTAGTTTATTCAGTCTCAGACTTTTTCATATAAGTCTCATCAGAAATTTACAAGTCTTGAAAGGATTCATACAAAGACAGATGTTATGGCCAACCCTGTTTCTGAATCAGCACTGTGATTCAAAATACATCCTCTTTGTAGTTTATACACTGATAAACTTCATGCTTGAAATCTAAAAAGATTTTCCTATTTTTAGATGACATCTGGGACAAAACCCATGATTTTTAATTAAAATTTGAAATTTTACAGTGCAAAATCCCTACTTTTTACAGGAGTATCAACAATTCTCTTGAAAAGAGTGGTCAACCCCACCCCAAAAAACATTATTTCTACTGGGAAAAGGTTTTCTATTTTCTTTCTTTCTTTCTTTCTTTCTTTCTTTCTTTCTTTCTTTCTTTCTTTCTTTCTTTCTTTCTTTCTTTCTTTCTTTCTTTCTTTCTTTCTTTCTTTCTTTCTTTCTTTCTTTCTTTCTTTCTTTCTTTCTTTCTTTCTTTCTTTCTTTCTTTCTTTCTTTCTTTCTTTCTTTCTTTCTTCCTTTCTTCCTTTCTTCCTTTCTTCCTTTCTTCCTTTCTTCCTTTCTTCCTTTCTTCCTTTCTTCCTTTCTTCCTTTCTTCCTTTCTTCCTTTCTTCCTTTCTTCTTGGAATCCTTCCTGGAATCCTTCCTGGAATCCTTCCTTACTTTCTCCTCTTTCTCCTCTTTCTCTCTTTTTATCTAAGGAAGAAAACCTAATCTATGTATTTTCTTGCTTTAACTTGCAATCAATTAATTTTCTAAAATATATAACAAATTCTATATTATTAGTCAGGCCAAGAGCTGAAGTCCACTGAAATTATTGGGAAAAGAGAAGCCTTTAGGGAAGAAGATTGAAAAGATGAGTCTCATGATTAGGCAAAAATATCTGTCCTTTTTGAAGTGATGTTAAACTATAATTTCATTTTCTTGTCTATGGTGATGACTGTCCAAAGAAGGTCAGACTTTACTTTTCCATGTCTAGTTTGTGATTAGAAAAGTCAGGCTCAGGTTTAGAGTGGAGTCAATCCTCAGTTGTCTGCTAGGGAACAGGACTCAACATATAAAGGATGATTTTCAAAGAAACAGAGCTCAATACCGTTAGTCTTTTTTGTGAGAAAATAAATAAATTGTGAATGTTATTATAACCAGAAGATATAATCCAGTTGGAAATAATCTATTCCCCAAATTTTTACTGTTCATGAATTCTCCTTTTAATAAGTAACTGAAATTAAAAGTTTTCATGGAAATTATTCCTCATTCAGCATATTTTTATAACTTTTCTGCATTTTTTTTTGTCCGTAAGCAAAGCTCTGTGCTTATAAAATATATGTTTAATGTTGTAGTTGTTTCCATAAGGGAAAAAATGTCTTTCAATGTGAATTCCTGTTATTGGAAACTGGGATCAGAAAGAAGCTTTGGTAGAACAGCTGGATTTCAAAGCTAAGTCTTCATGTGCCAGTGTTTTCTGTTGTGCCTTGGATTGTCCTTGGTCTCACCTTGCTCTTACACTGCTGTTGCAAACATTCTTGCCTTAAGTTGTTGTACACTTACTTACCTGAGCACTCAGGTTGTTTGTGAAAGAGGGAACTGTTTCATTTAAACCATGTTTTTCGTTTTTTGGGAGGAGAACACAGTATTTCTTTGCTTACATGATTACTCCTCGATCTGTGATAAGGATTGGTTCAGATGATCACTAAGAGCTTTGAGAGAGAGGTGCTGTCATATCAACACAAGATTTTAATACACAAGAACACCCCTTTACAGCAAAATACTTAAGCACATGCCAAAATTACTTCCATTGACTTTACTCTCACTTTTTGTGCATGTAAGGCTGGGGACATATTTAAGTACTTTGCTGAGTCAAGACTGTTCTGAGCTGTAAAATAAGGTGGCTAGCACAAAGAGCATCAGTGCCCTCCAAGCTGCTGAGAGCAAGTCATTAGTGAATAGGAAGTAAGGCTTACATCACAAAATGGGAAGGAAAAGAAAAAAAAAAGAGAAAAAAGAGAAGAGAAAAAAGAGAAGAGAAGAAAAGAGAAGAGAAGAAAAGAAAAGAAAAGAAAAGAAAAGAAAAGAAAAGAAAAGAAAAGAAAAGAAAAGAAAAGAAAAGAAAAGAAAAGAAAAGAAAAGAAAAGAAAAGAAAAGAAAAGAAAAGAAAAGAAAAGAAAAAAAACCCCAAACAAACAACAACAAAAAAAAAAACCCAACCCAAAAAACCAAAATCAAACAAACAAACAAAACCCCAAATAACAAAGCAAAAACAAAACCACAAAAAAAAACAACCAAAAAACCCTCAAAAAACCCTGAGGAATGATAATGGAAGAAACAGTCTTGAAAAGATGTGACAGTCATGACATTCATCCATAAAAATGTAAAGAAATCTGAAAAGCGAAGGTCACTGTTCCATCCTTTCTTCATCAATTGTGCTGAAGTAATGCAGCTCATGGCCTATTGAATGTAAAGATCCCCTGCTGCTCTCAAACACTTGGTACAGAAATACAATGTGCCATCGACAACTTTTAGGCCCCAGTGGGGTGAACTAAGGACAAAGTCTTCTTGAGTACTGATCTTTTTCTTCTTTCTGGGGTGAAATTAAACCCCTAACAGTCAGTATAAAATTCCCAAAGGCAGGGGCCATTCCTGCTGAGGCTGAAGCCAAAAATGTATCAGTAATTTATTGAAAGCTTCATCAAGGATTCGGTTTTGATCCCATTTACACTGACCTTGCAAAACTGAATAACTTCACTGAGGGCAGAGTGATCAATCTGTATAGAGAAGACGGTACTGGTAACAACACATAGCTGCAGTCTTTGTCAGATTTCAGTGTATAAATGCCCCTGGTTGAAACAGAAAAAAAAAAGACCACTGGGCATGACGTGGCAACCTTACCAAAAACACATGTGAAATCCCCTTTGGAAGGTGAGTTTTTTCCAATTAAAATAGCTACTTAAAGAACAAAAAATAGACCAAAAAAAACTGCAAAAAACCCGAAGAAACAAACAAAAAAAGAGAAACAGTACTCCCACTGAACATTAAAGCAATTATTACATCCAACCTGAGTATGTGTCCTGAGCAGTAAGCTAGGTTACGCCTGCTGATCTTTTCAACTGCAAAGTTCTACCTAAAAGGCAGAATGCAACATTATGGATCATAGTCTACCAAAAAAAAAAAAAAAAAAAAAAGGAAAAAGAAAAAAAATGAGAAGAAAAAGGGAAGAAAATTGCCCTGCAAGCTGATAAAAGCCCATCTGCCTGCTTTTGACAAGGCACTGTCATTCTTCACAGCTTCGCATCCTGTAGACATTTAGAGGGTCATAATTTGCAGTTCAGTTTTCTTTTTTTTTCACTCCTCTCTCGTCTGAGTGGAGCAACGTTTGAGGAGTAGGCTAAGACGGCCTGAACTAATTCATCTTGTGACCTTTTAGTGCCTTCAGAGCAAAGTGATTTAATAGCACTTAATCTGTCAAAAAACTGAAGCTTTGTAAAAACTGTATATTAAGCCAATTTTTATGGAGCATTAGCTGAAGTCCTTTCAGTTTACAAAATGGGGTGGCACCTTGTCTCTTCTCTTTCCTTTTTTTCTTTCCCTCCCTCTCTTCCACAAATCCCTATTATTCAGTAACACCATTTTGTAAGAAGGAAGACAGGTAAATACTCCAGACAGGTATCTCCATGTGCTATAGGGTGCATAGGAAAGGTCTCTTCCCATCCCTGTGTGATTCATGGCAGAGGGATCTTGGAGCTGACGGGCCAGGGAGCAGACAGCTCACTCAGGTTCCAACAGCAGTGGAGGGATCTTCTCAGACTTGGCCATGTTACCTTAGGTTTCAGAAAATAAAAAAGGAATTATCTGAAGACAGAGTACAGAGGATAATTTGTGACAAATAGTTCCTGCTTCTACCACAGTTGTGCTTTTGGGTTACTTTCTTTAGATTAACTCCTTTAATCAAATTTCTTTGTGCAAAATCCAGGAAATATTAATATTTCCCTTTTTCCAACTTCTTTGTAACACTGAGCTTAAAGAAATTCTGTGAGGAAACTGTCTTCTTGTCTGTCTGTACAAGGTTTAATGTGTACAATTTGCCTATTAGGGAACTTTATCTTTCTGTAGAACAATTAAATAAGAATGAAAATGGAAGAGCAATAAGAAAAATGAGCTGGTCAAAGATCTGAGTTTTCAAGTCCAATATTTTCACATTCACTTTCATCCTGAAACAAGAGCCCAAAAATCTGAAAGCCCAGAATATCGTTCTTAATAAAGAAAATTAAGATAGATAGATTTTTAAATGTTTTCCCTCTGTATGTGATAGAGACTGAACTGACTATTCTGAACACTTGCTGAGAGTTATAGCCTGGAGATATCATGCAGAGGACTGTAAGGGGAATGCATTTTCCAAAGAAGTCTAAGAAGGGCTATTTCACATGTTCCTTGCATGTCTTCTGCCTCTAAGTCTCAGTTTTCCTACTCCAAATACATGGGACAAGGGTAACTCTGCAAATCTATCCTATATGGACAGAATTTTCATTTCAGCCAAGTTAGACACCTGAACATATGATTCCCAGTTTAACAATTTCTTTCCCTCAAAAGATCTCTAGCTGAAAGTATTTGTTGCTTGCTTTAAGAACCTTAAACAGAATTCACTGAAGCTAGAAGTTCCCATTGCTGTCAGCACATTTGTGTCTTCCACCTGACTCCTATCCAGCTGTTCCTTGTAACATGCCCTTGCAGGAAAGGAAATGTAAGAGTTTGGAGATTTGGGTTTCTTTTCTCAGAATAAATTTGCTAAAAGCAAAGAGGAGTGTCTTTTCTCTTTCTGCTCATGCCCTAGCTCTAGAGGTAATTTCCTCTCAGATGTAAAACTGTGTATTCTCCTTACTTCTACCTCATGAAAAGTTTAATCAATTGTGTGGTTTCCCCAGCTTGGCCTTTCTCTGTCCATGGTGCTTATCGAGCTGAAGTGCTGCGGATTAGGCTCCCACCTGTGGGTTTATACTGTCTGGGACAACAATAAACCCACAGGTAGCCACTTAGTGCTCTAATTAATTAAGAAAAGACATACCAAATATCACCAAATTTTGGATTTACATGGAAACTTCAAGGGTTTTGGATGTTTTGTGAGATTAAGGTTCGGAAGATACACACAAAAAGAAGGTTTAGTCCACTGCAGTCCCATACCTTGGACATGTTACTTATTTTGCATCCGTTCTGTTAAAAAAAAAAAAAAAAAAAAAAAAAAAAAAAAGACAACAACAAAAACGCCAACAAAACAAACAAACACGCTAGTAGAAACAACAAGAAAAACCAAAACCAAACACCAAAATATATATTTTATAGTCAGGTGCAAGTCGATAAGAATCTTCATTGAAGTTGATTTTACTGTCTCAGAACAGAGCAACGAGCTGCCAAACTGCCAAATAATTGTTTTTCTAGCTGTGGAAACATCAGTTTTCACTAAAATCCAAGAAAACAAACAAGCAGAAAAAATAAAGCTACATCTTTGTAACTACTGTTTGGTAAACCTTCCTTCCTGCAACATCTCTCTCCCTCCCTCTGTGTGCATCTCAGATTATTATCATTATTATTACTATTATCTTAATGTAGTGCTTAAATTAATCCTTTGTAAATTTTTTATAAATACACAGAATTAAAAACTTGCACAGTCCTCAGAGAATGCAAGTTAGGCAAGATGAAGCACAGATAACTAGAGGGCATGATTTAAGACAGACAGCTCCAACTCTATAAATTTTCCCAGTCAGCATTAGAGTCGCTTAATATTTTATGTAGTATTCCTTGCTTATATGTGACATTTTGAGCTCCTAATAAAGATACAAGTCTGGGATTTTTTCTTCCACTCCCCTCTCATCTTTTTTGTAGATTTGCAATTATCAAGTAACTGACAGTGGATTTTTATGTTCTTCTTTCTTTTTTTTTTTTCCCCTTCTGGTGTACTCTGTCATCATCTATCAATAATTCTGGAAGATTCTGAATGCAACTCTAATTATCATTCTAGGTACTTTTTTTTTTTTTAAACTGAGTGGAAAATTGGTGTGAAATTTCCTAGACTGATGGTTTTATACCCTTTGCATCTTCTATACAGGTTTTTTTTTTCCTTATATTTATTGCAAGTAGTTGTGACTAGTAAATCATCAAAATTTGGCTATTCTTAATGCTTTACCATATATCCACTCTGCCAATATAATCAGCAGTTATGCTTGCCTATTAAACCATCAATCAAAGGCAGCTATTCCATACATCAGCCCTCCTCTCTCCACACTGCAATGTCCCTGGTTTCTAAAGTCAGCATCCTCTCCTCCATCTTCTCCCAGTGCTCATCCCCTTCCAGACCCTTCTATTTTCAGATCACTAAGTGTCTGGACCTGCCAGTTCATTGGTTCAGTCCATGATTTCCCATTGCCCCAGCTCCCACAAATTTTTTGTTCAGAAGTCACCTCCTAATGAACATGCAGCTGAGCAAAATGTTTCTCAGGATGGTGGTGTGGGCAAAAACTGATCCACACGGGTTGTGTCTCACTGTGTGTGTAAAATGCTCAGAAGGAAGAATCCTAGTGTGGGTTAGTATCACTCATCATCAATAAGACCTCATTAATCAGGAGCATTATTAATAACAAGCACATCATGAAGCAACGCTGCATTAGTGCAGTGCAAGCCATTTCAGTGATTTCAGCAAAGCCACTTTCAGTGATTTGTGTCCCAAATGGCAATATATTTCTATAGTTTGGGTACTGAACCAAGACATTAGCTTTCTCCAAGGTTCTGCCACTAATCTGGGGCCGGTCACCTAATCTCCATTTTTCCTTGTTTATCTTGTCTATTAGGATGCCATTTTCTATCAATACAAATGGAATCCCATTATTCTTAGGGACTGCACCCACAAAATGGAACTCTGACCTCAATTAGGGTGTGAATGTGTTACAGTAGCTGTAAAATCAGGAAAGCACCTAGGGCTTTATCTAACCAAATTTAAGTATTCAGAGAACCAACATCTGTGTCTCATCTGCCCTCCTGCTGTCTTTCTAGTGACAATGGAAGGAACAGGTATTTTAGGAAAGAGGTCTGTATCATTTTAACATAGATATCTGTGATGGCTTGGACGAATTGTGCCTTGAAAGTGCCCACTTTTCATCATGGAGAGAAAGAGAGACATAACTATTACAGTGCTGACCACTGAGAACTGGGGATCTCTGTCACAGAGCCCTGTAGTTACACAAGATGGGATCAGGCTAGTTTTCTCTCATCATCTTTCAAACACCAAGAGTAACTCCTGACATAGTCATGATGATAAAAAGCTGGTAAAATAGGATGAAAGGATACTATTCCAAATGACAGCAAGGTTCAATGTGGCAGCAAGTCTTGATTCATATTTGGAAATAAAAAAAAAATACACATCTGAAAGAGAAGATGCAGAAAGCAAGCCCTGAGCTTACTTCATGTCTCATGTTTTGCTAAGCAAAAACAACAACAAAACCTTTTTTCCTATTACTTTTAATTGAAATTGTTATTCAATGTGTGTGTTAACAATTCACAGTGTTCAAAATCTGGGCACAGACCAAATTATTCCTTTTTTTTATTTTTCATTTCCTCTCATCCAAGAAGGATCCAAAACAGGGAGCACACTTCATTTTAAGTAAGCAGAGCTAGCAATATTCTTTTCAATAAATGCCTATGGATGAAAGTTAATAAAGTCATTGGGCCAAACATATGCATGTGTAATTCCAATTACACCACAGTCGTGTTTAATATAAAACCATCAACTTTTTATTCAGCCTGGGAACCAAGCCTGCTACTTCAGTGTAAGGATGAATCAGAGGAATGGTGCACTTTAAGTATTTCTGTACAGTTAGAACATTCTTGCTCTTTCCTTATTACAGCTAAGATTTAATTAAAATTAAATTAAAATAAAAATTAAATTAGAGAATATTTTTCATGTATTAAATAATATTTGAACATCCTCTTCATGTTTGCTCTCAAAATAGGGAATAAGTGCAAGATTATTTTTTGGCCAAATGAATTTACTCGAGGATCATTAAATGCTATTCCCAAAAGGTGAAAACATCTGTGCTTTTTTTCTTTAACTTTTGTGAATTAATATTTATAAGGAATTTATTAGCATAAGGTTGCTGTGGACGAAACCTTTTGGAAATTTTATTGTTTAACAATCAAGTATTGTGATGATTTGGCTTTTCTAAAGAAAAATAAACACTGACATGACATTCTTTTTATTTCCCTGTTTATTTAAAAATGAGTCACCATTTGAAAATATATTTGCCCAAAGTTAAGCACGCACACTCATATATGGCAAATGAATAGTAATGTTCTTAGAAATGGTTTCTGAGGTGATGGATCAAAAATAATTCATTTAATCATTCCTTTATCTATTGCATCAAACTTGTGTTGAATGAACACCCAAAATACAAAATCAAACTGCTATCAGCAATAATCACAACGGTATTAGATTATAAATGGAGAAGCATCAAACTTTTTTTGAAAGAACAAAGTTTCCCTCTGCAAAACAGATGAATAAAGCAGTCAGGTGCATACCTTGTAACTTCTCAAATGCAACTTGAAAATGCTACAACGTTGGCTTTAAATTTACATGGCACTAGCTTTTCCAGAACAAGATCAGAATTCATAATTTATTTATATTGTTATTTTTTTTCTTGATTTAGCCTTTATTTTAAAAAGGAGGTCTCTTAAAATATTAATTGCCTTTTTTTTTTTTTGAGATCTAACAGAGGTAGACAGCAAGGTAGTACTCTTACATAGCTGGAAGAGAAAGAATGAGAGGACATGTTTTCAAGGGGGAAAAGGAGGAAAAATAACTTTAAATACTACATTTTTCCTAAGTGTTCTGAATGCAGTCATTCCTTCTCATGATCTCAAAAATTATCTGCCTTTTATCATCACTTTATAGCTATACTTTAGCATGCCAGCTTGCATTTAGGGGTCTAAATGCAAAAATAAAAATAAATAAATTTAGCTCTACTACATGAATCTAGGAAAGGTAAATGTTACAGCACCTTTTTGCCTGTGAGAAAGAAATTAATCATGGCCATATCCAAACTAAGTGTTTAGAGGAATGCAAGTAAGACTGAAATTTCCATAATGAAAAAGTTACATTAAACACATACACTCCTTTTATAATGATTATGAAGACTACAGTGAATGAGAAAGGGCATTCAGAAACTCTGTTATCCATCAGCAATTTTTCTGTTCTTCTGGGAGTTTTAGTTTAAGATCCAAGCTAGGTTTGTAAGGAAAGCTATTTATTCAAAAAGGAGGCAGTGGGATGTTGTGGAGAAGAACATGGTCCTCTCAGTGTGAATTAGTTGCACTTTGGATCTGGCTGCCCAGGAGGGAAATGCCATTCTGGTTGGAAATCCTGGATGCCTCCACACTGGCTGGAAAACCCAAAAGTTCAGAACCACTCAATTTCAGAACAATTTCAGTTGGATGGGACATCTAGGGAACATCCAGGTTAGTGCCATGCTCAAACAGCAGCACTTCATTTCTCATGCATGAGGTGTTCAGAGCCTTGTCTGCATGATTTTTAATGTCTTCAAGGATGGAAATTCTCTAAAGCTCCTGGGAAGCTCCTGGGATTTTACTCCAGCATTAGGTCACTCTCACAGTGAAGAATTTTTTCCTTGTGTCTCATAGCTATTTGTCTGATACACCTTCTGTCCTTTGTCCCAGCCCTTTTGCTGCACAAAGAAAAGAGCTCACTTAATAAAACCATATCTTGAAACTGACTCTGTGTGCTGCTTTTCAAAGGTCACACTCAGTCTAAAACAAAATCACACACTCTTTGTCTTTATGGCCCCAAGTTAACACCAATAATTTAATTTCTCTTTGTAATTATCAGTTATTTACAGGAAATAATTGCTCAAAGTTCAGTGGAAGCATCATCTTTGTTTTAGTAAAACATATAAAAAAACCTCATAATCACAGATAGCCTTTCAGAAGAAGAGTAATTAATTTCATTTAATTGATGGTCCAAGACAATTTGAACACACAAAGTATTTCTTAATTATTATTAGCATCACCATGATGACATTTGATCAGCACCTCAATTTTATGTTACAGCTGAATGATAGCATATCCAGGAGCACAACTGCCCTTTACAGTATGATAGACATCATTGTGTAACCAAAACTATATTAGGATTACAGGGCATTAAAATATGAATAGCATTGTTTCCAACAATTATCCATCCCTGATTTTTTTGTTTAATCTAAATATATTACCATCCTTGACAGCGTTTAAGAGATTATAATAGCTAGTAAATTCACAGTCTTACATTTTTGACTGTAGGTAATTTTTTAGTTTTAATGATCCTTGTTTGACTTATTTACTGAGCATAGAAAATCTCACTGCGAAGTGGAAGGAAAAGTAGTGACACTCTAGAAGTGTATGGATTGCATTTTCTGATAAAGGGAACATAAATGAGCATCAGTCAGATAAATCATTGTCAGTTTGACAGAACTTCCTGAGTTTGCATTTATTTTCCACAAAGTAGAGCTATTTCGGTTTAGGGACACAAAAGAACTAGTTCAGATGCATATTTATTAAAATTCTTTTAGGCTGATCAACATTTCCAAAGTAAGTTTGCTTTGCATCTCATTCAGCCTGTGCTCACTTTTGACACTGGTCTGGTGATTACAGTATTTCTGATCATCTGTCATGTTACACTAAATGCTGCCAGGTTGACTTCAAGCAGAAACTTACCCTCTTGCAACATAAGGAATATAACAGCTCAAAAACAGAGAATGGAACGATCATATTCTTTGTCTTTTAGCAAATTCCTGTATTGATAGGATTATCATGTTTTAATGGAAAACACTGTAAGGAAAAAAACACATAAAGTCTGAATTACTTCCTTTTGTTGTGCTAGAGGATGTGTTTTGCCTTGCCTTTCCTTCTCCCCAGCTTTCCCTCCCTGTAGTTTTACTTTTCCTCCCCACCCTCTTGCTTTCCCTGTTCTCTGAGTGAAGACAAAACGCAGCCCATCCAGATGAACACGTTAAAGGAGTGTAAAAGCAGCTTGTGCAATCCTTTCCCCTGCCTACAACACTGCCAATAACATGCTCCAGTGCTCCATAAGGCTTTCACTTCCCTCTCTGACAGATGCCCAAAAGCAATACACACCCCAGCTTCATCAAACTTGCACTTTAATGGAAAACTTGAGCAGCAATCTCCCACACTTTTATATCAGCACCTTTGCCTCCAACACACTTTGTAACTTCCATTTGGGAAGTTATTCTGCCTTAATGTGGTTGAGAAGGACTCCAACACAAAAACCACTCACGGCAGAGTAATAACTTACAAAGATCAGAAGTTCCCTGGTAGCTGCATGTACATGAGAATCCCAAGACACTCTTCAGCAGACATGAGTTAACTTACACCACTCTCTCAGAGGGTGCAAATTAACTATTATGACGGAGCTGGTACCTAATTTGTTCCCACTCTACTGCCAGGGCCTGATTGTATCATTTAGTTTCTCCTTTGTGACACTTATTATCTTCTATACATGGACATAAGTGGGAATGATGATAAATCATAAAGAAGCCTTTCTTTTCTCAATAAGTACGACATTTAGCAGAAGTCTCTGGCCAGCATCATTTAGCAACAGCCATTAACTGCAGAGGGAGAAAATCTTGCATTGCATAGAGATTAGCTGGCAAGGTGTGTACAAGATGTAAAATCTTGTGCAGTGTGAAATTCTCTCCTATGAAGAAGGTTAGCACAAGGTTCTGTTTGCAGGGGTAAATGTTACTCACACTGAGCAGTGCCAGCAGCAGCAGCCTTAGCTGCCTTGGCAGATAAGCATGGCTTTTCTTTCCTGACAGAAAAGAAGCATTACCATTCCTAAGAGTTTAATATGAGTCAGGTTTTATAAAAATCATGGAGCTGGCATGAAAAAAAAAAAAAAAAAAAAATCCCCCAAAAAATTAAAACTCTGGCACTTCAAAATAGCATATTCAGGGTACTGCTGATATCTGTTTGTCTTCCCAACAACTTTTAACAAGGATAATGTCTAATGGAGGATTTATAGTTATCATGATGCAGTCCTTCATCATATGTTTCACATCCATTTTGTCATTATTCTGCTCCTAAAATGTCTCTCACTCCCAAGATGGCCATGAAGTCAAGGCAGCAGCGTCTCCTGAGTCCTGTGGATATAGGAGTATGGGGACTGACAAGCCTTAATGCTCTCAGCTGAATTGAAGGGGATATAGAAGACAATGGTACAAAACATCTGATAGTTGCTTTAGGTACAATCCTTTAAAAAGAAAAGAAAATTTATATTTCATTATAAATTTTCCTCGAAGAATTTACCCTTTACCTTAAGTCTTAGGCCTGGAAACCTGCATGAGGGAGACAAGATGTTTATCCTGGATGCCTCTGCTCTTGTCCAGTGATCAGAAAAGGTTGGAAGCAGCCTGTTGTGCTGTTAGTACACTCTAGTCAAGCAAGGTCAGTATTGCTGTACTGAGTGGCTCTATATTTATTCAGTGCACCTCCCTAGTTGTCTTCGATTAGAAGAAACAAGCTCAGTTTCAACTGAATTCACAGAAACAAAAGCTATTGCCAAAGGTGGGGTGCCTGTCTGTAAAAATCAAATCCGGCCAGCATGATGTGCCTGTCAGGGAAAGCTTCAGCAAGCCAGCGAATGTGAATTCTCTGACCAGACCTTCCCATGGCAGATGGGACAGAAAACCACATGTGCTTACAGCCAGGATTGTAACTTCCAGTGCAAAAATCCCCAGTGCAACTGGTGCAGTCCTGGACAGCCATTAACCAGCTGGGACACACAGGTCCCTGGAGACTCTGGCTACAGAAGTCCTGAAGCTGTCTCATCTGAGACTTTTGAGTAAAATACCAATTCATTGTGGTTTATAATTAATTAGAGGCATCTTGCAATTCCTTACTTAATTCTACTCACTCTAAGGATGGACATAATACTTTATAGGAGTATTTACCCAAAGACTTTGTTTGGAGGGGGCAAAATAAGAGCCAACATTCTCCGTTAACTCTTCCTAATTATTGGCAGAAGCAGACCTGAGAGAGGGAGGCAAGCTTGCATGGACATAATCCCACACTCCATTCTGGGCTGCTGCCCAGGAGGAAAGGAGAAAAGAAATTCAGGCTTCTCTTAGTGTCAAACAGTACAATGAAGTTTTTACTTGTCATCATGGAGGTGCATCGGTTTCACTATGGATGTATGCATGAGAAGTTTTGTTGTGTGTGTTACAAAATGGATTGAAGCAGAAGGCTACAACAGTAAAATCCTGGATTGTTTTCCCCCAGCACTGTGTGGCACCAGGTGGACTTAAGCACAGTTCTGAGTAGAAAGACTTAT
Organism: Acridotheres tristis; assembly: GCA_037013685.1. Taxonomy (NCBI): domain Eukaryota; kingdom Metazoa; phylum Chordata; class Aves; order Passeriformes; family Sturnidae; genus Acridotheres; species Acridotheres tristis. The sequence goes on from CM072919.1 coordinate 74,901,735, forward strand.
TAACTTGAGTTCAGTCCCAGACAGCTCATGGACCCAAAGGGTATGTCCGTACTGGTAAATTAAATTTTCCTGGGCTCCAAGGCCAGCTGGCATAGAGCTGTCTGTTTTTATGCTGGTAAACTCTACCACTTTCCAAACCAGTTGGGAGACTGTAAATTGAAACCCATCCATGCCAGGAAACAGTCCAGTCATTTTGTAATATCATCTTGTTTCAGAGCCCAGGCACACTTGAATTTTTTACCATAAACACAGCCAATCTGTCTCACCTGGAGCAGTTGAAGTATCCTTATCCTCCATTTCCACACCACAGTTTTTTTGCAATGGTATTGAATGAAAAGCACCTCTGACTGAGATGTACCTACGGCAGTAAAAACCCTTTTTTCCCAAACCATACAACTGAATATATCTGGGTTGACTGGGAGTGACTGTGGAAAGAGCTCTCATCCATTGGCACTGGTGTCAGATAATGGCTGGTACATCAGCTCTAGAGCAGCAGAGATCCAATTTGGTTATTCTGTCACCACACTCAAAGATTAGAGGGTTACTGAGTGCTGTGGCATTATTTCCAGTGCAGCTGTAAATTCCTCCTGCTGCAGCATAATTCTTCAGCCAGCCCAGCTCAAGTTGAAATGTTGTGGTGTTATGGATGCCCTACCCAGACGTGCCTATTATATTACCTGTCGAGTGCTCAGACTTTAACAGACCAACCGAAAAACAAGTAAATATCTCTAAAACAGGAGGAAGTGTGTGTGTAAGGTGTGCTCTTGCGACACTGCTTGTGGGAATCAGTCCCCTTCTGCACTGCACAGTGCAGATAATGATACTTTGCCTGAGAGAAAATGATCCTTCTATGAAAATGGGGAGGATATATCCTATTGTCATACTTACAAAATGATAAAGATTGTTTTTTATCCCTTAGCATCCCATGTTAAGATTATTCACTGTACCAAATGAAAGAGGAAATGTTTAACAGAACAAATTTGTATTTCAAGATGGAGATTGAATTTCTAAAAGACAGGAGATGGGGTAATTTCCAGAGTTTGTATTAATTTTAAAATTGATTTCTATATGTTTGCTTCAGACATACTTTCAGCTCTCCTGGGCAAGTAACCTTAGCTACATCTTGTTAGCAATATGGTAGTTTTACAAAGCTGATTTTTCGAGGAAATACTGTGAAATTGTCAGGGTTCAAAATTCTATCTAGTTTACATCTATGCATGGGCTTAGAGACTTGCAATGACAAAATAAAAAAAAAAAAACAAAAAAAAACCAAAACCCAAACAAACCTAAAACCCAACAACTTTCTTTCCAATTACCATTTGGAAAATAAACACTAGGCTAGCAAATAAAATCCAAGAAAATCTTTCTGGATGCCCCTGGTAAAAATATTTGGTTTTGTTGTTGTTGTTGTATCTATTAAAAACCAGATTATTCTGATATTACTACTGCAATGTTTTCTAAAAATATTAAAAATTAAAAGTCCTAATATTTTTTCATGCTGGATTAGCCCTTTGTCAATAGTAACAGTAATGACTAAAACCCTTGTAATTCAGATAGCTGCTAACACAACTCATCTTTTTTTATTGGATTCTCTACAGATTTTTAGCTTATCAATTTAGAAATAGTCCTGATCTTCAGCCATAGCTGAAATTTCACGTACTTCAGAAATCCCATCCTCCATGAAATACATCAACGAGTGAGAATTGAATGAATGAAACCTAAATAAGAGATGTGCCCATGCTTCTCTTTATGATGTAATTATTTCTGGTTGATCTTTTACAAGCAGCAGTTTTCTCTTTGTTTTCTTCCATTACTTCTGGGAATGAAACATGCACACCACCATGTTTGCTCCCACTTCCTTTTCTTTCCTCATCACCAAAAAATAACATCTATTCCAGCAAAACTGTATATCATCACATAAAGATCAAAATTCAGAGAACCTTCAGGAAGTTCACCAGGGACTCTGTCTTTCTATTGTTTTCACTTGAAAGATACTCTTAAATATCAGAGGGGAATGGAGGCATGCATTCAGAAGGAAGGTTTTCTGCTAACTTTAGTTATGAGAACAAAACTGAGGTGAGCACAGCTCATACTACAAGTGTTAAGCAACCTTTGCAAGAGGAGAATAAACAGCACAGAATTATGCAATATGCTGCACAAAGCAAAGGGGGATAGCCAATGCCAAGTTCAGAGCTACCATGCCAAGCACAGCTGAGATGCCTTGAAAACCCCACGAAGTAGCAAAGAAACCTCCAAAATACAAAAACCCCAACCAACACCCCCTCAAAAAACAAACAAACAAAAAAACCACAAAAAACAAAAAAAAAACCCAAACAAACAAAAAAATAAAAACAAAAAAATAAACCCAAAACCTAAAAAAACCCCAAAAACACAAAAAGCAAAAATAAACAAAGAAAACCCAATCCAACCCCCAAAACAAAAAGCCACACTCACATTCAAAACCTGCACTTTGATATTAAAAGGGAGCCAGACTCAAGACTATAAAGACTCCCTAATCATACAGTATGACCAATGACATTTATGGTCAGCCAGAAGCCCTATATTCAGCAATTTTCCTGGTCAACAAGGAACAAATGGAGAAAGCAAATCCATGAAATAAGAAAAGGAAAGGCCATTCTGTGACTTAACATTAGCAAGTAGATGTTAGAGCCAATATGTTACTCGTGGATTAAATAGAGTCTTAATTAAATTGAAAATACTCTTAAGAGAATGTGTGGAAGCTGTATGTTGAAACAGCCTCTCTCTTGCCACTTGAAAAGTGCATTTTTGATATTGAAAGCACGTATCTACTCTTCCTTCAGCTTCTGTTCTCACCTGGGGAAAGAGGGGGAGGGAAGAGGAATACTAAGTAATGTAATGCAAATAGAACCTACACAGATATTTAGGCCTGCTAGATATCTGAGTGGAAAGGGGAGCTAAATAGAGTGGCTGGCTTACAGATGTCTGTGTGCTCTAGAAATCCTACACAGGACAGGACTGGAAACCCTTTCTTTTTTTTTTTATTTTTTTGAGGTGGAAGAGTCCTCAACTGCAAATGGATTCGGGTCTGAATCCCAGGCATGCACAACAGGTTCATTGCATTGCATTTAAGGAAATCTGAAGAATTAGACAGTAGAAACCCAAAAGTTTAAGCACAGGTCAGAAAGACCCACCTGACATCTCCACTTGGACTTGTGTAGACTCAAGACCTGGCATCCAACCAGGCCTTTAGCTAACAGCAGAGCCCTTGCCACTTTATGGCAATTCTGTCTTCTTAGATTTACTTGTTTTCTTTATTATTCACTTTTTTCCTTCAGTAAATATTTTACTCACATCCCAGTTCTCAAAGGCAAAATAAATACAAGCTTTTTAAGAGCTATGTTAAAAAAAAAAGGAACAGAAGAATGGTGATTGGTCACAGATACTATTTGTATATACTGTGGTAGCTGAAATTTCCTGAGACTTCAGAGGAAATTTTATTTGAGGGAATTTTTTTTGTATTTTAACAAAACAGCAAGGCTTGTAAGGTGAAGACTTACATTTTTTTGTTCTAGTCATGTTGAGGCTCAAAACTTGATTATATGAAATTGTTGGGTTTTTAACAATATTTAGAGCTGGCTTTTTCCTTGTAAGTACTTTTATTGTGCCATACAGACTCGATATAAACATATATATTACATATATATGTGCATGTATGAATACCTGCATATCATTGTAGTCAGAGATAACATCCTGTTCTACAACTTGATATTGAAATTATCCATGAAATAACAGACTATGAGAGTGGCATGGGAAATATAGGGTGTTTTCCTCATATATTTGCAGACTTCTAGACCTAGATCAAGTCAGCTGCTCTTCCAGTCAAACACAACTTGATATACCTATAATGTTCCAGAGAAATCTAGCTCTGTTCACTGAAGTATTCCCAGGTTTTATTTTGAGACTCCTGCAGGGTGGAAAGGGACACTGAGAGATCAGTGTTTTGGTGGCATTTATGTACTGCAGACAGGATCAATAAAGCTCACAGTTATGTATTTTACCATAAAATATACAATAATATAAAAAATCCTATGTGTGTAATAATAAAATCTATAACTTGAAGGGAAGCAGAATCCTACATTTGAAACAGGGAGTTAATCATCAGAACAAGAATCTGGAGTATCATGGCAGGTAATAATACTGGGGGAATTTTCCAAATTTTAAAAGACAGAATGAAGGACTGGGATCATACTTCTAATTTTGGCCTTAGCTACTGTCCCTGGTCATGAGCCTGGACAGTGACATTTTATTCTCCTCACATCTCTGCTAGGAATAGAGAAGGAAAAGAACTATGCACATCGAGAGATAAAGCCCAGTGGGGCCACAGAAGACATTTCAAGTCTCCTTGGCATCAGAATGTATGATTCTAAACCATGGGTGAAATTCATAGAAATTTTTAAATCAATTAACATGTTAAGTTCTGAAGAGATATTGTAAACTGCCCAAACTAATAAAATCAGCAATGCATGGCATTACTTTCCTCTATGAAGAGCTTGAATAAATAAGACATTTATAAAAATGAGCAGAAAATATGAAATGAATATCCCAAGAACCATGAAAAAATATAAGCCAAAAGAGAAATTTAATTTTCCTCTGACTTTCTGAGAGAGAATGCAGTTGTGGATTTTATACATAATTTATAAGGGAAATTGGCCAGTTCACTCAGGTATATGCCATATCAACTTTTAGGAAAGATGAAGCAAGCTGTCTTCTTTTAATTGAAATCAAACATAGTCACGGAAGAAAATTACTTCTGCCCGTTGAAGAATATGGTGCTGTCACATGGCCAACAGCATTTACAGTGCACATGGGGCTTTCTTCTACAAAGTAAACTTCTGTCTCAGTTCTTGAGCAGCCACAAAATGGTCTGAGGATTGGCAGCTTCCCCCATTCCCAAGCCAATATGCCCTTACCACTCTCAGTACAAATTCTTATGTTTGAGAGTGAGGTAAATCTATGTCCTATGTACCTTTTGCATCTCTAAGAACATAAGAATTGGCATAATAGATCAAACTAGTGATCCATTTCATTTAATATCCTACCTCTGAATTAGGATGCTTCAGAGAAAGATGTAAGGAAACCTTTAGTAGGCAATAATGGAATGACCTGTCATAGGGAAAGTTTGGTGGGGACCTCCAAAACCACTGAATGCAATTTCCTGCTGCAGCAGAGACCACATCCTGAGATGCTCTTCCTAAATGTATGAAGCTCAGTCTCAACTTGTTAAATAAAATACAATCTTTCACCTCTCCTGGACTGTTTGTAATTATTAAGAAATGTGACCACCACCCCCAGTTTCTCTTATTGGCTCTGTCCCTGTCTTTTTGTCTATGCTCCTGACATATTTTCTTTAGTGGAATGCTCAAGCTCTCAGTGATTCATTTTCCTAATCTGTAATTAGGCTACCTTATTTCACTGAAAGAGGTTTCTGATGATTACAGAGATCCTCAACAAAAAAAAAGAAAAAAAAAGACTTGTGCAGGTCTCAGTACTTATTCTGACAATAATATTAAAGACACAAACACAATAAACTTTAAACTAGCCTGCACAGCATAGGGTGACAGTACTCTGGTGATGGAAAAACACTGGTCATGCAGGTATCACTGACAGTGGAGAAGAGAAGATTCAGCTGCTTCTCCAAGAGGATTGTCTGGATTTTGACCACCAGCATTGGCTATTCCTTGTCCCAATGGGAAGAGATGCGCTTCTTGAGAGCTCTCCTGGGAATCTTGACCAAGGTTGGCCTTGGTTGGCCAAGGCCATTCTGACTCTTGAGCTGGTGCTCTTGACCCATATCTGGGTGTTCAAAGATAGTTTGCATGGAGGTCTGAGAAATCTGGTCTAGAGAAAAGTGTCCCTGTCCATGGCAGGGGAGTGGTACCAGATGAGCCTTGAGGTCCCTTCCAAGCCAGGCCATTCTGTGACCCTGTGATTCTGAGAAGGACCAAGCAGACCAGCAATCCCCACTGCCAAGAGCACTCCAGTGTCACTCCATCTGGGACGTGGAGACAGCAGGACATACTGACCCAAGCCTAAAGGGAGCCCGTGGCTGTCACCAGCCAGCCAGCTCAGCACAGGAATTGCCACTGACCTTCCAAGTCTTGCCATGCACCTCTACAACTTTCCAGGTGCAACCTGAAATGTAAAACAGCAGGCAAATAAAATAATGGCTAAATTCTGAACCTCACAGCAACCTAGGGAAAAAGATCAGATATCACACTTCTACACAGGCTAAACAAGAGCTATTCAGTATTCTTTTTAATCCCTTTATTAAAGGGCTTAGGATTTGGCTGTTCCTTAGCTCAAGTAAAATGAGTTTTTAATATTGACGCAGTAAAATCTATGCTGAATACCTAGTACACCCTGAAAGAATCAAATGGAAGGGCATACAAGGTTCAAGGCAAATATATATTGTTGAATGTTGATAAACAAAATGAGCTTATTCCTTGCTCAGGAAAAAAAGTCATGAAGTCTTTTTTTGCATTTGTTCTCTGCAGATGTAATCTGGATGAACACAGCAGCAGCATAACCACAGTTTTATGTAAACCCAAAGATGAAAAAGTCCTTTATTCTATTCCTAGAAATCTTCCCACGTTTGAATCTTACAGTGTATTTCTTAATGCTTTACCAATTTGACTAGAAATATTTCAGCAAAGAGCTGTTCCGTTAAAATACCTCAATTTTCTCTAACACTTAGAAATACCACTAAGGATGCAAAATTTGTGTGTTTTTGTGAGGATGGATGTACATATATTTTTATATATATATATACAAAGGAGGAGGAAAACAGATACATGGAAAAAATACACATATCTAGGAGGTTCATCTTTTGACACAAAACAAAAAAAGTAGTTTTGCAGTGTTTGGAGAGTGAGAAAAACAGAAAAACAACAGTACTAGAGTCACACCTTGACATGGAAAATATTGAAGTATAAATATCTGGGAGAGAGCTGAGGAGTTTGGGCAGAAAAAATTGCAGAAGAGAAATAAGGATTCATGAAAGAAAGACTGGGAAATAATTAAAAGCAGGCAAGGATAAGTGCCAGCAAAGGCGCAGAAAGAAAGATAAGTTCTTTAGCTAAAAAAGGGGAAATATATCAGCACAGACAGAAAATAATTTTCAGTCAGTAAGGTAAGAGAGAGAAGCAGCAAAGTTTCAAGATGAGTTTAATGCTTGTAGTAGAAAGCAGTTAGAGTAGAAACAGATTCTGAGAGAAAGCTGCTGCTTGGGCAGGGGCTTTGTTGGTTTGAGATAAGAATTAGATTAAGTGGAAGTCATCAGCATCTAGAAACAGCAGACAGATTGCAGCAGAAACCAGGGACTATTTCTACCCTTTCCCAACACTTCAGTCACATCTAAAATCAATTATCAATATTAATAGGACTCTTTCCACTAACTTCAGTGTGCTTTTGAGCAGGCCTTGGCAGAGGAGTGCAGATCTGCAGTGCCATTAAAGAGACCTGACAGAAGGATCAAGTTTTCCTACCCTAGTCCTGCATCTCAGACCTCATTTGTAATCTGATCAATACCCCTTTCCAAGTTCTTTTGTTTAAGGATCAATTTCTATTCTTGTTCCTGAGGATGGATACCTCCAACCAGTATTTTGTACTACCTCACAGGCATCCAGGAAAGAGCAACTCTGGCGAAGTGACATAGTCCAGACAACATTGGTCTTTATCAGTTCTGTTATTCGATCAACAATTTTAGTAATGAGACCCAGATGACTCTTTCAGAGAAAAAAATAATGCAACATATTATTAGGAGAGGATAGGGAAAAGGTCAAAGAAAGGAGTTCAAGAGAATAACTCTTTTTGTTGTTGTTTTTTTGCTTGTTTTTAATAAAAGCTTTACATAGCTGTATAAATCAGACAGCTGCAGACCTTAGAGAAAGAGCTGACATATAATCAGTGAAAGCTTTCCTCCAGATAATTGCACTTAACAATTAAATAACAACGGTTATTTAAAAGACAGCAAGGCACGAGATGAATGCATTGATCAGTTTTTTGGGTCTAAAAGGGGTTGAAATGGCCCCATATGATTGCTGGGTCATGTCTCAAGATTGTCAAGGATGTGTGTTCCACCCCAGACTTCTGTATTTCTTACAACACTTCCAAACATTCATTATAAGCATTGCACAAACCCTTTGATGACTACAGGTGATATTTTGCTATTGGCAACAACCTTATTGTCAGAGAAGTCTTTTGTCACTTGGGGTTAGACATCAGTGCACCAAAACGCAGGGTTTCACCCAACACATAAACCCCGGTGGTGGTTAATTCACATCTCTCTACATTCTTATTTTACAGGATCTTTATTCCTCTGAAAAATACTAAAAAATAAATTTAGAAAAAAGAAAAAAGTGAGGAAAAAGAAGAACTTGGGTTATACCAGAAGGACAGCTTAAGAAACAAAAATGGCTTTTGGGTACTGCACAGATTCTGAGAATATTAATACAGAAGAAGGGTTAGGAACATGGGAGAAGAGAAAACATTCATTTTTAGGGTAAGACACAAGATATAGCAAAGAGGACTCTACAGAATTGCTCCTCTTGCTTTCTTTTATTTTATTTTTATTTTTTTTAACTCATTGGCATTTGTAGCACACCAGCATTCCCTAAAATCATGAATGTAGTGTTTACACCTTCTTCTAAATCATTAATGAGACTGCCAAATGAGAATGCACCAAACACAAATCCCTTTTATAAACACTTTCCCCTTGGCTTGCTGCATTGTTATTTATTACCAAAGCTTCTTTATATACTTAGGGCACTTTTCACTCCATCTGACACAATTGAAATTCAAGTCAGTTTGGATTAATTTTGTTCATCAGCTAATTTTATAATTTATTTTTAAAAGTCAAGACTTTCTGGGGGTCTGTGTTTTGAGTTTTTTTTCTTGCTTTCTATTGTTTCTTTTCCCTTTGCTTTTTTTTTTTTTTCTCTCCTTTCTTACCTGCTATATTCTTCTGCATATAAGCCAACAAAGGAGGGCATACATATTATCGATAATGAATATGCTATTCAAATGTATTAAGTGTTTTTCAGATGCTGTCCCTGACATGATGCATTTACACAGTGAAATTAGTGAGATAATTGTAACAGTTGCCCTTCACTGAGAATGACTGTACTTACCAATTGTGTTATTAAACTAATGACTTCACAGGTATTTAGGATCCATCTGCTTCTGCCAAACATAAAAATTATTCCAAATATTAAAAACTGTAAGGGGAGAGGAATCTGGAAGAAGACAGAACACTGAATAGATAAGTAAGGACTAGACAGATGCTCATGTACTTAAATTATATTGTGCAATGGAATATTTGGCTGTAAAACCCTGCATGTCATAAAGCGTGTTCTATATTTTCATGTTTATTTTAAAACATTTTGGGCTGGTTCTTGATACTTCATAGGTTTGTGTCACTAAGGGTCCCACCAGCGTGGGATAGTCTGAGGCAAGTTCTGATAAAATATTTCATTGTCTTCTCTGGCAGCTAGATTATATTGGAAGTGGATGTTCTCACAACTCTGGACATAATTTTTTTCTGTTGTACAGCATGGAAAAAACTATGGAGAAGAAGATTAAGCCTAACATTTATTATCTGATCCAGAGGTGGTCTTCTCTAGTTTCTCTCTCCTTTCTTTCTCTCCCTTACATGCACACATATTCAACCCTTCCTGTTTTTGAATAACACTAGTCCAGACATAGAAAAGAAATACTTAAAAGATTGCTGACAAAGATTGCAGCTCTGTTCCTAATGTTGTCTTTAAAATATTTTAAAAAGTCATTTTTGAGAAAGTAACCCACTAAAGAGAGAGTAATAGAATGATTTGTACTGGAAGGGACCTGACAGATCATTGGAATCAGATAGTTCCAATCCCCTGCCATGGAAGGAACACAACCCACTAAGCCAGGTTGCTCAGTGTCCTGGATACTAAACTGATTTTCCAAAAGACCCAGGAGGCAAGCAGCAGAATTCAAAGCCCAGCCTAGAAATTTACTGTTCTGTATTTTTGCATTAGTGCTACTTCTACACCTTATATTTCAGATTTCACCAATGGGAGATGTTCTGAGTGTATGGTGTTCCTTCCCAAACATTTTTCAGCATAGTATTTTATGACTTTCTGTACTGGGATTTCCTGGAAAAAAAGAACAAGTGTCTACACCAACATGCACCCCAAGGTTTTTTTAATAAACTCCCAACAAATCCCTCTAGATCCCCAAGTAACTCATTGTCAGAAATGCAATAAATTTCTTCACAAAAATGGTAACACTTTGAATTACTGACTGTCCAGATTCTTCTTATCTACCAGCAAAAACGATAAAATAATCAATATTTTTCATTTTCAAAGACTCTTAGCAATAAAGAGATAACATTTTGCTCTACCTTTTTTTTCCCCTTTGGCAGCGGGGTGGAAACCATTTGGCTTCAAATATTGCCATAATAACAATTGCCACCAAGAGCCAGCTATCTGCCCAGGTGTAAATGTCTCTTTACTTCAGGGCTATGCAACCATGTCTTGCTTCATGTAGAACATGATTGGACATCACCATGGAAGATCTGCTTGAAACTCTTGGTTTCACCCTAAAATATAATTTTAGGACTTTAAAAGATTTCAAAAAACCTTAATTAGTCACGTGAAGTAACAACTGTGGCTCTTCTGTCCTCACATCTGTCAAATGATAATAAAAGTACATTCTTTTGAGCTTTACATGAGATTTCTGGCAACAATCTCCCTCAGTATAATTAAATGTAGGTCAAGGTGGCTAAACACAGGGGAGAACATTTAGTTGTCTATGCATAGTCACCCAGAGCAACTTCCAACCTCCTTTTGTCTCTGGGACATTCACCAGTGACAGAAGATCTGCAGGAGATCGATGCCCTTCTGGAGAGGCACCAAGAGCCCTGGGGAAGCAGGTGAGCTCAGAGTGTCATGAGGTGATGACACTTAAATCAAAGACTTGTGTCTTCCAACCATCCGTGGACACAGGAGCATGTTTTTTGTCACAAAAATGGAGGGAGTTTAATCTGGAGCTAAATTTCTGCTTGGAACATTACTTAACTGCATTAGAAATCATTTAACTTGCTAAATGTCAAACTCCACATTTTAGAAAGGCTGACCCGAGTTCACTGTAAGTCTACAGTAAAAGTACTTAGTAGAATTTTGGAAATTTGGCTCCTTTTCTTGAGCATTTTCAGCTGCAAGTGTTCAACATGGCAAAACCCCAGAGTTCTCTCTAAGAAGCAGCGGGGTATTGGGAAGAAGGGTCTTTAATTTATATGTTCTGGCTGTACTCCAAAATCAGTGGCCATCTGAGTTTAACCTAAAAGTTGAATGAAGATTGAAGTAATTGGTTTCTGTTCTCCTTTTACCTTAGTATTTGGCAACCACACATGAATACATGTTTTCACGTGCATGTTTTTGATCTTATTGCTCTGTGTTTCAAGGTTTTCTCTGGGGATCAGTTAATTTTATTTTATCAAGTGATTTAGGTGTATCTGATCCCCAATCTACATATCTCATACTGAGCAGATCAAAAAATTTGGCCAAAAAAAGATGATCTCATAAAAGAGGAAAAGAGAGAGAAAAATGGAAGGAAGGAAGGATTCCAGGAAGGAAGGATTGCAGAAAGAAAGAAAGAAAGAGAGAAAGAGAGAAAGAGAGAAAGAGAGAAAGAGAGAAAGAGAGAAAGAGAGAAAGAAAGAAAGAAAGAAAGAAAGAAAGAAAGAAAGAAAGAAAGAAAGAAAGAAAGAAAGAAAGAAAGAAAGAAAGAAAGAAAGAAAGAAAGAAAGAAAGAAAGAAAGAAAGAAAGAAAGAAAGAAAGAAAGAAAGAAAGAAAGAAAGAAAGAAAGAAAGAAAGAAAGAAAGAAAGAAAGAAAGAAAGAAAGAAAAAGATAAAGAAAGAAAGAAAGGAAAAGATAAAGAAAGAAAGAAAAGATCCGCATTGAAAAAATGGTTCATGCCCATGAAGTCTGTACATCAAAAATCATAGATGGTAGAGATGCTTACTCAATATATTACACAACATTCAAGTTCTTTATTCCATAACAAGTAGCACAGAGATTTAACAATATGCAGGAATCTGAGGTTAAATCTTCAACATTCAAGCAAATACTATGATTATCAGGTTATTTCAGGTAATAATCAGTGTTTCTGGTGGATGAGTGGTTGTTGGTTTGGCTTGTTTTGGTTTTAATTCCCATTAACTTTCTCAAACGAGTCTGATTTCACTCTTATACTTAAATGCAAACAGAGTTTGAGATTATGTCCTCATATTGTTTCTTTCTGCTGTCATTGCAACTGGCACTGACTGTTTTTTGCTGAAATAAAATGGAAAGGTGGAAAGGTAAAAAAAAAAATAAAAAATTAAGAATCTTTGTTAGTTCCACGTGTAAATCGATTTTTCCAAGTGTGTTTTGTAAATGTGTGTCCAGTGATTCCATTCAATCCCAGATAAAATAGAACAATCCCTATTGTTATTCTTTTTGCCATCCATCAGTGAGAAAGCTCAGTCACAGATAAGTGTTTACAAGTCACTTCACCTGAGCATCAGCCCTGTGTACCATTCATGACAGCCAAAAACATGTGCTTCCATGACAGCAGAGTTATATTTGTTGTGGACCATGAAGCTAACCCACCCCTAGGGCCGTATCCCTGGCTATGACAGACCCAGTTTGCAAGCTCAATGTCTGTCATTCTGCATTTCTGATTCTCTGTTTTGTGTCTTTTTGTCCTTGTTTTCCCCTTGGGAACTCAGGACAAAAATTCAGTGTCAGTCAATCACTGAGGGATCTCTTGTACTATCAGAACAATTTTGAGTATATTCAGTGTCACTTGAAGCTCTGGACATATTTTGCTGGTGCTTCAGTAGCTTGTATGAAATGGCCATGTGGAAAAGACATACTTGGGAGACTAAGGTCATATCTCTGTGTGCAAAAAGTATTTTGCTCTTTAACTTGTTATAGAATTTGTTTGCAGTTAATTGACCAAATCAAAAATCCTCTTCTAATCCCAATGCCTCATCCAAATTGTTGTTCTTCATGGATTTCTGCTTCAAGTTTAGTCTACTATAAAGCATTCAGGTATGAAATACAGGGCTGAAAATCCGGAAGGGAATTTTTGCTTTGGTATAGCTAGAGTTTGAGGATGGATACTGTGCATCCAGTAACAATGGCAAAACAATGCCATGTCTTTATTCTTTAGTATTATATAGCACCTGACTGAAATATCTAGCTAGTGTTCATCATCATTCTGACCCACACAAATCAAATTCTGCACAGAGAGAACAGAAATAAAAATTAGATTTTGTGATTCAGATTCTTTAAAAAACATCAAAAAAGAAGCACATTACTATATTTCATTATGCTTTTTCAAAATAATGTGGTTATTGAACTGTCATAAGTACAAGCTGACCTCTGTAGTAACTGATATAGATTACTGAGACTTATTGAATTAATCCCTAATTTTTGTTGGTAAAAGTCTGTTGGGTAAACAGGGTTTTTATTCTGTAGATGAAGATATTCTGAGTCTCATATCAGCTACTTGGAACATTAGAAAGTAGATCAATTTGTGATTAGTAAATGGGTGATGTTTCATCCAAAACTGCAAGATGATTAACGAAATATTTAAGAGCCTTTTCCTTTAAAAACTAATCAAAAAAGTCATATATAATTAGGCATTACATACTAGCACTTACAGGAATGTCTAGCTGTAGATTTTGCTGGTTCTTGCAGTCAGCAAATCAGGAGACACCTCTGAACTTCTGTCAGTGCTCTGAGCTGAGTCAAAGGCTTGTAATTCTCACAGTAAAAGTGACATCTATTAAAAATGAAGAAATAATATTTATTGAAATAGTTCTCTTCTTCTTCTAATCATCTCTAGTGCCTTCTCCTTCTCCTCCTTCTTGCTCTTTTTATTCCTTCCTCCTCCTCCTCCTCTTCTTCTTCTTCTGCTTCTTCTTCTGCTTCTTCTTCTGCTTCGTCTTCTTCTTCGTCTTCTTCTTTGTCTTCTTCTTCTGCTTCTTCTTCTTCTGCTTCTTCTTCTTCTGCTTCTTCTTCTTCTGCTTCTTCTTCTTCGTCTTCGTCTTCTTCTTATTTCCTGCCACGTTTCTTAATTTATAAGGTAACGAGAACAATTGACTGCAGAAACTGGAATAGCTAGGATTTAAGCAGAAAACTTGCTTAGAAACAGTGTACTAAATAGCACTATCAAAATGATTCAGTGCTTGTACTGAGATACAAACACTTTGCAGTCAAATGTCAAGTCAATCTGAATATGCCCTGGAAAATCTACCAAAGAATAGTCTTATCTGGAGAGCCCTGAGGTTAATGTGATGTTTACACTGGGTTTTAGAGGAGAGTGAGTAACAGCCTGGGGTTTGGCCTGAATGTAGTCTTTCCAGCTGTGAGAATTTTAAGAGCTTTTAGAAGGCAGAACATTATGACAGTATTGACAAACGTGTCTGATCTGAGAGGGATTTAAAGAAATTATTTAAAAGGAAGATCCAGAAAAGGCATTGCCTTCTTGACAGATAGATAAAGCTAAAGAGACTTTGCAACACTGCTATCCCAATAACATATGCTTATTGGTTTGCATTGGTATAAAACTACAGCAAAAGGATGTGCACTTTCATTTCCCTCACTTTCCCTGTGAGTCTGTATGGTGGTTTATACAAAGAATCATAAGGTGACAGAGTCAATACTTCATATATAACTTTAGAGCTTACCTAAAATCCTTTCAATCTGCCTATGTAGGGAGCTACACCAATATGATAACCTGCATACTTATTTTAATGACATATTTTCTGAGCAGAAAAGCCATATGCCAGCTTTTTGTCCTGTGCAATGAAACCTAATGAGGAGAAATTCAAGCTATTGTAGAAGATTAGAAAGTGGTAAAAATTCTCAGATGCTCTGGATGAAAATTTGTGAAGTTAGCTGCAAATATCATTGCATAGCCCCTGACCGTAATTTTTAATCTCTCATTGACAAGGAAAAGCTTCCTGGGAGTCGGGACTTGTTATCTTCGTTTTATGGGCCACTGCTCTTGGAATAACAGTGCTGATAGAGTGCTGGTGGTGAGTCAGTTGGGAAGGAGAAATGGACAACAGAGCCACTCAACACACAGAGTGTGAGGACAAGAGAGAAAAAAGCTATTAATGCATCTGGTAAAGAATAACAATTTCTTAATCAGTGGAGAGAGTCCTTGTGAAATAAAATTCATGTAAATCATTTCTTCCCTTATTTACTTGTTCATTTTGATGTTGATCTATTTCAGACTGACGTGAGCTTACCTTCATTTAAAACCACTTAGATGAGTAATGAGAAGTTTTGAGACACATTTCCAGGGAAAGTTTGGAGGCATGCTCTCTTTTCTTTTTCTTTGAAATATATTACCATGCTTGAATATGAATACTGATATCTGAAATCTGAATATCTCAGTTTTGATATCATTAACCGTGACATCTGCCCATGGCAGTTGCTCCTCTCCTGCTACCAGCTCCACCCTTCCCCACATCAGAAAAAGGAAAGCAGTGCAGATTAAAAAGTAGGACAATGGAGATAATCTGTTTTCTAGTTGCATCATACCTCAGCTGTCATATTGAGGGCATTTAGAGATCCAGAAACATGGAGTGGGGATGAGAGCTCCCACTCACTTCCATCTACTGAGGACAAAAATATTGTGTCACACTGTACTGAAGACTGACCTGTTAAAACCAGCAGAGCCCTCCAAATTGTATGTAACACAATTTTGTGCAAATCACATGTGATATGAAAGTCATTCATGCTTCATTCTTTCAGTTTATGTAGTGTTTAAATGACAACCCTTGCACTAGCAATACTTTATATGCCACTCATTTCCCTGATTTTTGGAATAAAGCCTATTTTCTGCCATCTACTCGTTGACATTAATGGCAAAATTTCCACCAGTCTTAAGAATCTAAAGTTGTTAGAAGATGAAGGAAGTTAAAAAACATTTCTGTGCAGAGAGCTCCAGTGCTACAACTGCAGGTAAGGTTTCTGTTTACTCTCCTCATTGCCTTTTTTCATGGAAGTGGGGCATATGTTTATTTATCTGTTTCACTGGAAACAAGCTAATTAGATCAGCTCATCTATGTAAAGAACAAGCAGAAGTTTTGTTGGGAAGTAGACATGTGAGGTGAGCATTAAATTCCTGTAGTTTTACCTTACAGTGAAAATTTAATGCTTGAAGTCCACTGGGATTTTAGTTTTTAGGTATGCTAACTAGCCCATGGTAAGGATTTGCAAGAAAGACCAAACCAAAATCAGAAAATGGGATAGGAAGGTGATATTACACTCAGTACACAGAAGCAAAAGGGCTGCTAGTTCATAGAATTGTCAATATTTTTGACACAGATAATTCTGAAAACATCCACTAGTTTGATATCCATCTGGATCTAATGAGATTTGACACAGTAGACCCCCTTGAACTTCCATCCCCAGAATGTTTTCACCTTGCCTTTTGGATGTGCTCACAAGGGAGATATGTTGGTCCTTTCATGTCAGACCTTAATTGGAGCATACATTCCCTTCCTCACTGCATCTATTTCACTGGGGACTTTCATCAGACGGAGTAAAGGGCTTTTTCACTCTCTCAGCCCCCTTTAATACAGAGCATTCAGCTCCTTCTACAAAGTGTCTTCATTTTTCCCCCCCCTGTTTTTGACGTCTCCTACTCGTTCTACTATTGAAATGTTGTCTTTGTGCAGTCTGTCCTCTGTATTAACTTCTTCTTGTGCATGGATCTGTCTATGGAGTCTGCATTGGAGGGGAGAGTGACGGCTCAGGCTAACTTTGCATTTCATTCTGGCTTTCTACATTTATGAATGTATTTTCCATCAGCACTGTATTATGTGGGAGATTTTCACCTTTCATCTTTTAGCCTGTTCTCCACATCTATTCAGGAGCCTTCATGTCTGTTCCCCACATTTTTTAGACCCAGCGATACACTTTTTTTACTACCCTAAATCTCTCTACCTCAGTCCCACTTGCCTTATCACTTTGACTTTGTGAGTCCTTTTCAGTGAGTACTCCTTCTTTTCCCTATACCCTTTGTTCCTGGGCTTTCTTTTTTCTCTTGTTAAATGCCACACAAAGATGTCTTTCAGTAGACAGAATGGTCCCTATCAGTCTGATAACTGTGTTGGCTGTACTCATATAAACGCTATTAGGAGCCAGAAGATTTGACCTTGCTGGGTGTTTCTCAGTCACAGTTGTGGCTCAGATTTTGGATCTCAGCTGAGCAAATCATGTAAACATCTGCTGTTTTCTGCAAGACTGCTATTCTCACTGATTTGATTCAATTCGATTTGATCCAATTCTACTCTATGTAGAGCACTGCAGTTCCCACTGTACCAGGTATTTCCTTCCAACACCACAGAGACAAACAAATGTCCACCTCTTAAGGGTGATCCTGCTTCTCAGATTCACTGCTGTCAATAAAAACTCTTTTTTGTCAAATCCTGTGCTGAGCTATTATCTCAACTCTTTGACTTCTGTGAAACTCTATCTGCCTGCAGACTGTAAGCAAAAAAGAAAAAAGTGCACATGTAATAGGCTAATTTTATCCACTACTTTCTTACAAACTGTCTAAGAATTCAGTTTTATGAAACCAAAATAATAATATGATGATAACATTGAAGATAAATCTATCATCTGTGAACCAAAAGGTTTTACCTTATCCATATTTTTTCATTTCTTGGATTGTAATAAATTATTTTGAACTTAACTATGTCATTGCAAAGCTTTATATAAAGTACATGATCATGTTTAGAGTGAATCCTGAATTTCAGCTTTTTGTTTTATTTTTTTTCTTTTAAATATGACTCCTAGGTGACTGCTTCTAAAATTGCAGCAAACAATTTTATAATGATTGACTTCTGAATGCAGACTTTAATAGGACTGAGACAGTGAGAGTCAATCTGATTTTCCTAGGCTTTACCACACCTGTTAGGAAAGTGACTTTCAAATTCACAGAAATAATGAATTTCATAAAATCCAGAGGAAATTTATTTTAGATGTATAATTTAACATATATTTGACATGATTCAAATAGTTACTTGTAGAAAAGCAGAAAAGGCTCAATCCTAAAATAGCGTTCGGCATTTATCGCAGAAGAGAGACAGCCAAAATAGAGGCCACCACTCTTGAGACTCTGAGATAGCTAGATAAATCTGACTATTCATTTAGATTGCATTACTGATCAAAGCATACCTTCCAAACTGTGTGTAAAAAAACCACTCCTGCTACAAGAAGGTGCACTCTGATAATAAAATTTAATAATTACTTTTCTAAAGTGTCTTTTTCCCCCAATTAAGAGGCCATTACTGTCAAACACTCAGGTCTTAACAGGTTATGTATCACTGTGTAGTGCACCCAGTAAGGAATGGGCTTTTCTTGCCAGCCTGGTTTTGTAGGATCTGTGGTGCCCTGTACCTTGACTACCGTGGCAATTGTTCTAGGATGCTTGACCCTAAAATCCAGAGGCAGGATGAGATGAGTCAAGCCTCCAAACCACATCGACCAGAGGTGTTCAGAGAGATTTGGTATTGTATGCAAAGTCTAGTCTGGTAGGATGGCCCAGATAATTATTTCTGAAAGATGTGCACGTAGGAGAGTTTTAACTGCTCCAATTTACCAGAACAGCTATAGCAACTCTTCCTTGAATGCTTAGGGAGACAGACTTCTGGAGACTCTTCCACCAAGAGCATACACCTCAACTAGTCATCACAGCATTTTAAGATAGATTGGGTTGGAAAGAATCTTAAAGATCATCCAGTTCCACTCCCTGCCATGGACAGGGACACCTTCCACTGTCCCAGGCTGCTCCAAGCCCTGTCCAGCCTGGCCTTGGACACTGCCAGGGATCCAGGGGCAGCCACAGCTTCTCTGGGCACCCTGTGCCAGGGCCTGCCCACCCTCACAGGGAAGAATGTCTTTCTAGTAGTTTATCTAAATCTATCTTTTTTCAGCTTGAAGCCATTAGTCATGACTTGCTTTAGCCAGCTCTTTTCAATGTGAGCAGCTGGAGAAGTGTTCTGAAAATTTAACCTCTGAGATAACAACCAAACATTTCTATAATCTGGGCAACACTTCAATTTGACACAATATTTATTATGAGCAATAAATAAACCCAAAAACTCCAACATTAGTGACTTGTCAACATTAATTTTAAGTCCTGCAAGAAAATAAGTATCCTTGAAAGGCAAGGGTCGAGGTTTAGAGTGAGCACAGCTTTTGAACAAGCAGCAGGGAATCCTCTGCTTTGGGGAGAGCAAAATGGGTATCTTGGAAGAAGTCCCAGAGGAAAGTCATATTGTTCTAAGTATGACTTCCTAGAATAAAAACTTCACAAAGAAATTCAGATGTGTGCATGATTTAGACTATCATTGGAAATACACTGTAAGAGGAAATATTTTGCGTAGCTCAGTTAGTTTCTCATTTGTTTGAAAATAAGACCCCTGTTTCTTTTTCTCGAAAATAAAACTCTGCCTTTGTTTCAGTACCTTCTGCCTAAGCATTTCAGCATATTGCATTATACACACTGTGAAATTTGGAGGTGTAAATCTTCTCTCTGTGTAGAGTCCTTGTTTTTTGTTTATAAAAAATAGAGTGTAAGGGGACATAAAACGTAAGTGAATCAAGCCCTCAGCTAGCATTTAATTGATAAGAACTAAAGCTAATATTAGATAACAAATAAATGGTCTGTTGCACAGGCATTTAATTAAACACCAAATTAATGCAGTAATGACCTACTGGAACTAACAGCCAGAAATGCTTTACTGCAGGCAAGCATCTGGAATGTTTCACCTTTTTTTTTTTTTTTTCTTCCCTCTTCCCTCCTGTACAAATACATTGAAAAGACACACATTCATTTTTAATACTCAGTCTGGAGGGCTTCTGCTTTGTCCTTTACCCTGTCTGAAACCCTAACATCACTGGACACCAGGCAGTCTTTGCCAGTGCCTCTTTCCTGATAGGCATAGCAAACAAATGGTGAGTTGGTGTTCCTCTCTCTTCCCCCTGCACACCGCCCTTCTGTGTCATTATCTGGTTGAAACTCAGCCCCGTACACCTTGGGTGATTACACACTGCCCAAAAGATTAATTGCAGACAGCACTTTGGATAATGGTCTCAGGTACGAAGCCTTCCATGCCATGCAGAAGGCACAGGAATCAATATATTTCTTTATCTGTACAAGTCCATGTCTATAAAAGTGCTTTCAATCATACCCCAGAATATCTGAGAGGTGTGGGAGGTTAACTCTGCTCAGACACACTTCCAGAAGAAGCTTTTGTCCCAGGAAAAATATGCAAGAATCTTTAAGGGAACTTCAGTCATGATTTTGTTGTACTCTATCATGCCATATGAAATTGTATGACAAAGTAAACTTGTGGGGCTGTTAGTTGGTGTGTGCAAATACACATATATAAAAATACACACATATATATGAGTCTGTGACTCTGCTGACTCTGAGCATTGAATGGACTCAGGTCCACAGCCTCCCTGGCTGTCTCTGCAGTCGCTGGAGAGAGATATCCACCTCCCTTCAGTCACTGGTGGAAATGTTGGGGGAGCTCCACCACTCCTGGCAGTGGTTTTCCCTCCCCATGGATCTGGCAAGGGTTTTGTGTTCCTGTCTCAGTTAATTACCAATATTTATAATAGATGTGTCAGGGCTTATGTGTCTTTCCATAAAAAGTTATTGGTTTTATGATTATTAAAGTGGATTTGCACCCTAGAGATCCAGCTTCTAGGCCAGTCTCATCCCAGTTTCTCCTCTTAAGAAAACAAATCCCCATGTCAAGAGTTACATTTCTCTGTCCCATTGCAATACCATTTGACTCAAACACTCATGCAAAAGTACGAGGTAAGACCTGAAGCAAAGACCACTTCAGCTGCTATCTCACTAATTATGGTCTAAATGACAGAGGAAGTGAAGGAACAAGAATTTGTTTCCCCTCCTTTCACACAGGACTTGATGTATGTTAGAGGTACAGACAATTCGTAGGTCTTGAAGCAAAATTCAATGTCTCAGAGAAGTACAGAAGATGTGACCCATATCTACCTAAACACATTACTCGATAAGATGAATTTCCCAATCAGAAAGGATTTTCGATCTCCAGGTTTTTCCTCTTTATTTATCCATGGGTTTCACAGGCCTGGATAGAAACAGAATAAATCTTCAATCAGCATCTCTGGTGTGCTCATCTTCAGATTTTTAATTTATCAGGCCACACTGAAAAAGTGTTCATATAATACTGACTGCAGTATGTTCCCACCTCTGAAAAATATCAGTTTTGGAGCAGGATTTTAGATATCTCTTCCACAAATTTACATTGTACCGAGTGACATAGATTTGTTGTATTATCAGTAGAATGCTATTCAAAAGAGCCAATGAAGTCTAGAATACAATTCATTTAATCTTAAAACACACACTTTTATTTGTAGGACAGAATAATGCCCTGGAGTCTATTCTCTATACTGATCAGGTCTTCACTGACCATGGCTTAGATAGGAAACAAGAAATCAAGTGAATTGATCACAAACTTAGTACTAGCATAATAGTTATCATGGTAATAACAATAATCATTGTAATAATAATAATAATCACAACAACTGCAAAGAAATTGAAAAGATTTGTAATGGTCTTGATGATTCAGTGGGTGCCTGAATGCTGAATGAATCTTCCAGCCTGTGCCTGGGCATTAAGTGTCACCAGAATCACTGTTTTTCAGAGGAGGGATAAATCTGAACTCTTTCCTTGCCATTACAGACTCTTATCATTTTATAAGAAATAAGGGTTGACCTCAGGGTCTTTGCCACAAGACAAAGGGGAATTATAATCTAGTTACTTAAATTTCTTTCGTAGCTTCCAGTATAGACCTTTTCATATGCTCCACTGTTAGGAAGTAGCACCATTCATTGAAAAAGTAGTTCTTGTGTGTTGTATAGGAACTGGTAACTTCTGAAGACTTTGATGCTAAATGCATACACAAACACGTGCATGGAAATCTATGATTACTCACACACTCTTCAGGCAAATTCATTCCCGTTTATAGTTGCTGACTCTTGCTGTGATCACTTTGATGCTTGGCTTGAGAGCATTTCTACTGATATAAGTAATGCAGAAACTCTTGAACGAGGAGCAAATTCTCTTTTCTTTTCTCAGGCAATAGATAAAGTGCTAGCTAGACTTGCTCTAAACAAAAGCACAGGTAACACCTCCCACCAGAGCATGGAACAGTACTAATTAGTTCATTAAACATCTCAGCATCCCTGTGGGGTAGGTATGTATTTTATTATCCCCAAGTTAGCAGGCAGGTAGAGTTGACTACCTCAAAGACACACTTATGGTAAATGAAGGAACTCTAACGCCTACTCCTTTGTTCTGCTGGGTAAACAGGCAATAGTTCAAGGCAGCTTTAATTCCATGTCCCATTATCTTTGTTGTTTTCTGTATGTCACGTGGCAATGTAACTATAATGTATGAAGTCACTTTCTTCAGTGATGAAAACAGGGATTGTCAAACCCAGATAGCTTCCTGTTATAATAAATGCAGGATTGTTGAATATTTGGGATTCTATTAACAGTCTTTTTTGTCCCCCATGCACACACACCTTTTCCTTTGAGGTTTGAAGGGAAGCATGGTGTGACTTTGAGAACAAACCCGAGACTTTCCAATGCAGCCTGCATTGTACACATGTGTACACACTATATGAGCTGGTGCTACTAGGGATAAGGCATCTGGAATATCAAGTTCAGATGGCTCAGAACCAGATTGAGCTCATAAAATGAACATTACCACAGCCACAAAACTAACCGAGGTAATCATGTACTATTTAGACAAGCAGCAGCATTGCCCTTTGTGAAGGGCTTTAGAATGTGCAAGTCAAGTGTATGGTTGCATAAAGATTGGGGATATTACACCCAGAGAAATCCTCAGAAGACAACAGCATCATTAACTATTTACGTCGTGACTCTACCCATTATCACATTTGACAAACAGTTTAATTTCAAGGAGGAAAAACAAAAATAAAAAGTAAAACAAACACACAAAGACACAAAGAGGGAAAGAAGAAAGCTGTGCGTCAACAAAGGCAGTTCAGAAATGAAAAGCAGGCAAGATGTCAAGCACCTCGAAGGAGAGAGATGGGAAATAAGAGGTTCTGCTGTTTTCCCTGTTCACTTACTTTCAGTTGGGAGAGATCATGACTATTTACCAAATTTAGAATTCATTACAACGTGGCATTAATTTGAAGACATGCACAGAGAAACAAAGAGCCTTTACTCTCTTGTCCTTTCTTCACAGTGAATTGAACAGTCACTTTCAGCAATTTTACCCATATATGAGCAGGATATATCACACCTGAAATGCCCAAGTAATTGTTTGATTTAGTGTTTGTGGTATATAAAATTAGCCCAAGGGATAATTTGGTCTTTGTGTGACTCAGCTGCTACTTCCTTAACCAGACAAGGTTCATAATGTAGCAATTGTTTGAAAAGGCTGAGAGTATAGAAAGCTGATGTGATTTTCCTGGCCGTTTAAAAATGCTCAGGAATACGTACTGCACAACTGACAACAGCTAATGTATGAAATACAAAATGCCTGCACAATTTCAGCCATTTCGGTTAAGGTCAGAGGACTCCTGAGGAAAAACAGACTTCTTAAACATGAATTGTAGAGAGTGAAGGCAATCTATTGTTTTCTTTTCTATGTCAGACTAAGACGAGAATGTATATATTTTTTTTTTTTACATAAGCAATTGTTAGATTTGCCCAGACAGTCTGCTGGGTTGCTTAAATCTTGATAATGATCTGCCATGCAAAGCTAGAGCTAGGATGAGAGGAAAGAGACTCAAGTTGCACCAGGGAGGTTTATATTGGATATTAGGAAAAATGTCTTCACTGGAAGTGTTGTCCAGCACTGGAAGGGCTGGTCCAGGGCAGTGGCAGTCACCAGCTCTGGAGGGATTGAAAATATCTAAAAGGGTGTGATGCCTGGGGATCAGGTTAGTGGTTGCCATGGCAGTGTTGGGCTAGTGGATGGATTTGGTGATCCTAGAGGTCTCTTTAACCCAAACTATTCTATGATTCTGATAGGTAACATATAGAGCCAAGGAGCAAGCTTCTCAAGAGCTATAGGGTAACTCGAACAGATACAACATGAAACTCTGACCAAGAAGGCAGCATTTTCATTTTAAATCAACTCAACAAAACACTTTACCAATCATCCAAATATAATTTTTCTATAGATGAGGTTTCTAAAGGGAATAATATTTTCATTTTGGGAGAGCGACAGTTCCCATTGCCTTTGGTAGATCACAAAAAATTTCACAGCTTTTCATATGCCATCATACTTCAGTCCCCTCAGCTGGGGGAATCTCTCCTTACCCATATTTTAAGGGTGAAAATATGAATAAAAATGCAAACTGTTATGTCAGTCTGCTTTTAAATATATGATATACACACAAGAATAGGAATTAAGGCAACATACTTCTTTAATTCTGTCCATTTCAGTATGTCATTAATTATTTCCCACTGCATTTTTCATTTCCACAAGGAGACTACCTGCTTAGCGAGCACTTATTAAATGCTTTCTTTTTAATTCATAAAGGAAAAAGAGTCTCATATGTTTATTACATATTATTCAACTTTTATTTTGAAGACAGATTCATTTATTTCTTCCCAAGATTTTCAGCAGTTCTCAACAATATACCATCTGTCTGCTTTGTAGGCATGAATATATTTAAATTCACAACAAGACTAAAAACGTACTCTGTAGGTGGGGATATTGAGGCACAAAGCACAAAGAAAAAAATGCTGTCTAATTTCAAGGGTGTGTTTTTATGAAATTAATATGGCCCAATCTTTCCTGTAGGTCCTTTAAGGATGGTCAGAACCATTTCTGAGAGCTTCTTATGCAGCTTCACCTCAGCTGCTGCAAAGAAGGGGGATGAGCCAGGAGGTTTGGATAAACCAGCACAGGCACTGGTTTATCTTTACCCAAAGATGAGCTGAAATGTGGCTGGGGTCAGATGAAGATCCTGACTGGGACTGGTCTGAGCCATGAAAGCCTCTGACATGGCTCGAAATCAATTTGTAACCATTCTTCTCATCTTTTTTCAAATACCCCTTTACACAGTGAATTTCATCCTGCTTCTTTAGTCTCTATTCCTTGTCATGTTTAAATTCTGCCTGTCCCAGGCACCTGCTTCAGAATCCCAGACTCAAAGCTAGATTTCATGCCCAGTTGCAACATCCTCTTCATGCTCATGATATCCTCCAGGATGGCTTTATGTTCCAAGAGATTAAAATTCTCTGCCACACCAAAGCCCATATAAATGGTTTTCTTCCTACCCATCCAGACCAGCTGACTCTTCATGTCAACAGAAACTTTTGCTTCCCTTTCGACCTTCTTTTTTTTTTGTCATAGAATCATAGAATATTCTGCTAGCAGAGACCAGGAGGAATCATCAAAGTCCTGGCCATGCACAGAACAGCCACAACAAACCCACCATGAGCCTGAGATGTTGCTCAAGCACTCTTTGAACTCTGTCAGGCTTTGTGCTGTGACCTGGGGAGACTCTTCCAGTGCCCAGTTTCTATGAAGGAAGAACCTTTTCCTAGT
Source organism: Acridotheres tristis (assembly GCA_037013685.1). Taxonomy (NCBI): domain Eukaryota; kingdom Metazoa; phylum Chordata; class Aves; order Passeriformes; family Sturnidae; genus Acridotheres; species Acridotheres tristis. The sequence continues at coordinate 74,927,423 of CM072919.1, forward strand.
ATCCAACCTAAACCTCCCCTAATAGAAATTCATGCATTTTCTAGTGTGCTTAAGCACTCTGGGTGAAGATGATTTTCCTTTTTCTGCAAGAACTAAATTCTAAGATATCTTTGCTTAGCAAATAATTTCATTTTGGAAGGATCTACAGTCAGTCACAGAGAGACTCCATAATAGCAATATGCATACACATGCACAGATTCAGACATGAAAAAAACACCTATGAACAGCTGCAAAACATAGAAAATTTAAATTTGGTCATAAAAGTGAAAATTATTAAAAACACATGTAAGCTTTTGTCATCCTCCCTGAGAATATTTTAACCAGCAATCCCCACTCTATCTAGAATAAGTTTCAACATTAGTGTAAATGATAAACAAAATATGAAATTTGCATCCCTTACACGACATATGGCAACTCCAGTTATATTTAGACCAAAAAATTTCCTTAATCTGGATTTAAATATTAGCAGACTACAACTTTAGGAGATTACAGTCAGAGTTTTCATGCATTTGTGCATAAATTTAGACATTTAAATCAGTATTTAAATAGCTGAAATATGTCTGGTTTAATAGTTCTTAGTAGACAATTTTGCCCATCTTTTCTGCAGAATTTTGGATATAGTAGTGTTTGTTTTATTTCTAGATAATAATATAATTCTAAAAAAATACAATTTTCTGAAGTTCAACATTGTTTACAAAGTTAAGAAAAATTTAGGGAAGAAGTTCAGTCCAAATAGGGAATACAAAATAAAGTACTAAAACCTTAAACCATTTTTGACAAAGTTAATGTTTTTCTTTTAAAATCTTTTGAACTTCACTACTGCCTCACTATCAAGTCAAAGGAAAAAGACATTATATATAAGTAATATTTTACCATAACTAATGCTCTTGCACATCGAATGGTTGGGAAGAATAAGTGAACCTTCTTTTGGTTTTTGTTTTGGTTTTGCTTTTTTTTCTTTTTTTTTTTTCTTTTTTTCTCTTGTTTGCTTTTTTTTATATATAAAAAATAATGTAAAAATTATTCTTCTGCTCACCATTTATTTTCCTTTATTTTTTTTTTCACTTACCTAGGAACTGAGTTTTTCCTTACTTTCATAATTCTCATGCAATTAATCTGAATATCAGATGCTGTTTTAAAAAGACATATTCAGAAGCATGCCAGCATTTTAAATTATGCTGTTTAGTATTTTTATCTTCAGGAAAGCATGTGGCAGTGATAATTACCTGAATTTGATGATCTGCACAGCTAACAACGCTTCATTATTCTGTGTCAGTGGTATAAACAGTGCCCACACAGTACCCTGCAAAATGTCCCGTTGCAGTAATATCAAGCTGTCATGATTTCATAAAATGCAGATGAAGATTATTTTCCCTGTCATTCTTTGGGAACTAATCAGGGAAATCTACAGAATGAATATAAAATTGAAAATCTTTAAAAAAGAAAAAGTTGTGTGTTCTGCAGAACAGAGAAAACACTGTTTTAGACTGTGGGGCAGGCTGTTTCCACAACTCATCTTAGAACAAGAGAGTTTTTAGAATAAGTATCTTAATTCAAAAAGCAAAATGAAGACAAAGTGATACAATATCTCAAAAAGCACCCGCTCCTTGTTGGGCATTTTTTTTCCCTAAATTGATGCCTTGAGCTTGCTTCCTTGACATGATGCTGCAGTGTCTTTTCTCCTGCTTGACTAGAGAGATAGGCCACGTCTTGTCTGCTGCAACTGCTGCTATATGGTATTTATTTTGCTGTCACTGCACATGATCTGGTTTAATCTTTGTGGACAGCACTGAATTCTATTAATCCACCTCTCCAGACACAGAGAGGAGCCGATTCACCTGAATGCCTGTATTCCAAATGTACAGAAACCAACCCATTAAGCTGTCCATGGAAAAGCCATATCAGAATTTTCTTAGAAATAATCCAAATGTTTCAGGAGGAAAACATTACAGGGACGTATTCAAAGCCTATTGGATTGACTGCCACTATACTGAAGTTAACACTGCAAGAGATACAAGCATAATTCCTGTGTATTCCTTAGAAAGCAAGTCCAGTGCAGCCAACATTTTGAACAAAGTAAATTTTATCATCCTTACATATTTGCTCTCCTTTTTTTGGGAGATGCTTTTCTTCCTAGCTGATGTGGAGCAGAAAGTCATAACTTTGGATAAGTCAGGAAGAGAGCCAAAACGCCACAACTTGATTATGAATGAAATGCCATCTGGATTCCACATTCAGGGTGATTGACAAAAGTCACTAGAACACTCCGTGCCTCCATACCCATTTCTAAAGCTGGCCAAATGGTAATAAAAACGACCTTCCAATAAGGTCCTTTTTTTTTTTTTTTTTTTCCTATTCAGTGTTTCTAAACCTCTGTTAGATCCTTAGACAGATAATGTCATACTTCTGCTTTTGTTCCAGCTTTGTGTGCTTCTTTTCCAGATTGGACCAAGGATGTTAATTGAACGATCTTGCCATTTTCCCATTGTTTTCCTCTGACTACTTCTAACAAATTGTTTTTACAAAACATAGTTGTGTTAAAGTGTATATATAATTTCCTTTTCTGAGAAGTCCTTATCTTTATTCTTCTTGTTAGATCTTCCATGTTAATCCTGGGTCTCACTTCATCTTAAAGAGTTTCATACGTACCACTAAATCTTTTAAAGGCACCACAGTATTTTTTTTGTAGGGACACTTTTCTTATTACTATTCCTATGCTTGATAGCCTCTCCTTAAGATTCCCTTTTAGTGTGTGCTAGAAGACGTTCTTGAACTTGTCCACAGCTATTTCTAATTTTTCTCATCTTCATCAGTCAGTTTAAAGGAGCATAAAATGTCATCTGCCTCATCCGTCACCATGTGTGTATTAATGTATTTATCTGATTCGCTTCCTCTTGCTCATCTAGGCTTGATGCAATTCTGAATCTTTCAGATCTCCTAATTTATTTCAGTCACTCTTCGGGCTTACTGAAGTTGAATTTCTCATGTGAACTAGTCTGAAGTGATGTCATGCTTTAGCAGTTCTATAAGCAATTATCATCTTAATAGCCTGGAAGCCCTGTTTTGTATACTCTCTTTTGGTCTGCAGCCAAGCGAAGAAGTCTGTTTACTCCCAAAAGTCTTCACTTTCTTTATGGAAGCAGGAAAAGAAGCAAACCAAAAAAAGAAACTGTCAAATAAAGTTGACTTTAACGAGTACTTTGGCATTGACCTTTATCTTTGATTGTGACCAGTTGCAACTGATCTATTAAAGTCCACGTAACCCGAGTAGTACATCTGGTTTACGTAGTCAGTACACGACCTCTTTGTCTCAAAGTCTACACCAAGTTGAGCTCAACCTTGCATGAAGCTAGAGAAAAACTTTGACAAACTTCCTTAAAACTGAATTTTTCTCTTGGGTCAAAGAAACTGGTTTAACAAGGGAATATTTCATCTCACTTAAACTTAGAATACTGACTCATGGATCCTAAGGTCCCGTCCCTGGAAGTGTTCAAGGGCAGGCTGGATAGAGTTTGGAGCAACCTGGTCACTGAAACGTGTTCCTGCTCATAGCAGGGGATTTGGAACTGGATGATCTCTAAGTTCCCTTCTAACCCAAACAATTCCTTGATGATTCTAAGCCTTAACTTCCACTGAGGCAATATTTTTAGTTTGCAGATATGGATCCATTCACCTCCAGAGGATGACTGTCTCCATACAGAAGGATTTGCAGTGGCCAGCTCTGAGTAAGAAAGAACAGGAGTTATCTCATTAAATATATGTGCCTGTATCTGAAGACACTCCTATGGATCTTTTTCATGGAGATAACCAACATGTCTCGTATGTAGTTTGCAAAGATCTTCTTTTCATCTTAAACTGTAAATCTCACATTTTCTCACATTTTCTCACCTAGGCCATACTGTAATCTTTACCAGCTGTATTTACTAGAACCATTTTATACATAATGAATTAATTTTAAGTGAGATGAATTTTCTCCTTACAGAATGAGGGAACCAAAAAAAAAAAAAAAAAAGAAAAAAAATCATTAGAACCATAAGCTTGGATTTTTGCTATAAACCATGTGGAAAATTAAGGTGGGATGGATCAGATTTCCATCATTAACAACTCCAAGAACTTTTGATTTTCAACAGCAATTAACACCAAAACAATTCTTGAAGGGAGTTCTAGATGCTGTGTATTTCCACATCTCCCAAGTCACCTTTTAATTTGGTGTCACATTCTTTCCTAGTCAAACTTGGAATCATTCCCCCAAAACGTCATGTTTTCAGCAGGGTAGAGATTTCTCCCTTCCTCACACCTTGCACACAGAGAAAAACACAGATGTGAGCTTCAACACAATTATCAAGAGTTCTAAAATATAAAAACGTTTATTAACTTCCACTTTTCCACTGCTGTTGATAATTTCAACTAGAGTGGAGTCCTTAGGAAAATTTGACAAATCTGAGAAATAAAGGAGAGTTCTATTTCAATTTCCTGGAGATATTTTTGTTGGGAATGGAATTTATACCTTCCCCGTCATGTTAATATGTCCTTTTTCTCTGTTTTTATAATACCATGTTGGTGCATCAGCTGAAGCTGACCTGAGAGTTTCCATGATACAAACAGCCCCTTGTGTGAAGCAGTGAGCTTTATTTATAGTGACAGGATGCTCTTTGTGTTTTTTTTCTATTTCTGTGTTACGCACACAGATTTATTTACAAGTGGAAATACAGCAATGACTACCCTTTGCTGCCGACAGCAGATGAGCTCTGCACTTTATTTAACTGACTTTGTGTCAGCTTCAATTTCTTGACTGCTTGGAGTGCAGGTTCTGTTGGTCCTTCCAAGGTATCCTTTGATCTTGCTCTGTGTTTGGTTTCCTGCTTTACCCCTTGGGCCTGTGGTTTGCTGCAGGACTCCTTCCCCCACCTCCTTATTTTGTGTCTGGAAAGAACACAAGTACACTTTCACATGCATTATTTTACAGACTCCTATGATCATAGACAAAGGGGAAATCAGCTCTTCCTTTACAATGTGCATCACTGTAGCTCTGCTTTGCAGTCATGTCAATAATAAAGAACAATTCATTTTTTTATAGTTTTGACACAGTATAGACCGAGACTTGACTTTTCTTTATAAAAGAAGTCTAAATTTCTGTTGTATCCCTTAATTCCTGAACACTGGATAAAGCTGAATGAAGGTCAAGGGGACTAAATTCACCTTGGTTTATATATTTTCTGGAATGAAGGATGGATTTCCCAGTTGTATGAAGACATCTGATCCCTCAGATATTCTCTTCCCTAACTCACGAGAAAGGAGAATTATCCTGTTTCTGTGGTTTCTGGTCAACTTCTGCCATATTCCTTTGCCTTTTTCTGGTGCAGGTTAAATGAGGCTAGCCTAGAAATATTTTGTAGCTTGCAATGGCCATGGAAACTCCTTAATCAAGGAATGTTCTCTGGTTCTTTCTTCCAATTATTCCAGTGCACTATGTAGGGTACTAAGGTGATGTAAAATTATTAACATTCAGATGCAGGCTCTGGTAATAAAAGTGCTTAATAGAAGAAAATTCTTTAAAAAGTAAGCGATAAATTATGAGAAAATTATTCTTTTAGGTTTGGTACCATAAAAAATAAAGCTCTAGACTTCTCAGTCACAAGGTACTTTCCTCACGTTCCAGAAAGAACCCAGAACACAAAATCACAAGCTACTCTAACCATACAAGATATGCTTTTGGACACACTTTGGTGGTAACTTCCATCAAGCTGAAGTTTAAAAAATATCTTGCATTCAAAGTAATTCTTCTCAGAGCTCCTCCACAGTTGATTAAAAGGAAAATAAAGTGTACAATTAATGTAATACATACATTTTTATATGCATGTCTGTATGTACATCCATCTCTTTGGACCATTCTCTGTGTTTAATAGCATATTTAACCATGTAATCTAAGTAAGAAAAAAATAAACAGATATTCTCTTTACAACAAAGAGATGGAAAAACTGCATTTTTAATTCTGTAAGCAGGAACATATTTAACAATGCAGATGATTGACCCACAAAGGCCATCCTCTGTCTACAAACAGTACCTTCCACATACAGAGCTCTCTGTGACCTGTGTGCAGAGCCTACATCATAGTTTTAGTGCCAGCCAAGTCAGCATTTGTCTGAACTAGGCACGGACATAAGAGGGCTATAGATACTGGAATAGACAACTCAATGCAAAACCAAAGCCACTGTTTATTCTTTAAGTCCAAAAGAAGAGAAGTGGTTTCGTTTTATCTTGCAGTGTTAGATCAGTGGTCTACACGAAATAAATTTTAGGTCTAGTCTGCAGTGTGTATATATGTGTGTCATAAACCAGTTTGTCAACATGTCAACTTCAATAGACATCCTAAAAGCTTCCTCTTATATTTTTCATCAGTTATTTACATAACATGTATTACCATTATTATCATCATTATTATCATCATTGTTGTCATTATTATTATTAATTTTTTGTTTGTTTGTTTTTAAAAAATAAATTAGAAGTTGGCAATAGAAGGCAAGACTGACAGAGCTACACAAGTGGTTCCTCTTACAGCTTGGGGTATATCCCAGCCATACTTTGACAACCTTCTCTTTTTCTTTGAATTCCCTATAAAAGAAAACACATGTAGAGAGATGAAAATTTGCTGCAGAATGATGCATCCAGGTTCTTGACCTGCATCATAAGAGCACCAGGTCTGCTGAGAACATCACTGAGCTCAGCAGTTGTTGGAAACAAGTTGGGTTATAGAAATTTGTGGCTTCTCAGACACTTTGTGAATTAAATAACTGTGATGTAAGCAATCACTGAGTGATGCCTCAGCAACTAGGAAAAATCATATTTGGAGAAGACAGTCAGATAATGAGATGGATATTAGAAATTGCATCTATGTACCACAGAAATTAAGAAAAGAAATGCTGAGGACATAAGGTACGGAAAGGCAAAGTTCATAATTTTTTAAAGTTTGAAGTCACTGACCAAATTCAGTCTGATTTGAAGTTTTATCATCCTGAAACTTAGCAAATTTTCAGTCCATGTGGAAATGAAGTCCAATAATGACATATAGCACCTTTTCTTTTTCATGTTTTAATTGCTTTTTAAGGTACATATCAAAGTAGGACACAATTGTCAGTTCATATATTACTACAACAATATAGGGAAGATATATTCATATTTAATCAAAATTTAATCAACTGTAATAAAAGTGAACTATATAAGTGAAGATAAAGTAAAATTTCATGTCTGCATTTCAAGGATGTTCTCTATTTTCAGGAAGTCCATATCTAGTCTTTCTACATATCTGTGTTTAATTATTTAATTGAAAGTTTCTTTTCTGGAAGGGCAAATCCAGGAAAATCTTTCTCACACCAACCTCTTCCAAAGCCCAAAATATGGCTTTGAAAAGCATAAGTCAACAGTCTACTAGGATAGGGTGAGTTTTCTGTAATGATTCACCCAGAGTGCTTGGAATTAATATAGAAACTCCTCAGTGGCTTTGCATGACCATGGCTGAGTGCAGTCAGTAGGCTTTGTCTTGTCAGAGTGTTTGATATAGGTCACAAAACTTATCTGGGAATTGGAGGAAACCCTTGGATCATCAGGATGTTTCTGCTATGTTTTGCTACCTGTTCAAACCACAGTCTCACTCTGAACTGCAGTGTAGTCATCTTCCCTATACTCATGTGGGACTGATATTTCCTTCTTTGCACTCTCAGGTCAAATGTCTCCTCTGCTACTTTTCTGTACCCCAGATACATCCTTCATTCCTCTTAATTCAAGTGCTTCCCAACTCAAGCCATATCATTACCAAAGATATTTATTTCTGAAGAACTACTAAATTTTCACATTTATTTCACTTAACATAACCCTGGAAAATATGATTCCCCAGAGAAAATATAAATTCTACTTATTGATATTCAGTGTGATCAATTTTCTTATCAAATCCTTTGTCACTACTTCAGTAGCTCTATTAACCTAAAAATCATATAAACAAGAAGAGTTTATTTTCTGTTCAGAGCCCTACATTCCCAAGAGCTCTTTGTACAACATAAAACTCTGCCTTCCTTTCAGGTCTTTGCCTGAGAACTTAGGCAAAGCAATTCTGATCTTTATAAAGAAAGTAACTGCTTCCAAAAGGTAGTTCCAAAATCACTCACATGATTTTTGTTTCTGCAGTCTTTCATGATGCTTCTTGCAAAACCACATCACATTTCTCAGATTCTTATGCAGATATTTCACTCTTTTCTCTCAGTATTTCAAGTACTGTCAAGAACTTGTTATTTTCTTGTTGTCAAAACTTGAATTTTTGTCTTCTTATTATCTTCAACTTGATAAATTTTAATGTCTTTTTCTAAGTTTAGGTCAGAGTGCTCTAGGACTCTTGTCTCACTTTTCAGTCTTTGATTTGTACAGTAATCTGATCTCTCATCGGAGATTCATTGAACTCTCTGAAAATATTCCAATCACTCATGAATTTTTCCTCAGCTCTCTTCCAAGGGATCCAAAATTTCTCTCTAAAGACTTCTGTGAAACCAAGCTCTTTCAAAAGTTAATTTTTTCCAAATTTTTTCCAAAGTTTGGGAATTTCTTAGTTCTTTACCAGAGGTACCTTACATTTTTTCATTCATGTGTAGAGTATTCAATTAAATTTCCAGTTTAAGCTGCTATGCTTTGTCATCTATAAAGTCCCATTTTCTCGTTTTTGCTATCTAGGTGCAGTTATCTGTAAGTCCATTCTACGTAAAATGTAAGTTTTCTATCTGGCAGTTAACACAGAACAATAGTAGTAACTCTGAAGAAAATAATGTCAATTATGAAGTATAGCAGGTGAGATAATGTGTCAGCCTTGGGACACTCTTGTGAGAGGCAGGAACTTCTATACATAACTGCTTGCCAACCCATCAAACCCTCTCAATTAACCAGAGTGTTCAGTAAATGTAAATTTAGAATTCCAGTCCTTGAAGGGTAACACACCTTTTCACACATAAAAATTCTGAGCCTTTCAAGACCTTAAAACTGCAAAGTATGAACAGAATCATACACTCATGCATTCATGCAAGGGCAAGACCACAAGACAACAACATATTTTGAAAGATATATAAAGTCACTGTCGTTCTCTAATTTTTGTCATTGTGAGCAGTGATGAAACATAGTGTTCAAGAAAATTGTAAGATAATTAAGCTGGGTCCAAGGAATAGCAACAAGAAGGATCAGAGAGCTAGAAAATACAACCCTTGAAGAAAAAAAGCAGAATATCTTGTGTTGTTAGACTTTAAAAAGAGAAAACTTTGAGAGGAACGTGGTAGCCAGTCTCCAAGTACAAGAAAAGCTGTTGCAAAGAGTAAAAACAATCTTTGCTCTCCATATCAATGCACTAGAAAAAACTAGGCTTAAGTTTTTGTTCAATTTCTGAGTAGAATGCATACTGGAGCGCTGCTGTTGATTATTTAGCAAAGTTGTGGACCCTACACCATTCTTGGTCCATTCTTGGACCAGCCATCTGTGGCTTTTCATAGACTTCATCTACTTTGCAAAAGTTCTGCACCTGAAGGTAGTGTCTGGCTTCCAGTTGGAGTTCTTCAGGGTGATTATATCTACTCTAAGGAAAGGCATCCCTTCTTCCACAGTTAATGCCATGTTCACACTCTCTGTAGGTCTTCTCTGGGCCCTATCTGTTCTCCTATGTAGCTCTAAAATGATCCATGTTTGTATGTTTCTGGTTTATTTCACATTTAATGTATCTAAAGTGCTGCTGCAGTCCCTTATAGCTGTGTCTTTTTACAGTATGAAACAGACACCATGTCTTTTGCTCCCTAGAGAATAGCAGGAAAACCCATGGCTCTGTGTGAAGATATAAAGGAGAACTGTATAGGGCAGAAAGGTCAAGCCAGCACAGCCTGGACTGCATTGCCAAGAGATCAGGTGTTTAGAATGTTGCTCCTCCCAGGTTACCCCTTGATTTTATCTCTGAGAGAGTGAACTGTGGTGCTCCAACACACAAGCAGAAAACAACAACTGTGTTATGAGGTAGATGATGCCCTGCAGGAGAGGATTGGCTCCAAAGTGCTCTACTAGCAGATGTTTTTTCCCTGTGGTGGAGATGGGCTTTATTGACTTGTGTGGACTGCTTAAAGATTTCTCAAACATACACAGAGGTCAAAAGATCACACAGGTTCCACAAGAACCCTGCCAAGATAATTCTTTATGATTCTTGTGTTGTGTGCTATGAACCTAACTTGATGCTTTGACCCCACTTCACAGTGATAGGCAGGTAATGGTAGTTGCCCTTCAATTCTGCCTAGGATGCCAAATTACAGAAAACTTTTTCTGATTCCTAACGAAATGATTTTTCAACCTATGAGAGTGGAGGATCTCGTCCATTAGCTTTACTGAAGGACGGGAGAGTAAGAGCTGTTTGGATTCCACTCCACTTGGGATGGATTTCCAGGCTGCCATGCACAAACACTGCAGAGGGAGTGTGTACCTTACAGCATCACCACTGTGGGTGCCTCTGTTGCCTTCTACACTGGCTGTGCAAAAAATACAGTGACGAATGCAGCCAGGAAAGTTTGTCTGACATCTTCACGTGGTCTCACTGAATGTGAATGGGTGCCTGATTTTTCTGCTCTGAGGCTGATTGAAATCATTCCCTTTTCTCAAAGTGATTCAGTCACTTCACAGCAGTTTAAGCAGACACTTCCCAGCATTTCCAGTGGACTCACCATGTGGCAGTGGCTTGGTTGTTGCAATGTGATAAAAGCATGAAGGCTTGCTTTTATCTCCTTACACCAACATTGATTTGCAGTAAACTTTTTCCCCATTGCCCTTAGAAAAGGTGAAGTCAACAGCATCCCACGCTGAATCCAACTGCTCTTGCTCAGAATGTGAGAGTGTTGCTTTGTAATGATCATAACAAACAGAGAATCCCCTGCTAACTTTTCCAACGCACCATGCAGCTTGGCATTTTCAATATATATTTAAAACAACAAACCAAGACAAGCAAGTGCCTTTCCCAGAAATTGCCAATGTATGCTCCGAGATATCTTGCATTTTGCATTGTGTCAGTCTGTGTCAGAGGCTTCAGGAAAGGTAATATAGAAGATGAATGGAAGTCTATCATCGCAGTGCCAAGATGAAAAAGTGACAGCTCATAATGAAAAGAAAAATAGTTTCCATTTTGGGCCTCTGTAAGTAAGAAAGTGACAGAGCCATGGGAACTGTGAGGCTGAAAAATGGTCCCTTTGACAGACATGCCTGTAAGTGAAAGTGCATGGGATATAATACTAGCCATAATATGGGGAATAATGATTATTTTAGGGATCACATGATTTTGAATAAATCCTTGACTGCTCCATGGAAAATGAAACTGAAAGAAAACTGGGAAAAACTGTAGCTTCATTTACAGAATAAATGACCTAAGGATGCTTTTTTGGTTTCTATATCTGTGATTGAAGCCTTTGAAAATACTTCGGATATACACAGGGTAACCAAAATAAGAGTTAAGAGCTTCTTGTAAACCTGAAATGGGATGGATTGCTCATTTTTTTGAAAATAGAAAAATGCAAATGCTGTAAAAGAAGGCTCAGGATGATGAGGGTGAAGATTCTTCTTCTATAAAATCTTTAATAAAACTTCTTTTTAAAAAATCCACATATGAAATTTGTTTTCAGGTGAGGTGAAATAAGAAATATTTCCTACTTATGGAATTGCTAACTAAAACAATATCTACAGAGGCAAGTCATACCATGTACTTAAGGTTTAGATTAAAAGTGCTGCAAAATGCTATGTGACATTCTTCTTTTCTGCTTAAATGGGTGCTTAAAGTCAGTCGACTTTAAGGTGACTTAAGACTGTTAAATCCATGTAAATCAACATAAGGCTTTGTGTAGGATTCCATGTATCTGGTTTAGAACTGACTCTGATAAAACCAGTCTGACATCACCTGACTTCCAAGGCCTTGGGGCAATATTCACCCCTGTGCAGAGGGCCAGCAATATCGAGCTTAAAAGGGAATTACATGGTGCGTGAATTCCACCCTAAAGCATATTTAAAATAGTTTTCCCTGCATGGCTTCTTTCTTCACCAGCTTTCCTCAGGAGGAAAGGTTAATAAGGATAATACTTTCTCCTTCCACCTGAGTGTCTCTTTCAGGATCTCAGTGAATTCTGAAGTTCTTAAAAAAGCATTTATAGACTTTTATAAGGCATTGACTGCAATTCTTTTTGCAAGCTCTTTCAGAAAAGTAAAATTCGAATAATAAAATGGAAAAAGGATAGACAAAATGGATGTTTGGGTTTTCTGTTTGGGTTTTGGGTTCATTTTCTAGACAACTAGAAAACTAGGAAACTGAGGACCCAGATGAATGTCTGCTAGAAATACTTTGTGTTCATTTAGTGCCTTGTGTTCATGTAAAAATTAGAACCATCTTGCAATACCTAAAGTCAATGAGAAAAGTCTACTGACTTGAACTGAAATAAAATTATGGTCTAGGGAAATAGCTGAAAGTCACACCATGCACAGTGTGAAGATTCTTTACTGTCTGAAGATTAGAAGCTAGCTCTTTGCCATCACCACAATTGTCTTTCTAGCTTAAAGAGACTTTTAACATAGCTAAACAGGGAAAGAACATGGACCCTATGGTCTAGCATTGAAAGAATTTAAACTTCTATCATGAAAAGAAATTTTAGGCTACTTAAAGAGACTATAACTAGGACAAATGGGATGAATTTAAGGGAAGAAAAGTCTGACAGTTAGGGGGAAAAAGCCTTTCCTAGCAGTGAGGACTATTAAACTGCAGGATAGTCTCCCAAGGGAAGTGGTGAAAGCTCAGTTTCTTGAGTCATTTAAAACTGGACTAGACAAAGCACTCTGGAATATACTCCAGGGAGCAATCCTCTCTTGGCAAAGGGATGCACAAAATAACCCAATAGATCTCTCCCATCTTCCCTTCCTGTGATTCTCCTATTTCATAAAGCCTTGTGATTGAATGGAGAGCAGAAAACTTTAACCCCTTTTTCAGAAACAGAAAGCATGTTTGACAAGATATTGTGAGAGGAAAATCCTCTAGCAGAGAAGAGAAAAAGCTGCATTTTTCTTAGCAAGTTATCAGCTTTTCTCTATTTAGGGTGAAGAATTGTAAAGGATGGTCCAAGACTGCCTACTGGATGGCTGCCATTTTCAGTACAAGTCAATGTTTGTTTCTCAGCTTCTCTAAAAACTCCAGTGGTATAGATATCACACAGTGCTATAGTTTTTTTTCAGGTTGTTTGGGATATTTTTAATTTTTTTTCCCCTCCAAAAAGGATGCAACTAAATTCTTAATACCTGAATTATTGTCCTTTTAAAACAGGATTGACTGGCTGCTTTCAGCAAGCTGGGCTTTGATTCCACCACATCCCTGCCCAGACTCATGTTGAAAGGGAGCTACCATCCCTACCCTTGCATGACCCAGGCCCTGAATCAACGTTAGGAGCTGTTGGGAGTGAGGAGATATTACACTCCACTATTCCCCTTCTCCCTCGAGCAGGTGGGGAAGCAATGGCCTTGGCTTCTGCCTTGCAAGGCATCAGCCAAGGGCACAGAGCAGGTGCAGGTGATGCTGTAATCTGCTGCTGCTGGAACCATAAATTCCCTGCATCTCCTGCACCAAGGAGAAAAGTAGGTGACTCTGGAGGGAGAGAGGAAGAGAAGTCAGGCTCTGGAAAAAAATTCCAGAGATGGTCAGACTTCTGTGTAGCTATTCAAACGGCTTAAAGAAATTATTTTGTATGAGTTAAGGAGGCATTCATTAACATGACATGTTTTTTTAAAACTTCTAGCTGTTGCTTCTACTCCAGACCCCACTGTGAAAACTTGATGCAAAGACCAGTTCATCCCTCCAAGCTTGGAGAAGGCAGCAGTAGAAATGCCCAGGAGCTGATCACAAAGATGGTAAAAAATAAATGAATTAATTGTACCATAAGGTATTGCTATTTTTTATTTACTCAAAAACTTGTCTGGAGCCTCCAGACTGAGCTTTTCCCTGAAAAAGAAGCTAGCACATACATTGACTTTCGATACTTGCACTTTCAGATGACAAGAAGATAAAACCTGGTTGTTCTGGCTCCAGAGGTTCATAGGATAGGATAATGGGATGATGTGGGATAGCTCAAGATGCCCAGGAAACCATAAAGAAACACAAGAAACATATAGTGACACTTCCTCAGGGTATGTCCCTCACCTCCTGCAATTTTCTGTTAAATCTGCAAGTTGAATCATAAGATATCTCAAGCTGGAAAGGACCCACAAGCATCATCAAATCCAATTCCCTGCTTTTCATATGACTACAGAAAACTAATTCCTGCTACTAGAGCATCAATTAGATGCCCCTTGAACTCTGGCAGACATTTGCAACATTCATTGGAAAAACAAAACTTTTCCAATAACTTTTTGAAAGCCTGAAAAAATTTAACATCCATAATGAACCATAGTAAATATTTCTAAAGATTAGATGCTTATGCAACCAGCTCTTTTTGAAGCTGTCTGTGGCCAACTTAATTTCACTCTTTCCCCACTGTCTTTGCTATCACATGGCAAAGCATGTGATGATGGATACAGCAGTATGTCAGCTGTAACTACCTCAAATGACATAATTTCTTATTTATGAACAAAAAGCTGTTTAAGTTTGTAATTGTAAAAATAGTCTTTTGGGAAGAGGATCCCGTTTATGGCAACCACAACTAAAATAAGACAAATAAGTTCCAATTCTACCCACATTTGCAGATATATCTGTCACAAAAGCATGTGACTGAGGAAGGAGTCATTTTAGTTACTCAGATGCCAGTGGAGAGCACCAAAGGGCTGAGAAAGCACTCATGGCTTAGACCTTGTCTTCCTTGAGATGACAATCAGGCATTAAATTGAAAACTTCGTAATCTGAACTTGAAAGATACACAAATTTGGAATCATTACTTGAGAATAAGTGGACTAAAGGATAACTCTGTTTCCTTTTTAATCTGAGTGGACCTTGCTGATTCTGGAAGATGTTTGAACTGCTTGAGCCTTTTCATTCTTTTCCAGTCAATGGAACTGGAGGAGGGGTCTTCAGCAGCTCAGGCAAACCTCTACATTGGAAAAAATTTGATTGAAATTTCCATTGGAATGGAAATATTTTCTCGAGGGGGATGTCCATTCTTAAAGAATTTTCAACGTCCTCTCTGGGATAAAATTGCACTGACATTCTCATTTCATTGTTATTTAAAAATATTAAATGACTTGTCACTGTTCAGCCTCACTTTTTGAGAAACATGCACTGTAGCTAGTTCTCTGTTGATCCTTGCTGTTCTGACAAAACACAGCAAATCTGCTGCACTCTGTTTGTAAGGATTAGAGAAATGCTGCCCAGAACTGGAGTTGGTAATTTACCAGGAGCCTGAGCTTCGTGCTGGATTTGCGCAGAGCACGCATCTGTTACAGAAACCTAGCCCTCGTTTTTGTCTTCAAAGAACTCTGCAAATATTGAACCATGCTGAAAACTCCTTTGGATAAAGAAACATGGGGCAGATTCACTGACTTTGATGTGTTATAGCTCCTCTGCTTTTGGGTATGATTTCCATGTCTGAAGGAAAAGCAACGTTGCAGCTTTTTTTTTCAAAAGTAATCCAAAATATTGAAGGTATTGGTAAGACCATGTAAGGAAAAGTATGTTTAAAGTCAAATTAGAATAACTCAAAAAAGTTGTGTCTTGCCACTAAGGACTACTAAAATTCAGTTTTCCATCCTTGACAGAGAGACATGGCTGAAGACATCCCAGGTAGTTATCTCCAAGACTGACAGGATCTTTCAGTACTGGGACTTCTGCCATCTGTCTCCCCAAATTTCCTGCTATTCTTTGCAAACTCCTCTACAAGATTGGCCAGATCCTACAGTTCTGGCAACCAAAAGCCATTTCCCAGACTCTGAGTTTGCCATGTTTCTGCTGACCCATGAGCAGCATACTGGACATCTCCAGACTGCCTTTTCTGGAAGAAAATCACTTTTCCTAAACTTTGCATTAGAAAATATATTCCATGCCACTTGTGGCAGCTGCAGTTCGTATGGATGATTGGTTAGAATGGATAAAAACAGATTTCCCAAACCAACTGTATTCAATGCAACATATTTTTCATATGTTTAATGGAACAGAAATTTTTATTTTAAGAGGCATTTATGAGCACTGCTAGCTCTCTGCCTAGGGAGTGAAGACCTGGTAGGGGGGAGAACTAGCAGGTGTAAGAATAAAATTAGTTTTATCACAAAATTGGAAAGGAACTGAGATTTTCTCTCCCTACTTCTGCTCTTAGCCACTGATGAAATACAGTCTTTAGCCACCAAAAAATCCTCCTGTGCTCACTGTTTAACCCTCCTGTGCTCACTGTTTAACCATTTTCTGGGGACCTGAGGTTAAAGCACTTCAGTGCTGGCACAAGCAACTCAACAGTGCTGGCATCACAGCCTTTGGTTTGAGCCAATACCATTAAAAAGAACAATTCTTCATTATCAGTCCTGGAAGCTTCCTCCAGCAATTCGTGCTTCAGAGAGTCAGGGAGCATTTTGTACTTCTGTGGTGAGTCCTTGCAGCCCCTCAGCACAGGAGATGAGACAATCCTGTCCTCTCTGCTCATGCCCTGGTTCCCAGGTTAGTTTTAGGGGGAATGCAACACTTTTCCCAAACACCTCCTTTTTCCTTCTATTAACTGAAAGAATATGAACCAGAGATTAAAATAAAAAAACAAAACAAAAAAAACAAAATAAAACAAAACAAAACAAACAAAAAAAAAAAAAAAAAACAAAAAACACAAACAAACAAAAAAAAAAACAAAAAAAACCCAAAAAACAAAAAAACCCAGAAAATGGATTTTCTGTCACATGATTCCTATTATTATTATTATTTTGTGGAACAAAGGAAGGTAGGGAAGGTAGCAGAGCTCCCATATTAGTCTAGATCTGGATGTTACTTGAAGTGTGTTCACATCACCTGTTAATGTCACCTTGCAGTCAGAGGAGATGCATTCAAAGAGCATGAGCACCGATTTTTTCTTCTGAGTATACATTTAGGGGTCTGTTTGTCCATGTTGTAATGAGATTGAACAACTGATTTCAATGAAAAATAATTTCAACTTTACTTAGAGCCTTGTAACAATGGCCGGTGTGATACTCAGTCTTACTGCAATCATTTTTATCCAAAACATCAACCAAGGGATCTTATTAATGCAGACTGTCTCAGAATTGTACCACAGTTTCTGGGTAAAAGCTCATTCTCTTGGCAGAACCAATAAAATTATTCCTTCTTGGTCAAACTTTGACAGGACAATTTTAATTCTAAATTTTCAGTTTCCCAAACAGAGGGAAAGGGTGAGAAAGAGATTACTTGTGCTTCAGTCCTCTTTAAGACTGAAGTTCAGGTTGGGGTAAAAAGAAAAAAAAATTTTTTTTCTTCCTAAATTCAATTAATTTTGCATGCTAAAAAAATACACAGCTCCATATAGAAAAATGGAGAAACAATTTCTAACCAAATTGGAGAACAAACACATCAAGAGTGGGAAAAATGATGCCTCCCAGCAAGAGGAGTAGGAAGGAGGAAGATGAGTAAAACTCCCTGAAAACAAGAGTAGATAGAAATTGAGAGTCGTATGAGATGGATAAATAAACAGCAAGGTTACAAGTTCACAAACCCACCCTGCAGGCACTATTAGGACTTTAATTTGCTTCAATCAGCAGTGTACGTGGTGTGTGTTTACTTCAAGGGGAATGGAGTCGATTTTCTGCTTCTGACTTAATATGCTACCAACATATCATGATGCCTGGCCAAATTCACCAAAGCATGTCTTTGCTGCTCTTCACTGGATTGTGTTCAGAGACACTTGTGGTACCTGTTAAAATACTTTAATGAATCTGATACTCATGAATGGTGCTGAAATGACAGCCTTGGAAATTGAAGTCTTCTATCAAACTACAGAACTCGCACAGTATGGATGAAAATACTGCCAGGTTCTGCCATGCTATCCTCTCAACGTGTCTCAAATTTAACTTGGAAAAATTATTTCTGGTGGTAGTAGCACTTCAGCCTCAATCCCTGGTCATTTCTTCCTACTTCAGATATAGTTGCCAGCAACTATATGGATTATCTCGGAGATTTTATTCTGCAGACAGAAGCTGGGCAAGACATTTCCAACAGAATTATTTCTTATCAGAAAAAAGCAGTTGCATTTGAAGCAGAGTGCTCTGGGAAAGTGTTAAAATTGCAACATTCTCAAAAGGCAGGTGCTGAAACAAAATGGATTCTTATATATTTAATTATATCTTTAGAATTAAATAATGGCTTAATTGTTTTATAATTATTCATGTAATATGTTTTATGTCATGTACCAGATTTTGCTATTCTTGAAGTGAAGCATTTTGTCTTATTAAATTTAAGAATCTAAGTGCTTCTAAAACGAATGATATACGAATTTCGATAGTAAGATCAATTTCAAAACGGGGAAAATATTTTGACTGAAAAATAAAAATAGCCCAAAATATCTTTATTAATTTTGGAGGCTTGTTTTCTTTTTTTTTTTTTTCTTTGTTTCTTCGTGTTTAATCTTTTGTGGAATGGGAAGAGAGCAGCCCTGTTTCTATGTACTCTATGTCGGGCAATAGTGATGTGGGAAACTGGAAGGAAAGGAGACTGTGGGGCAAATTCAAATGTTGGCAATGATATGCCATTCAAGAATATTTTGGAAATGTTGGAACCCCATGTCAAAGCAGAAGGACAATAACCTTAGTATGGAAAATGATTTTTCTATTATATATCAACTTTACCTCTGTCCCGATTGCTCTAATCTCGGCTGGGTGTAGTGATGGGAGGGGCAGGAAGGGTTGTGATCTCACAGGGCAGGGAAGAGACCTCGATTTCTGCTTTCCAAAGGAGATTGTAGCAGGAGAGGAGGAGAGGGTGAAGGACAGATCCCTCTGGTGCAGTCACAGAGATGAGGGTGGGAAAGGAGGCTCTGCTGAAAGGCACACAGAATGAGCAATGAGAAAGTTAAGAGAACTCTGAAAAGACCATCATGCTGATTGTGCAGCTCTCCCCTTGGAAAAAAAAAAATGATGTCAGCTTAAATGATAGGTTGAAAAAAGAAACAGAAGAAATAATCCCTGAAGGAGGTGTCTGAGAGTTGATACAGCAGACCTTTACACAGAAAAACAATGTTCATGGTGTGTACCAGCTGATCGCTATTCTCTCTTCTGACCTTTATCTTCAGGTGTGTGGACAGACCTCAAAACTCACTCGTGGCTTTTTCATCTGAGACTTATCTTTCTCTTCTACTTATCACATGCCTTCTACTTATCACAAAGCAGTACTTGGCCATTACCATCATCACAGATAAAAGAATTATTGCATTCTTGATACCCTCACTCTCACTCTACTTGATTTCTTCAAGTAGATTGATTTCTTCAAATGACAGACTACACAGCGTTTTGGGGGGGGTTTATACTTATTGAGACCTTGTGGATCTGCCAGCCTTTATTTCATCTGACTGCTTTCTGAAATAACCTGTTCTGGGAGATGCAGCTTTCAAAATAGGGATAATTCTTGATTTGTGAGTTTCAGAAGAGAAATAATCAGTGAGCAATTAGTTCAAAAACAAAACTGGCATAAATTGCCAACACTATGTGCATGACTGAGTCATTTTAACTATAAGTATCCCATTTGCTCCATTTTGCTTCTAGTCCTCTACTGCCCAGTTTTTGTGGGTATCCTAGATTGAGTAGTGCCTGAAAACTCAAAACAGACTAACCAAGAAGGCCAGTCCTGGAAATGTCCTTATTACACAGCATTTCTAACTCAGATGTTAAAAAATATTTTTTTTTTTTACCTTTTCCCCTCCTGAGAAACAAGTTTTGAAAAGTATTTCCCTTTTGTGGGATACAGAATGGCTGCCAGCACAATAATGTTGTGGCACCCAGTACCATCTGGAGGACTAGATTCCATGGTCAATTTCTGGCTAATTTTGTCAGGTCAACTGTGAAAAACTGATATTTGCCATCAGGAGCATACCCAGATTTGTTTTTCCACACTTTCAAGTTTTAATGGCCCAGGCTTGAGAAGCCTTCTTCATTAGCTCATTAGAAACAAAGGCATGTCAGAAGCAAGGTCAGAGGCACTGTACTGCTTCTATCTCCTGGATAGATCCTGTCTTGTGGGGCTATACAAAACAAAACCACAAAGAGGCTTAGAATTTTGTTGAGTTGGTTGATTTTTCTTAAATGTTAAGAATTAATGTAAAGCTAGCATCACAAAGAGCTTAAACAATGACTTTATTAATTAATAAACTCCTACATTAAACTTTGGGGCTGAAGAATGGAAGGACAGGACAGGACAGGATGGGATGGGTTAGGATAGGATTTCTCAAATTCTCCAAAAATGTTTCCAGATGTGCTTCTTATCAGATAGCTGTACCAAAGGGACTGAGGGAAGTGACTGTGCAGTTACAGAATTCATGTGCCAGCTCAGTTCAGGCACCTCTGACACAAAAGTTGAACTGTTCTCACAGAAGCTGACTGATGAGACCAACCCCACAGCCACATGGAATCACTTGGAAATGCTCAAAAGTTGTGTGGATGTGGCACTTGGGGTCATGCTGTAGTGGTGAGCTTGGTAATACTGGGTTGAAGTTTGAATTTGATGATCCTAGAGGTCTTTGCCAACCCCAAAAAATCTATAGGTCTAGGACCCTGACTAATTGGCCTCGCTGTTACCCAAAGGTCTGAGCCATGTCTGTGTTTTCAGAGACAGTTAAACACTCAACAAAGTGAAAAAAGTTTAACTCCTATACCTGCTGTGTTGGGCTGGACTCCTGGCTCTGATTTGCCAAAACTCCTGCCTCAGACTGTTTTTCTCCCAGGAAAACCCTCTGTTGCAGCTCCTAAGCCTGCCCAGTGGTCCTGAGGCTCAGCTTCCCATCCTTCATCCAGCTACTGCATCACTGCAGGACTTCTGCAGACCCTCCTTCGGGCTCATCACTCAGATAAACTGTATTTTAAGAGCTTCTCTCCCTCCTAAATGATGCTCAGGTCACTGTCAATAAGCTCCCTACTCTGGACAGGGAGTAACATCCCTCTTCCCTTAAAGCCTGGGAGTCATTCTCTGCCTCAGGTGGAAGGAGATGACAATTTGTAGTCTGGAGCCCTCCCTGGCATAGTTCTTGGGGTATAGCTCTGCAAGACTGTGCACAATATCCTATTTTTTCTGTTTTGAAACTATTTGTAGACTCTCACTCCAATGATCTATAATTGGAGTTGTGCTAGTCCTAAATTAAATTCAAAACTAACTAGTAAACAGGTTGTTTTGCACAGGTATTTCATGCATGCAAATATCTATAATTATGCAGTACTGTGCAAAATTCATACATATTTAAATATATGGCAATAGAGATCATGTTAATCCTTTCAAAACCCAGGCTATCTAAGAAATGGCTGAGTTAACATCACCTTGTTGTTCAGGAGCAACCAGATTATTTTTCTGCATTGTTATGTTTCTTAACTTGCCATGGTTGTTTCCTTTTTCCCTTTGTCTGTTGCTCGTGGCTGATGAAACCCATGCAGATCTGAAAAGCTGCAGAACCGCATTGTCTGCATATTCCTTTTGCTGCTTCTCATCTGAAAACAGTACCTCCTGGCACCTGGAAAACCATCACAGATGCAGAACAGGTGATCTTTACAGAATGCTATTCAAAGTGAACAGTCTGCCAGGCCCATAGACAACAAAACACACTGCTGACTCCAGCTGGAGCTAGCGATTACTTTGATAACAAATTAAAACAGCCTCAGAAATTGGAAATGAAGGAGCTGTGCAAGGATGAATAAACTCCTCAGATGGCCCCAATTTTGTGCAAGTCTATCCAACACATGTGCTATAAATTGGTGCTCTTCATTAATAGCTACTGTTTAGACACTAACATCTTTCAAAAGGACGAATCAGGATCTGTCTCCTTCCACAGTGCTAACTTCCATCCTGATTGAGGAGACTATTTTCTCTTAACATGTTCAGAGCACTTCCTTGGGATCTTAAAAATTCTTTATGTGTCATTTTGCTTCTTGCATATGCAGACAATTGTAATGCTCAATTTAAAAATGTTCATATATTTTCTGTCTATGGGATTTTTACAGCACTGGATAATTCCTGGATGATTACTGTTTTTAATAACCACATAATTACTGTATTAATCAGAACTGTCCTATTGGCTTTTGTGTGACACAGAAGGGCAGAAGCAAGATAGAGATAAAGATACACTGTATTTAAAAGAGCCCTGAAACATTTTCTTGAGTTCACTTTTCAATATGGCACACAAAGAGGTCAAAACACAGGAACAGCCTGAGCAGGTATCAGCAGTCCATGGAGCCCAGAGCCTTTCCACAATAGTCAATTTGCAGTAATTGAAAGCAGGTATGATATGTGAAGCTATCTCAAAAGACAGCTAGCAAGAAAGAGTGATAACATGGGAGTGTCCAGGACTCCAGGTAAATGCACTGGATCTTGTGAAGGAGCACATAAACACAGATGAGACCCATCTTTCCCCAATAATTAACATCCTAAAAAATGTTTAATTATTAATGAAATCAGTAAATGAAAATAAAGGACAGAAAATTGCTACAAATTCTGTAGAAAGAAAATTAGTTGTTCAGGACAAAAAAAAAAAAAAAAAAAAAAGGCCAAATTTGCCAAAATATGATGCTTGATTAATTTGGTACCTTAAGGTGAAAACTTTCCTAAAGTTGGGTGCACTTCTTATTTGGTACACTCCATACAAAATTTCTGAGATGGGTGCATGTGTCTACATGGCAAAATATCATGGAATCATAAAATGGCTTGGATTGGAGAGGACTTTAAAGATCATGTCACTCCAACTCCCTGCCACTGGAAAGAACACTTTCCACTGGACCAGGCTGGTTAGGTCCCCATCCATCCTGGCCTTGGACACTTCCAGGGACTGGGCAGCCACCACTTCTCCAGGCAACCTGTGCCACAGCCTCACCACACTCAGAGACAATAATTTTTTCCTCATATCTGAGGAAAATAGAGAGATTCAAATCTATCCTCTTTAAGTTTATAGCCATGCTCCCTTGTCCTAATTCTATTTTCATGTGTAAGAAGATGCTCTCCCTCTCTTTTCATCAGCTGTCTCTAAGGAAGGCAGCAGTGAGGTCTTCCTGGAGCCTTCCCTTCTGCAGCCTGGGCTGGCCCTGCTCTCCCAGCCTGTGCTTGTAGCACATTTGTGTCAAAATGAAGGGGCAGGGAGGAGAGAGGAGTGCCGAGCTGAGCCTGTGTGTCCATCCCCAGGGAGCAGAAAGGGCAGGAGCAGATCATACCGAGTCCATGAGGACTCGCTGCAGACCAGCTGTGTTTGAAAAGAAGCTTGAAATTATCAAATGCAGTCCCTAAAGTATTGTCAGTTATGACTAACAACATTAAGGAGTCCTCTTTACTTATAGGAAATGAAAAGCAACCAGAGTGCTTAATTCTTAGTCATTACCTTTACCAGTTACTTGTAAAGATTAAATTTGTCAAAGACAAATTTCCTTTCTGTTTTTGATATCTGCTTGAGCCCTTTATATTTCTTCTTAGGATACTTGGCAATGCTTTTTCCCAGCTGCTCAGTTTTCCTTTACTGCAAGCATACATAAGCAGGCAAGATGCTCAGTGTTCACTATCTGAACCTCACACCCAAGAGGCATCCTTTAATGGATGTGAACCCTGAAAGGAAGGTTACTTTCATTAGTGGGATTAGGAAAACATACCCTGGTTTGGTTTGATCATCTCCTAGTTGGGCCTGATTGCATGAATCTGAAATGGTAACAGCATCTTTTTTTTTTTTTTCCTTTCTTTTTTACTGACTTTGATGGACAGATCCTTTTTTTAATATACAAATAATCTTTGTGACCCTGATAAGCAGGTCTGATGATACTCAGCTGAGTAATGTACCAGAACTGAAATTTCCATCTACTTGATGTTTTGCATAGGGCTTTTGATGAAGTCACTGTCACCTGCTATTAACTTAATATCAAGTCTTAATAGGGTCCTTTTATTCCCATCTTCACGCTGTTGGGGTCCGAATTAATTACTAAGGGGGAAAAAAAATTCTTCACATAAATCCTTAAGCTTCACAGGAAGGAGAAAGTTTCCAGTGCTGGTTGAGATCTAAAGGTTTATTAGGAATGTCTGTCTCAACCAGACATCAGTGCTGCCCCTCCCCTTTCACACACCTTTCAGAGAGACACTTGAAAATATGCTTAGCTTTAAGCTGGTGCATATTTAAGTGCAAAAGGATATCTGATGTATTTGAAGTTAAGCACATGTTTAACCAATTTGCTCAATCAGAGAAATATCTTGGCAAGAGAAAACATCTTCCTAAGGTTTCTTTACGTTGTTTCTCCATCCACAGCCTGCCTGAATGCTCTCATCTTTGCTTTACCTCACAAACAGGAACTGGCAGCTTTAGAGAGATTATCAGGCAGATTGACTCAGAACTGAAGGGCACATGATAATGGAATCAGATTTACCTACAGATGCTAAAATCTTTATCCTTGGAGAGTCTGCATGGGCAAAAGATATTAAAAAATGAAAACACTCTCTCCTTTTTAAAAGGAGCATAGCTCTAATGGTGTATATATCTCAAATATATATATATCATATATATATCAAATTATAGAATATAAACAACTGTAGATATATTGATTTTAGATGAGTTATTTCACTCTGGTGGGTCTTATTTTGTGAAAAGTTGCATTTCTGCTAGGGTCATGCAATTAAAATTATCATTAATGGTAATAGGAGGAGGAAATAATTTTATTTTGCTTGTGGAAAAAGCATACTTAAAATATAAATTTGCATTGCAAAAATATTTTACTATTGTTCCTTCCATTTCCCTTAATGCTCTAATGACCAGGGATTTAAAAGCAGCTATAAATAGCTGAAGTGTGCTCTAAGCCTCTCTCTTTTTTTGTGTATTTCCAGGTATGTTGTATATCTAAAGAGGAAATGAGTGACAGGCTGGTCTGCAGCTTGTTTTGTAGAAATATATGGCAGGTTTCTATTATGAGGTATTTACTGCTTCTCAATTCTGAGCTCGCTTTTGGGGCATGTTTGAATTACATACTTCTTTGCTGTAGAGAGGGATAATTTCAGTGAAACTAGTGGAGGCAGGCTTGCTGGCAAACAGACTGAACTTGATAATTTTCCCTCTTATCCTGGTGATACATTCATTTGGCATTTTGCAGATGGGGAAATAGAGACATCACTATGCAGAGGGGCTTTGTCAAAATCTTTCTCATCTCTCTTTCAACACCCCTTACATTATAGCAAAATAGGAAATTACATGTTTAGAGCACTCTGCCTGTTCTTTGACAAGCAATAGTCTCTCCAGCAAACTCTACAAAGTCTAAGACCAGTAAACACATCATTTCCCATAGAGAGAAACACCCTGGCTCCTACAACAGCAGCTTCAAATCAGGTTTAAACCTTTCATATCATGACGAGGGCTATTGGATGTTACCCAAGTGTAAATAAAAGGTACTGAGAATTCCTTTCTATTAGAAACATAGCTCCTCAGGAAAATGGGGTTTGCTATATGAAACAGATGACACCCACATTTATTTACTTTTTTTTGGTGCTGCCTATTGGGGCATATTCTCTGCTTCACTACAGAAGTTTAATTCCCTCTCAAATAAGCTGCCAAATGCTGAAAAATACCCCCACAACAGAAGGAAGCAAACTGCTTTGAATGCAACCTTGCTGTCTCAGGGCAAGGTTGTCATTCCCACCCCTGGGATCTGCTCGGGAAGACGTAGGGTGCTGAGCAGGGGGTAGAACACAGCTCTGAGTCAGGGAGTGTGCTGGACAGTGCCCTCTGCACCAGCTCTGAGAGCACAGCATGCTGCTGGTGCTCTTTCAGCTCAGGATAAGGCAGAAATCTTTGCTGGTTTGGATATGCAAAGAGTTCCTAGTTTTTCAGGCGCACTCACAGAAAATTGTCTTTTCAGTTTTCCTGGGTTGTTGCAATGTCAGCTTGAGCCTGGTGCCATCCAGCTGCATCAGTCAAACTGAGCTCCACAACATGACATAACCTGACACAGCTGACACAGCCAGGTGTTACAAACCAATGGACACCATGGTTCACAAACTATTCAAATTACTTTCAGATACATATCCTACCTCTCTGCTCAAATCCTTCCCAGCTGTCTCTTTTCTCAGCTCCATATGAATCAGAGTTGGAGGAAAGAGAAGAGGGGGGAGATGGGGGAGGAAAGAAGAAGGCGGGAGAGAAAACATCCTGCCTGGCAAAAATAAAAAAAAAAAAAAAAACAAAAAAACAAACTGAATTCTTGCAAACCATATTGCTTGAAAAATTAACTCTTTGAGGGAGGCTCACTACAGCCTTGGAGCCTCTTTTAGGCTTTTTAGGGGAGGGTTGTAAATATGCCAGCTATAAATGCCCGTCCTTTAGGTTATACATTCATGTCCTGGAGTACTGTATGCTATAATTATAATAGTGATTAAAAAAAAAATAATAATAATAATAGGGTTTTTTTTACTACTACTATTATCTCATGTTTATCAGATGTCATAAAATTGAAGACTTGGAGCAATTCCAGAATCCTGGAAATAATCAAGCCTAGCAGCACCAGAGAGAGAGGCAGCCAGCCAGGACACCCACCCATGCCTGGGCACATGCAGTGGCTGTAGTAAGTTGTGAAACCAGTGGAACCAGTGAGACCAGTGAGACAATCTACAGGAACTACTGCTTGACACCCCTGGCTTGAGGTGGTGCTGGCCCATTTCAAGACTGGCCACCTCCATTTTGCAGAACAGAAAAAATGGTTGCATCAGGAGAGTTGAAGTGACTTGATGAAGGTCACACAACAAGTCTGTGGCAGAGTCAGAAATTCAGGCATGAATTTCATTATCCTGATAGACATCAATCACCTTGGGGGAAGGGAGAGGTTCAAATGCAGAAAGAATGGCTGGATACCCAACTTCCAGCGAAGGTCAGTGAGAGCTGAATGCCTCATGTCTCCCATTACCACAGAAATCTCCCCCTCAGAATATAAGTGCTAAAAAAGGCCACCTCCCTCCTGAATATAAATCTCTGTGATTCTCTTTTTCTCCTAATTGTAACGGTCTGAATTAGGAGAAATAGGTTGGCAGTCAATGAATTTACACCTCCTTAGTCAAAGAACAGAATTTACCCTACAACCTTCATGTCTTTGCTTTAATGTTTTGTCAAAAGCAAATAAAAATATGGGTGAAACCAGCACCCTAGGCCATTAAGGAGCATTTCTGACTGGCCTTTAATGCAGCATATGTAACAGAGCACACAGTCCTCCCTCAAGGTTTGTGGTCCTTTTAACTATTACAGATGGCTTCTGTGGGATGCATCTCTCTGTTCCAATTTTTTGTGAGCAGAGAGGAAGAGAGAAAGAGAGAGACATTGAGAAAAAGAGAGTGAGAGAAAGAAACAGGGAAGAAAAGAAGGAAAAAAGAAGGAAAGAGAGAAAGAATGAGAATGCTAAAGTGAGAGAAATAGAAAGTGAATGAAAAGAAAGAGTGAAAGAAAGAGAAAAAAGAAAGAAAGAAGGAGAGAAAGAGAAAGAAAGAAAAAGAAAGAAAGAAAGAAAGAAAGAAAGAAAGAAAGAAAGAAAGAAAGAAAGAAAGAAAGAAAGAAAGAAAGAAAGAAAGAAAGAAAGAAAGAAAGAAAGAAAAAGAAAGAAAGAAAGAAAGAAAGAAAGAAAGAAAGAAAGAAAGAAAGAAAGAAAGAAAGAAAGAAAGAAAGAAAGAAAGAAAGAAAGAAAGAAAGAAAGAAAGAAAGAAAGAAAGAAAGAAAGAAAGAAAGAAAGAAAGAAAGAAAGAAAGAAAGAAAGAAAGAGAAAGAAAGAAAGGTGAAAATAGAGAAATACTGAAACAGAGAAAAGGAAGAAAAAACAAAAATTTAAAAGCAGAACCCTAAATGTTAGTTTATCTGATTTTGTATACGTGTCACCTTAAGAAATACCAAGCAAAACAAGCACACAAAAACCCCCCAACACCAACATTGTCCGTGGAGCAGCTGAGCCAGCTGAATACAGCAAGCAGTGTACAGGTGTCTTGTGCTGCTTTTATTCGTTGTATAATAGGTGCCTACTGGAATGGGAGAAAGGGCATGAGAAGCTGTCCTTGTCTTTGCAGAGCATGAATAGCATTTATCTCAGTGCAGTGGGCATCGCCAAGTTGGGTTTTTGTCAACCTGTCAATTCTTTTTTTTTTTCTTTTTTTTTCTTTTTTTTTTTTTTTAAACAGAAAGCAGAGTTCAGTAAATAAAGATAAATGATTGTGCTCCTTGTCTGCAGACCCTGGAGCTAAACTGAACAGGCCTCTTATGGTTTGGACCTGCTTCATTGACTGTTCAGACAGCCCAGTAATACGACAGATGTACCCAGCCGTTCCCTCTTCCCCGCTGTCCATTAGATTATGTTCATTTTGTCTGAGATGCCATTATAAGTCTCAAGGTCAAATAAGTCACAGAGAAGAAAGAGGAGGACTAATTTTTTTTTCCCTGCCGCCCTCCCTGCATAAGGACTTGCTCACAACTTGCAAAGCACATCGTCTTTTAAGGTGCACATACAGCTCAGCACAATTTATTGAAATAAAATGCAGGTGTAACATTAACCCGGAGGCCGTTCTGGCACGACAGCAGAGGAGACCTCTCAAGAGTGATTTGGACAGCTTTCCTAAATTTCTAATGAATTATTTTTAGGTAAAATACATTAAGGGAGAGATTTCAAGAAGAGGAAAAGAACAAGAGGGGAAAAAAAAACCCAGAACAAATATAGAGGAAAGAATACTGCAAGGTCTGAAGGCTTTTCAAGGCACACTGAGCAAGTTATCACACTCTGAGCAGGGTAGTTGAAATGTGGAGATGGGAGGAGAGAAAGAAACAGCAGCAGTGATGCAAGAGTATTAAAGATTCCTAAACCCCCAAACCTGTCAAAAATGTGGGAATTAATTTTATTCTTGGATACAGCAGAGTGTGTGTCATCCCAATGGAATCTCGGATAGTAACTAGAGATCTGCATCATGTCTGTAACAATAAAATTAAATAATAATAAATCACAAATAATTAATTTCTTTTCTTTATGGAAATATTTCTATTCTTTAAAGAGAAGTAAAGAATGGTTACTGAGAAACCCCAAATAGGATTGCTTATTCAGTTAGCATGATTTTTGCTTTCCCAGAGCTTGATTTTCAACAAGTGAGAAGAAGTCCATTTATTTCTTTGGCTTTTGGACTATGCTGATACAGACTGCTTGAGGAATGAAGTTTAGGGTTAAGAAAGAGATTTTGTTTCACTTTTTAAAAATAATTTGTATTTTTTTTTTTTTATTCACTTTCACTGTGAGCAAGTAGTTATATTTGGGAAGAAACAAGATAAATACTCTTTAGGGCAAAAACATTCAATAATCAGAATACCCATTACAAACAAACAAATAAACTAAAATCCACCAAAAAAAAAAAAAAAGAAAAAAAGCCCCACAAAAAACTATGACAGTTTAAAGTTCTACAGCATTGTAATGATCTCAAAATAGACTTATTCACTATATCTGGGAAAAAGCAAGGCACTGTTATTCAGATTTAGCTGATCAGCCATCAAAGAATAGAGAGATTAAGGGAAGAGAGATTCAGCAAACCTGAAATTAGTTGATTCCAGCAGAACCTGGAACTAATTCTGCTTCACCTGTGTGTCATATTTAAATCCTTCTTTTGGACAGTCTCCCTCTTCATACTGAGAAGAGGGCAGACATGAGTCAAGGAAGGAGGATCCAGGACAGCACTGAGTAACTTCATTTTTAAAATGGAAATAAGTTTTCAAAAGTATGTTCAGGAATTAATTTGTAAGGGCAAGTTCTGATGCCCAGGGCATGTTAGGGGAACCCAACCTGACCCAAAATCCCTTAGAATTCAACAGCTCAAAACACCTCACTCTCCAAGCTGGCCCTTTAGGAAATCAGAGTAAGAACTAAGCAAATATAAGGAGTACAGAGTTGTTTCAGAGGAGAAACATAAATTACTATATTTAGATCAAATTTAAGTAACTTTTAAAGGGTTCAGTTAAACGGTACCATGGTTCAGTTTTACTTAAAAGAAAAAAAAAAAAAAAGAAAAAAAAAAAAGAGAGAGAAAGAACTGAACTAGAAGCATTCCCAGCGAGAGAATTCATACTTGTGGCACGTAAATGTGCTCGTTGTGCCCGTGGTTCCCGAGGCTGCTGAGTGCATCGGGGCAGAGCCGCGCTGGGCGCCCAGGGAGGCGCAGCCCTGCCCCTGCTCCGAGCTTGCCAGACATAAACCAGCTCTTGCCCAAAGCCCCATAAGAGCCCTCCTCTGTAGTTTGAGCTAATAAGCCTTCCTTTGTTAGGGCTGTACAAGCAAAGAAGCCTGAGGGAAGCAGGAGGAAATGCTGAGCGACGGAGACGCTCTCCGAGGCCAGCCTTGCGCTCCAAAAATGCAAAAGGCAGAAGGAGCTGCTCTGCCCTTTCACAGGTCACCATGGCCATAACCCCCACGATCTGGTCAAGAACTGCTCTTCCCCCTTTCAGCTCTCCATGGGAAGTCTTAGCATTCATCTCTTTGCAAGGCTATTTTGGTCTTTGCAGTTACATGCTATGGTGATGAGAGTAGATTATTCCTTAGGGGAGTGAGGAAGGACCGCTTTGTAGACACTTTCCTCACCCTCTGCATGCAAGATTAAACACAAGTTGATATGAAGTATGCAGGGTTAGAAAGAATAGAGCCATAAGATTTTTAAAATATGAATCCACTCAAGTGAAACATAGACTAAAGTCTTGCAAATGCATTTTTGAGTGTGCTGCATTACTTCCCCATCGAGAGTTCTCCACATGATCCCTTGAGATATGCGGCCCTCTGAAGCCTGTAAAATTATTCTAATCAGCATTTGCTTAGCACTTCAGAAGTTCTGGCAAACACAAGCTAATTAATTCTCACAGTTCCCCCAGAGAAGGAAGATCTCATTTTGTTGATGGTAGCACAGAGGCAAGGATAGTATAAGTGACATGCCGAAGGCCACGTTTTGGGCTAGTGTCTGGCAAAAAATCAGAAGTTTCGGATTAGTTACCAAATCAGGCCAACCCGACCCTTCTATGACTCAAGAACATTAGATGGAACTCAAGGTATCTGGTAAAGTCAAATAACTTTACCTTGTGCTTAGCATTAAATGAGTCTGACAGTATTTCCGCCTGCAGTTATTCAAAGGGAGATGCTTCTTTTCACCAAATGCACAGGGAAGTTGTGCACAAACTGGAGGAACTTAAAATGTAGAGATGTTTTAGCTGGGAGAACTATATCCATTACCTTTGCTACAGGGGGAATTATGTGAAACGGAGACTGGGAGGAAAATAGTGGGAAAGGCAGGTTATGTATCATTCTTTTGATCAGCTTCTGCTTTTTATACTTGTGAAAATATTTTGGGTGGGCTTTATGTTTTTCCTCTTGTTATGTGACATAAACTTCTGGTGCAGGAAGCACAGTTTTTTGGAAAAGAAGAAAAACAATCATCATTCAGACTTGGGCTGGATGGGGATCTGAGCAGCTTGGAGTGGTTGAAGATGTTCCTGCCCACTGCAGGAGAGTGGACTAGACAGGCATTAAAGGTGCTTCTAGCACAAACCATTGCCTGATTCTGAAACTCTCTGGAATCAGGAGATGTCCACAGTGTGTGATGGAAGATTGGAGCTATGAAAACCTGTGATGGGCCCTGTTGTATAATGCACATCATATTATACCTAGGTCAGGATCATAAATTCCTAGTTTTTAAAAATATTAGAAATATTAGGGGAAAAAAACCACAAAGTGAAACTCCCATCACAATGAGATAAAGTAAGGGGCATTCACAACTGCTTGTTTATAATTAATTTGTTAGGAAAACTCTGGAATAGACTGTTTAAGGTTTTTCAAGGAAATGTATTTCCTGAGCTACTCCAACCACCCACCCATTTTTCAAATAACTTTCACAATTTTTACTAAACAGGTATTGAGGGATGCCCTTTGTGAGTAGACATTTGAGCAAAGATTATCCTCAGTGTAATATGTGTTAATAATTCCTTGTTCTGGTGGCTCACTGTGACAAGTGATTCCTAGAGGAATCTCTAAGAATTGCATAAAATAGAGGATGAGACTTGTTAACCAGGAGCTGAAATATCAAAGGAGCTGAAATATCCCTTTTCAAAAAAAGAGAGGGAAAGAGGGAAAGAAGGAAAGAGGGAAAGAGAAAACGAGGGGAAGAGAGAGAGGGAAAGGGAAAGGGAAAGGGAAAGGGAAAGGGAAAGGGAAAGGGAAAGGGAAAGGGAAAGGGAAAGGGAAAGGGAAAGGGAAAGGGAAAGGGAGGAAATATTCTATCAATGCTTGCATTTAAATTTGGGCTCAAAGTTGGAATTCTGAAAAACATATATTATAAATATCTGGGAAAAAAATCCCCGGGTTTTTCTAATTGTTGTTTCAAAGCTTTTATTCATTGAAACTTTTCTCTTCTAAAATTTTATCCAAAAAAAAAAAAAAAAAAGTAAACAATATAATTTAACAAAATAATGCTATTTTCGTGGTCTCCCATTTTCAAAGAAACAAGTAAATAAAGTCAACAATTTTCTATCAACAGTTATCAGTCAAATTATTTTTAAGGGGACAGGGTCAGAGACAGACCTTTAAACTTCCACTGATAAGGACTGTTGTGATTCCATTGCTTCAATCTGCAGAAAATCCTGCAAACTTTGACTCACTTTGTTAGCGTCTTTTGCAGTTAGAAAAGCCCTGCAACAAAACTAGATTGGAAAGAGAAATATGAAAAGAAATGTAAGTGCATGAAATGAAAATTATTTTCCCAAGACAGGTTATATTAAAGATCAAACCAAAAAAGTTATCTAAGTTTTCTGGAACTTAGTGCTATTTCCATTGACGGCATTTCAGTGTTTTGCCCTTTATCCACATTTTTACTTCTATTTTTTCTTTTTAGATTTCTTTTCCTTTCTTTTTCCCCCCTTTCTTCTTCTTTTTTTCCTTTCTTTTTTCTTGTTTAGTTTATTTTTTCTTTTTTTTTTCCCTAGATATATTGGAAAAATTACAAAATGGCATTCTTATACTTTGTTTTTACACTACAACAGCAGTCAGACCATGTTGGAAAGTACTGCCATGTGGTGGGTGCTGCCCTGTAATGGCTGTGGTCAGAACATAGAGACAGGGAATAATGTAATGCCTGAAACTGAATGTCTTGGACACGTGGGAGAATACGAGGAGAACTGGAAGCATTACACTCATCCCATGAATTTCTATTTCAAAATTATATTGAGTATATCCCAGGGCCTAGCAGATTAGGATTTTTTGTCTCTGATATTATCCCTGTCTCCATTTCTTCTTCTTATTCCTACTTATAACCCTAAAAAATTCCTCTGCATCTTGTGATATTATTTCACCTTTGCGATGTCAGAGCAAATTACATCTGGCATATGGGAGAAGCTGGATTTTGTAGAGATGATATTCTGCTGCAGGTAGCTGTCAGGAGAAAAATCTAACCAAACCAGGGAAATGAACTAAACAATTTTTCCTACAACAGGGGTGAATGGCATTTGATGGAAGCAAAACTTTAGCAGACTCATATTAGAAACTGAAAAATTATCTATGTCTCAATCTTTTGAGCAAAAATTGACATCAATGAATGCTTGATGCATAATAACTACCCAGTGTTTTCTTCATTATGCCAGTAGTTTATGAATCCAAAGAGCTGCACTTACATCATGTAATTTGTTTTCCTAAGATGACTCGAAGAAGAAAAATGTCAAGTAATTATATACTTGTTACTCTCAAGAATTTTCATTTCAGGCTCAAGATGAAGACTAATACAGGAATTTGGGAAATAGTCTATAATTTCTGTTCACTTATTTGATGTAGTTTACCTTTATTGCTATGGGGTTTTAATTGATAATTCAATAGAATATTTATATTCTGTCTTGAGGTCGCTGCACTAATTCTATTAATTCCTGGAGTGGCTACACGACATTCTGTTAGAATCATTATTTTCTTTTTAATAGAACATAGCAACAGACAGCAAGTGATTCAGCATACGGTAGATTGTTCCATTTATTGAAAATCAAGATACTGTATTTGCTCTATTACAATAATGAAGTTGATGATTTCCAATCTGTTTAATAAACTGTTTCTGCATTTGAATATTTATATTAAATCAACCAGCTGGTGAGATCACATCAGTGTTTTTACTCAAAAATATATAACAATTATTAACACTGAACATATTATTTGCTTTTTTTTTTGTCTCAGACAGGACCACAGGATTTTTATGCCCATCCCATGCAAAGCAAAGAGTTCAGCCTTAGCTTTTCAATGTTAAAGTTCCAACTACGGATATTTACAACTGCATAGAAGCATCCCTTGGGGAAACTGAGGCATAAGGTAATCATAGAGCAAATGTCAGAATGGACTTCAGTGCTCTCTAAACTCCCATACCATCCCACATTTTCTCTTAATCACTTGGATGATTGCTCTCAGCCATCAGGAGCAGTTTAACAGGGGATGGTGTGATGTGATGTCAAGCCCACTCGCCCTTGACACGGTGCTGTTGATCAAGCTTTGCATCCAATCCCCCCCAGCAGCAAGAGGGGGTTGGAACCAAACAGTCTTTAAAGTCTCTTTCAACCCAAACCACTCTGTGATTCTGTGATTTATGCAGGCAGGTTGTCAGTAACTTGCAAACAGCTGTTGGTGATTAAATGTGTTAGAACTTCTGGTTCCTCCCTTCCTCACACTGTTGGTGGTCCAATCCTTCCATCGCCTACACGTGCCTCACCCTGGTGCTGATTCAGCTTGGCATAACCTCCTGTGCCATGGCTTTAAGCATGGGAATGTTCCCCCACTGAAGTCTGGAATTTGAGACTCCAGATTAATGCAGTCAGCGAAAACAAGTGCCAAAGAGGCAAAATTTTGTTGGTGGATGCAATGTGTTGGGATGTGGTGGTTTCCACCGCTGAAAGATGGGACAGATGGGTATGCAAGAAGCAGATACTATTTGTTTCACACAAATTTGCTAAACAAAAGAGCTGCCAGGACAGTAAGGATGAGCTTTCAGCAAGCCATCAGGGGGACTGGAAGTAGCAGGAAAATCTCATTATATATAGGTCCATAGAGAGAAATGGCAGAGCAGTGGTTTGGTCCTATTTCTGTGCCCTTTCCAAAGGAGCCTACGGACATACAGAGGGGTGGAATTGGCAGAGCTCTAAAGAAACTTAATAGGGTTGTAGAAATTACTCAAAAAAGCCTACAGGATGTATTAGAGTTATTTCTTCTCCTCAGGTTTCTTTGAACCATTTCAATAGGAGTATATTTCATTGTATATTTGCTTTTACAAGGTGGTTTAAAAAATTATCTGAGAAAGTTTGTAATTTTCTATGAAGCCCTATAGGATTTTTCCATAAGGGAAATATGTCTGTGTATCTAATACATGCAGGATATTACACAGCACAAGAATTCCTAATGAAAAATTTAACTCTTGGTACTTCTTTAAGCACTAATGAGAAAAACACTGCTTAGCAAAATGTGCAAAGCATCAGTAAAAGTAAAGTGCTACCCTGGATAACACTGTGACACAGAGAAAGAAACAAAACAAAACAAAGGAAGCAGTCTGTGAATATTTAAGAGTTGATCTTATGACTTATCTCTGTATTGACATTTTCAAGCTAAAAAACATTTGACTAAAGGAAAATGGCTAGTTCTCAGCAGCAAAAGCAGCATTCTGCCAATTTCCTAGCCTAGAGGCAGCATGCAGAAAGAAGTAAGAGCAAATGATGTATACTTTGATGTAAGGTGTAACCTAGGGGGACTGCCAGCCAAAATGGGGGAAGGGAGATATGAAAAATTAAAATGAAATAGCAGAATAGGTCACTGCCTGTAGGATGAAGTTTAATCTCTCAGTACCATTAGTTTTAAGAAAGGAAGGACAATGGGGAGAGGGCACCAGAAAATCTGTATCTCATTGTTCTGTTGGTTTAAAATTGTTTACTTTAGATGGCTTTGAGTAATTAAGGGAAAATGCAGTCTCTAACTATAACAGAGACTGTTAAAAGAAGTTTGGCAGGGAAAAAAAAAAAAAAGACAAAGTTCATTGTCCCAGTTAGAAGAGAATTGTTCTGGTAAAACCACTCAAGAAAACCTGGAGGGAAAAGAAGGAACAGGCATAATCACAGTTATGGCTCTGAGAGTCAGACTGAAGATCAATCTGGGAAAAAAAACGCACATTGATTTATAGCTTCACAGACAAAGGCAAATGATGGGTTGTGTAAATCACATCAGACACAAATTTACCATTATTGCTATGCAAAACTAGAAAACAACACTGTCAGATGCTGAGGCTGTTAATAGCAAACTAATCCTAACACATGGGGGGATTTTTGGAACTGTTGTGTGCAGAGCCAGGAGCTAGACTTCAGTGATCCTTGTGGGTCCCTTCCAGTTCAAAACATTATGTCATTCTGCGATTCTATGCTCAGTTCTAGCATGTTATGAAGTAAGGAACATTAGTGTCTGAAAGAAATGTTTGAATTATCTCATCTATGGTGTTAAAGTGGCCCTGGAGCATCAAAGAACTTGGGAGGGTTGATGCACAAGAGGGAGGGTGTTAATGACACACTGGCTAACAATAACTGGATGAAATGGCAAAAGATCTTTCTGCATTTGCTGCTGACCTAACTCAGAACTGATTTATTGGACACAATTAGTTGTATTCAGTCTCTCTCTGAGCTGTGAGGCCAGAAAGTTATGTTCTTTGCTGTCTGCACACACACTGGAAGAAGCCCTTCTTTCAAGGACCACTTAAGCTCTCCCAGCATGGCTGGTGTTTTTAGGGTTGCAAAGATCAAGGTAAAGGAGGTGGCAAACTGTTTCCTGTGTTGTCCATAAAGATTCACTGTGCAAAGTTTTAATTGCCTTTCAAAGCAAATCCCTCAGGTAGAATTACATTCAGCTTGCACACTTCAGAAAGGAACTAACTCTTGCATTGTAGCCTCAGCTGTGATAAGAGATGCTTCGTCTGAGCTGCCAAAAAAATGATGGTGCTTACCTGTGCAGTATTTCTCACAGTGTATGAACATCAATATTATCCTTTGCCTGTCTGAAAGATTTCAAAGTCCTTCCTAAATTTACTCTCCAAGATGCCCTTGTAGGGCTCTGTGATTACCAGCAATCACAATGAGATAGTGCATGGTTTGTGCCATAGCAGCTTTTCTTGCAACACGGACCACAGGATCAAGGAGCTCCACTGTTACTGCCCTCATCATCACCTGTGCTGCTGTTCCATCTGTGGGATGGGGTCAGGCATCACAGCCTGGCTGCAGTCAGTGGTGCAAACCCAGAACAGAGCCAAGCACAGGTGCCTGCTGCCACAGACAACTTACAGCACACCTCTTAGCTTTATCTAAATCCTTAGACTTAACTGACTGTATGGGGAGAGACAACAGATGGAGGCTGCAAACAGATGGAGAAGCACAAACTAGCACTGAGACAATCATGCTAATTGTAATGGGCAAAATGCACAGCACACTGGGTGCCTTGCCATGGCCATTACCCTGCGTCATCAGCAGGGGAACAAAGGCATGGGAAAACAACCTGTGCGGGGCTGCAAGGTGCAGCAGGCTCAGGATGCTTCATTTCAGAGTCTTTAAATGTCTAACAACATCAGCAATATCACGGGTTTCTGTAAAGCCAGTGGAAAGACATAGGCAACTCCAGAGAGGGATGGTTTTTGAATAAAAACATTTAAATAAAAGTGCTTTTCAGAGGTGTTTCTTTAGTCTGTCTATGGCATTGAGTAGTCAGACAGGCAAGGAGACAATTCTTCCTGTCTAGATGTATATTTCAAGGGCTAATTTTTAGTAAAACAAAACCAACCAAGAGGTAAAATTAAGACCAACAGCTGCCACCACCTGATCCTCTTCACAACTCTGCAAACAGGCACCTGAAAAAGCTGCTGAGGCAATTTGGAGTTAATCTTTCAAAACAGAGAGAATAAAGCCAAGGAAAGAAATGTCACTCCTTCAGCCATTCCATGGGTAAAAGGAATTGTGGTACACATACACATACATGCACACACACACACATTTATATCTTTCCAATTAAGAAGGAAAAATATAGAATCTGCTGGGTTGAATAGGAGCACTAGTGAATTATCTAGTCCATCCGTTTGCCTGGGGCAAGACTGATTTAATTATCTCTAACACTTCTCTGATGGATGAGTGTCAAACTTTCCCTTGACTATCTCCAATGAAGGTGATCTGACTACCTCCCTTGGGTGACTTGCTTCATTGCCTTAAATGTACTAATAGTTATGAAGTTTTCCATAACAGTCAACCTAAATATGCAGTGCTTCATTTAGAACCTATCACTCCTTTTTTTTTTCTTTTTTTTTTTTTTTTTTTTTTGTTCCCACTGACTAATGAGGATAATTGGTTCCTCTCCTTTTTCAGGGACATGCCTTTATGTGTTTATGGACATTCATCATTACTCCCTTTAGTCTTTTCCTCTCCAGACAGGACGTGCCTGGTTGTCTGGAACTTCAGTGGTAAGAAGCCCGAGGCAGAAAGATGAACGTGTTACAAAAGGCAAAAATGCAGGCATTTTTGAAAGGTAACGAGGAAGACTAAGCATTTTGCATTGCCAAAGATTCGAAAACTTTCACAAATACAAGGAGTGTGAAACCAAACCAGGAAATATAACTGGTAAAACTAAAATGAGCTACAAATGCAAAACGTAATTCACCTGTAATGGGACACCATGTGAAGGAAACTACCAGGGGATGGCACAAACAAGGGTTCTAACACAGCCCAAAAACAGGTGGATAGAGACAGGGATCTCCTCAGCATCAAAAGCAGTCAGCTAAAGCGAATTCCCAGAGGTATGTTCCCAACACAAATAAATCTTCCAGAACTGAGAATGGCTGCTTTGCAGCCTTCCCACCTGTTAGAATTTACTCTGTCCTCTTCTCATCTCTGATTTAATTTAGAAGAGCAGACAATAAGTTCTTCACAAAGAGGTATTTAAAAGGTTAAAAGGGGAGAGGGACACCAATAAAACCTTCTTTGTATTTTATTCTGTCATGAGGGTTAGCTGCCCCCCAGCCTATTCAGTCTGAAATGGCATCAACACTCCGCAGAGACCAATTCATTCTCCTGTTCCTGAAGTGCAAACAATTCATAGAATAAAACAGCACCAGAAAGTGAAAGGAAAATCTCTGTGGGGCTGCCAAGAGCATAGCTACATGGAGTGAAATCACCAGACTTCAAAACTGGAAGGAAGGGGGGTTAACTCAGGCCTTGATGGATGGTTCAGGAACTGAGCATGGAACTCTCTGAGAGCTGTTTAGGGGGTGTCTGTGCCTACAGAAGAGAGTTTGCCACAGTCCTTATTGTGGGGAGGTTTTCTCTTTGTTTTTTTTCCAGTAACATGGTTATTCCTGCTTCATGGATGGTAAATGTAGATAAAGTGAGAATAAGACAAAGGTTTTCAGAAGGACTTTTTCTGGTTTCACAAAGTCTTGGGCAATCAGTGGTACTCAGGCTCCGAAACACTTGAGAAGCTGAGCTCTAGCCAGAAAAGCTCTTGGAAAATCTTTCTACTGTAACTTGAATTATTTATACTTTCTCAGACTCTCCTTTTAGCAAGCTACTACTCCCACATCATCACCAGCTGAAAGAAAAAATATATTTACACCTCCAACATCCTTGCATGAAACTCTACAGCTTAACTGAAACTACCAGCAAAGATTGGGATGGAACTTAACAAACCATGAAAGAGGAACCAAATCAGCTGACATGGGGCTGCGTGTGCCCTCTGATACCTGGGTGATAATGGTGCTTCCGCCTATCTTTGCTTTTTCATGTTTCTGGAAGCCAGACTGAAGGATATTCTTCTAAAAGAAGACTTATAACCAGTGATCTTATGAATAACAAGCCAATGTTTTGGCCAGGGATGTGTGGCTTCCTCTGACAAAGCTGAGCTCTAAAACTTTGATGTTTACTCTGGCAGGATCCCTTCTTTAGGTTCATGTCTCTTCCTAAGTCTCATAATCTGATTCTGCTGACATAGGGCTAATTCAGATGTAGTTCACAGGATGTCTAAGTACCTCTTGAATATATTTTCAGCTGCCATAAATAGGTTATCACAGAGATGACAACAGAAGCAAGGTGTTGCTAGCCCTTATCAGTATCCCAGTTTCTGTACTTTCTTTGCCATGAAACCAACAATTGATGCCATCCATACTTTCACTCCCACAAGTAAAACTGCTATTTTGAAGAGGGTCTGGGGCAGGCTAAGAAAATAAATCCTCCACCTTATCAGAAACTATAAATGGCTGCTGGGAAGTCTTGAGAGATTACCTACTGGCTGGATATCACAGCTTCATACTGAAGAAGCAGCCCTTGACTGTTGACATATGTTATTAATGTTGAAGAGCAAAATGCCTGTGGTATTTTTATTTGGTATTTGTGTATCCCTAATGCCTCGTCTGCTTCATCCTGGGCTCTCACTGACGTCAATAAGGGTCTTGCCAATAGACAGGAGGCTCCCCATTGGCTATTTCTCCAAACACTCTATGAATCTACTCTTATTTCTCATGGCTTATCTGATTATGATTGGAAAAATCATTTTGTTGGGTTGGCACTTGCAATGTCCTGTTTTTATTGAGCCTGAGTCATGAACAAAGTGTTGTTTCAGGTCTTGCCATGCCTTATAATGAAGGACATTCAGTAGTTTTAATATCTTCTTTTCCAAGACTTCTTATACATATAAATTCAAGTACATAGAAATTCTTTTGATAGCACAGGCAGATACAGTCTCTAGGGTCTTTCCTCGCTGGATCCTTTACCTAGATGCCTTCCCACTCCTCCCCTGGAGAGAGAGGGAGGATGTGTCATTAAGACAAGTCACACAGATTTTTTTTATTAAAAACACTTTCACTGCTCTGATGTTTGAAAGCTTGAACGAGAACATCAGCTAAAACATATGACTTGAATGAGTCAATACTAAGAAAAAAAATAATGGCTTGAAAACAGGAAAGAAGCTTTGAGACTCCAAAGACTTGTGAAATTGAATTTTCTTTCTATGAAAGTGAGTTAAATGATGGGAAAAAGTGACAGACGAGTATTTCCGCAGGCAGATGTTCTCCTGTTAGTCCCCAGTCATGACTAGAAGGGGGAGAAGTTGCACATTTTTCCATGAGACTGCTTGACCTGAGGGCTTTCACTCTGTTCAGAAATGTCAGTACCTGATAAGTGGTTTATCTTCAGATGTAAGCCAAATTTTGGCTTCTTCCAGAGACTCTCCACAAGCATTTCAGTGAGGACAAAATTGCAGCAGCTTGGAGAAAGCAAAGACGAGCTTCAGCCCATGAAGACTACCAATCGTTTGGCAAAAATTTCTTTGAATACCACTCATATCTGTGTTCTCTTATGAAAAATTTACTTC
This sequence comes from Acridotheres tristis, assembly GCA_037013685.1. Taxonomy (NCBI): domain Eukaryota; kingdom Metazoa; phylum Chordata; class Aves; order Passeriformes; family Sturnidae; genus Acridotheres; species Acridotheres tristis. Next base: position 74,968,988 of record CM072919.1, read on the forward strand.
ACTAATTGATAAGCATCCACTTTCAGAGAGAAAAAAAGTGTTGTGGGAGGCATAATATAATGACATGATATGAGAGAAACTCTCTGATCATTAAAATATGGGTCTGAACTCCAAATTATGCAGATTTGGTTCCTAAATAATTAGCTGAGATTCCTTCTGTGATCTTGTGTCTTTGCTTCTCTCCCTCATTGGTCATCATCTGAACAGTGAGGATTGTAGCTCCTCTGGCAGCTTGTGAACTTGGGCTGTAAGAAAATCATATGTCACTGTCAATGAAACTTACTGTGATGAGCTTTTTATCTTGGACTCATCATCCCTGGATCTTTCTAGCATCTTCTTGCACTTTCTTGATCCAGTATTCTTATATTTCATTGTCTCAGTGAATAAACCAGCTTTCATTCACCCATGTGATTTCCACAGATTTTCTAGATCTCTCCTAAAAGCCAATGACTTGAGGTTTGGGGATGTTTGCACAAGCTCAGGACAGAAATCTTCATTCTCACATCAGCCCACAGCTCTCTAAAACCTGCAAAAACCTCAGTTCATGGCTGTTGATTTGTGAAATACAAAGAGTACTTTCAATTAAGTGCTTGGAGTGCCTCACAGATTCACATCCCCACAAATGAGTAGGACTTCTGAACCTCCCTTTTTCCTTCTAGAATCTTGAAATAAACTGAGAGCCAAGGATCTCAGTTCAATCTAATCTTGATTTTCAGCAAACATTAATGCTACACCATTTAAATGGTAGAGTTCTATTTTGGTGCCAGCCCAACACCAGGTCTACCTTCACAGTCATTTTGGACCATCAGCATCTTTGTCATTCCTGCAGCTGCTGGAAAGCTCTTTGATCTCTATAGCAGTTCTGAGTTTGTCATTTTCTTACTTGCTCAGATGCATTCCTATAATCTCTCTTCCAGATATGTCAATCAACAAGACGACCAACACAAAGTTTTTTGCCCTCCAAATCTATTTTAGTCTCTTTCAAGCTTACTTATGCTTGTATAATAATTTAACACATCTGGGGGATTTCTGATGCATGAATACAACAACATATTTTTCTTTTTTTTTTTTTCCACTATCCAGCTTGCCCTTGTTTTTCCCCTTTGATGTGTAATAATGAGGTGGCACAGGGGAAATGTCTTTAATCAATTGCAGAAACTTATAGCACTATCAGGATTGCATGTATCTCAAAACACTTTATCACTGTCTCTTTCCAGCGTTCATAATTCTGATGTATCTGGTGTACCAGTGTCATGTCATTCTATTACATTAAACAATCTAACATAACAACTGAACACAGTGAAATGATGAAATGCTGGCCTGCTTCAGAAAATATAAAAAGATAATACACTTGTTTCCATCTGGGAAAGCTGCTATTAGTTTATTCTGTGGTTTCACATGATTAGAGTGAGAACTAGATAAGCAGATAGACAGACAGACACGAGCACAGAACTCGGGAAATGCAGCTCAGGTTCCTCACCTTAGGCTGTCCATTTAGACACATAAATATAAGCAGAAAGATTTCTTGTCTTTTGTTAATTACAAGTAAGATGTGAGATCAGGAAAAACTTACTTTGTGTCTCTGTTTCCAGGTTTTTTTCTTTGTATATGAATATGTTTTACACTTGCCCCAAAAACAGTAGCTCCTTAAAACTTTCAAACCCACTTTACACTTTTATTCGTACTGTATCTCGCCTTACTTTAGATGTGTTCCCAATGAAAGTGATTTTACTGCAGTCAAAAGTCCGACCATAAGTCACCTGGCCAGCTTGAGTTAGTCTTGATTTAGCTGGCTGTGTAGCCCTGCATGTCAGAGACCAGCTCCACTACTGTCACAGTATTTATTTCCCCCTTTTTCCTTTCTCTGGCAAGGTTTATAGTCCACAACAAACCACAACCTAGCATGGCTACATGGCTTTTGTAGCTGTTAGCCACTTCCAAGCTTGCCCAGAGCCACACAGCTGCCAACCACACCTCTCTCTGCAGAGGACAAATGTGAAAATGGCCTTGGTGTAATTCAACACTCAAACATTGAATATGGGCAGGTTCTAAGTATGGGTTTATATGCAGATAAGAATTTATATAGTTGGCAGTAGTGAATCCAGAAAATGTCAGGAATGCCATCAGACAGGGAAGAGGGCTGTGGTAAATACAATAAAGTTATGTCAAAAGTTTATGTGTATTGTGTGACAGTGCCTCGACAGTCACTACCAGTGACTAACACCAGTATAGGCTGATTCTGGACCAAGAATCATTACTGTTAGCCTGGGGAAAAAACAGCAGTAGAGACAAAAAATTATATATGTAAAATTTCTTATCCCTCTAATTACTCACTTTCTTAATACTTAAACTAATCAGCTCTGTCTGTTGAGTTCAAAATCTCATTGATCACACTTTTTCACATGCTCACACCCTTTTTGCCCTTTCTTGCCATATTGCAGCCACATTAACTCAACAGCAATCCACAATATCCCTGTTATCCTGTATTTCCTCATTGTGACTGGGTACATGGCACACTTTGTTGGCATTGCTCTGGAAAATGGACCCTGGAAGTACTAAGAGGTTAAACAGAAAGAAGAGAAGATGTAAAAAGTCTTTGCAGTATCTGAAGGAGGCACAGAGAGGAACTCTCAGCTAGGAACTGTACTGAACAGGAGGTAATGAGTAAAAATTGAAGGAGGGGAAAATTAGGTTAGATATTAGTAACAAATTTTTCATTGTGAATGTGGTAGGATAAAGGCACAGGTTGTCCAGGGAGGGTGTGGATACCCCAGCCCTGGCATTTCTCAAAGCCAGGTTAGATAAGGTCTTGAGCAACCTGGTCTGGTGGAAGGTGTTCCTGCCCATGGCAGATGGGGTTGGGACTGGATGACCATTCCAAACTTTAACAGTATATAATCCTATGACTCTATGACTTCCCTTCTTCCTAGGGTGTGCCTAGCATCTTCAAGGTATTTCCTAAGCCCTTCCAATAGAGAATGATTTATAATTAATAATTATCTCTTATAAAGTTGGTAATCAAAACAAGTCTATGGTTAACAGCACTATCTGAAATCATAACTAAGGACATTTATCTCTGGGTTGGAAGATAGAGGGATCACAATTATTGATGCTGTTTGGTTGCCAATGGCTTTCTTTACCATGAACTCCATGGTGGAGTAAATAAGGTCAAGCAGACCAAGTGTCATGGGCTGAAAGTGTGAGAGACTAATGAAAGAAGAGAGTTATTGATTCACAGTGGGCAGAAGTAATTTTTGTGTTAAAACCTTGGTGTCCCCATTCCTTGAAAAGCCAGTTGTGCTGTGTCACCCAAGAGTGTCTGGAATACTGCTGAGAGCATGCCAAATGCCAGTCATTCAGAAGACTGTATCTTTCAAAAAAATATTAAATTATTTTATGGATTTAATAATACACATATAAAAATATATATACCATATAACAGATTTGCTGCATTAGCAGCAGCAGCTGATTTCTAGCAATCTTATCTCTGGGTCATCTTTCATGTATATGTACATACAATACCAATTACACTCCATAACACTTGAAATAGAACCAGTAAATGTATGTGTAATTCATCAATGAAACTACACAGATTTTTCTAGTGATGCTTGACCCTATATTTTTCTTTCCTCCTTCTGCTTCTATTGTGTTCATTCATCATGTTATAGATCCATTCAAATCATAAACTCTTGAGAGTAAGATTTGTGTCCTTAATTTGTTTCTGAAAAACCTTGGTTACTATTATATATACATAATAAAGGACAGCACTTTTCCCTAAACCCGTGTAGCCCTCACTACAACCAAAACCAAGGTCACTCACCTGACTGAAACCGAGTCATTGAAACACTGTGGCCAAGCTGAGATGAATAAGCTGGCAAGCAGACTTAGAGACTCTGGCATGGGCATGAATAGCACAGAACCAAAGTTCTGTAAGTGATGTAGTATTTTAATCACTTGTGCTCAGACATTAAATAACTCTGCAATATAATTCACTACTAAATGTCTCAGATCTATAAAAATTTCAAAGAGCTTAAGCCCCACTGATTTCAATGACTAAGAAGACAAAATACCTTGGGGATGGAGATCTGCAACTGAAGGCAACAAACTTGGTACTCTAAATATGCTGAATAAGTGGGTATTTGGTGTAACAGTCTGGCACACTTCAGTGGAGAATTTTCAGGCTTATTTTGATTTAATACCTTTGTGAGTGAGAACAGAATGAATATTGTTCATTTTGACCAGTGACAGACCAAACAGGGGAGGAAAGGTGTCTGTGAGAAGCTTTAGTACTTTCATATACATAATTCTCTGGTGTAATTCCAACAGCTCATCACCCAGGGACTGCTCACCCTAAAATCTTCCAGACGAAGGCTGCCAGCTAAAGATGAACGGATGAGGCTGAAGAAAGAAGATGATAGGGAGGAACCTTCCCTTTTCTTTTCTAAGGCCCCCACATCTCTTTCTTAACCACTTGTTAAGGACATATCTCCTCCCACTTGGAGAAATTCTACTCAGCAGTCTGTTTAGCCATTTTTAAATCAATTGTCTCTTGTGAAACTAACAATCAGTTTCCACAAAATCTTTCCCCTTGCAGCTGTGATAAAATGAGATGGCTGTAAGACACAGGTATGGGATAAGTCTTCAAAGCTTTGATATGAAGCACTGCAGAAAAGTTTTGCCTCTCCTATGGCCTACTCACACCTACCTTAAGCAACTGGCAGGAGGAACGAGAGGGGAAAATAGGGAGAGACAGATAAAGAAAGTGACCAAGATTTATTTCCAAAAGAAAAAAAAAAACAACACTATAATTAGAAAGTAGTTGGATTTTTCTTTGATCTGTTGGGTGTTTTGTTTTGGTTTTTTGTTGTTGTTGTTTTGTTTGTTTGTTTGTTTTAGGGTTTTTTGGGGGTTTTTTGTTTATTTTTGTTTGTTTTGTGGTTTTTTGTTGGTTGGTTGGTTGGTTGATTGGTTGGGTTTTTTTGTGGGTGTTTGTTTGTTTGTTTTTTGATTTGGTTTGGTTTGGTTTGGTTTGGTTTTTGGCAGCTTTTATCAGGCTTATACATGACGGGCAACCTGAGGTGAAGTGGTATCACATACCTTGTTAATCATTCTTTCACACATATCTTGTCACACCATTCACTGAGTCTCCACATGGGTTAAATTAACAAACAAGCAAAGAGACAAACATTGAAAAAAAATGAATAAGTATGTGATGAAAATAACTGTGTTACGGAAATTATATTTTCTTTATGGTATCAAAATTCATTGACAGCTTTAGCCTAACAAGCCTGACTTTGCAGTCCCATAAAAAGAAAAAAGAAAAGGATAGCAAAGACAGACAGACAGCTGTACCAACAGAAAATGGACAGTAAGATATTACCTACATCTTAATGTATGAGTTAGCTAAACTGCAACAGTATATATGCACCCAAATAATCCAAGATGAAAAAAAAAAAAATGGCTTTGTCTACAACTAACCCAGAAAAGATATCCACCAGCTTTAAAGAATGGTCACAATGACAATGAAAGGATCTCCTTTCCCAGATGTCTTTCTGGGATGACTTTGTGTTCACTTTTTTTGCCATTAGCTGCTGCCCAATCTGAGGAACCAGTTACGAGCCCTTCATTCAGCCAAGAGAACACCTATATGACTTGGTAATGAACAATATAGGGTGCTGGCTCTCCCCCTCCTTCTCTCTCTTTCTCTCTGACTCATTTTCAGGATTTCTTGCCTGACCTTGTTGGACAAATTTTATAACTCCACCTTGGAAGGTTACAAGACATCAGGGCTTTTAATTCCATGCACAGCATTTCCTCACCCCACCAAAGTTAGCTGGCAGTTCCAAGAAATAAATGACTTTTGCTGGGCTCTTAAATAATATGATTTGCATGCTTGAAATGAGACCACCAAAGTAATTGTAGAATATTGCTTGCCATTACAGTCATTAAAAACAGGCAGATGTAGGATCATTCTCATGGAAAACTTTCCTGCTGGGTTTTCATGGAGATAAGTGCACAAAATCCACTTCTGAAAAGATGTTGAATAGAATGAATTTGCCATTCACTGACTGTCTGATGATGATTTGCTTGTTAATTGAGAGTTTAGGCTTTAGAGAAACCTTAACAAATGTGATTGCTAAATTCTGGAGGTTGCCTCCCTCTTTGCAAGCCGTGTTTACAGCTATAAATTCTTCTTTCATTGTATGGCATTTAGTATAGATTTGTCAGTGGGGAAATACAACATTACTCATTTTTATAGAGGGGCTTCCAAAGGTATTTTCAACTTCATTGCATGGCAAGAATGTGTTAATTAAATTCATAAAGGTGTTTAACTCTGTGCTTGCTTTTAAGCATAAGCTTAAATTTTAATGTCTTTGAGATTTCAGCAAGTGATTAAATGTGAGAACTGTTTTCCCATCAAAATTTTCCTAAAAAACTATGTCACAAGTAGCTCATTATTTACATTGGTGGGGGGAGATTCAGAAATACAGAGACAAGCACCAATAACTAAGCTTAGCCACAGAATATATAACCAAAGGTCTGCTCAGTGTTACATCTGGGAACCAATTGCCTGGAACAGAATCCCAGAACGGTTTTGTTTGGAAGGGGCCTTAAAGACTATCCATTCCAAACCCCTGCCCTGGGCAGGGCCACCTTCCAATTGCCCAGGTTGCTCAAAAGCCCATCCAGCATGATCTTGGACACTTCCAGGGATCCAGGGGTCCAGGGGTAGCCACAGCTTCTCTGGACAACCTGTGTCAGGGCCTCAGCAGCCTCACAGTGAAAAAAATTCTGCCTAGTGTCTCCTTACAAGATAAAAACACTGGTTTGATAGAGGAAAAAAAAAAAAAAAAAAAAAAAAGAGAGTTGTTTTTTTATGGAGTTACAATTGGAGCGAATTGCATGGGAGATTCAACCCTCAAAATAACTGGTTAAATCTGGGAAACCAGTACTTACTGAAGACTACCTCTACAATGAGCCTTTCCAAACCAGGAGGAAAAGATAGGCTGGCTCTGACACTGCTTTGCTCCCTCTAAAAACTGCTGCACCTCATGCAGTGTGCATTGAGACAGTGAGGTTTCATCCTCACTCCTCACAGCAGCCTCTGGGTCCAGCTACAGGCTCATGAGTACTTCCCAGCTCCCTCACTGGACCTCAAAACCTTTTTCAGCTCTGGAAAATAGATATAAGATTTGGAAGATATGCCCATAAGGTACTCTCATGTGCCAACAGAGTAGAGATTGATGAAAATAGGAAAAGGTCAGTCAAAAGTAGAGGATTAGCAGAGGCCAAACTGCTGGATTTCTTGGCAAATTCATCTCTTCATCCCTCTCCCTTTGTGAAAAAGGAAACTAATTTCTGAGCTGCAGCACCATGTGTCCCAGAGTACAGCCTCCACTGCAGAATCCCTCCTCACCACTGGCTGCAGGACAAGCTCAGTACCTGGATTTCTTCTGGGATTTTTGGGCACAGTGAATAGTTCTGCCTAACAGTGACTTTCCTCTTTTTGAGATGGAGAAACTGAGTCCCAGGGTGCTGAAACAGCTCACCCAAGGTCAGTAAAAAAAGACAGAAGCAGAACCCAGGAGTCCTGCTTGCCCCTTCCCTCTGCTGTAACCACTAAATCCCCCAATCAATAATGAATCTGTTACAGCAGTCTTATATTATACCTAATGTCAGGGGGAGAAAAAAAAAAAAAAAGAAGAAGAAGGGAAGAGAAGAAGTTGTAATAAAAGCACATAGGATAGAGATACACATTTCTCTTTAGAGCAATAAATCTTTCCAAAAGGAAGTTGGTTAAAATTCTTTACGTTAAAAAAATGAGGTCTACGGGGACTCCAAATTTCAGTTCGATTTTTAGCTGAGGCATTTTTTTTCTTTATCAAACACTTGGTGCTGTAATGTGATAAGGGCCCCATGCAGACCATAAAACTAATTTATCATCTGTAAGGTGTACAAAGAAAATGGTAACTGCCTGCTTGTCTGCTTGACATATGAGGTCATTTTTGCCGCTAGCTTTCTAATACTGAGCAATTTTATCAGCTATTTATATACATTAATTGTAGGCACCCATATGTTCACCGTTGTATTTAATAATGCATTGCATTGAATATGCATTCCTTAAGTTTTAGCATGCCGTGTGCATCTTTTATTTAACTGTTTGGTTTGCCTATTAAAGCCCATTATTCAGCTCTGCTGTGTAACCCTTCCTCTCTCAAAGAGGCTTATATTTCTTTAAATCTTGCTCACCATGTTGAAAGTCAGTGGTGTGAGCAAGGCCACCTCTCTCGTCCCAAAGGAATAGCAGCAAAACAAGCAAAATTGGGGCCATGGTCCACTTAATAATACTAAACAAAAAGGATTATTCAATGAGTCTCTTTCCTCGAGGGACAGCAAAGCATTCATGTGTTGTGGTGTGCACGCAGACATGCCTCTCTATCAATATGGGAAGGGAATTAAACAAAGGCCTGATCCTGATGCCAGCTCAACCCACACCAGAGCTCCTGCTGATGGAAATGAGAGCAGGGGCTTGGCTAACACATAAAACACCACAAACAGCTGCAGCACCCTCCTCTGAAAGATGGCTGTGGGAGGAGGAAGATTTCACCCTCTGCCATGAACTCCTGCTTGGGTCTAGAGCCACGCCATGTATTATATACACACTAACTCTGGACTGTCCTAATGCCTGCTGACAACTATCCTTACAAGCAAGTGGAAATCAAGGGAGAAAAATCCAAGTATTTGTAGACAGCAGCTCTGGGAGGGACTGTTTCTCCGGAAAGGCCCTTTTCTCTAGCACAGCTGCTTGATTTTCACTTCCAAGTTCCTACGCAGCTCTGGCATTCTTTTGTGTCTGGTCTATAGGAGCAGCAAATATCACAGACCTTTTCCAGCTCAGGGAAGGTGGATGGAGCACCTGGAAGGGAATGTCTGTCCATTCCTTCACAGCATAAATTGAAAAATGGGAGCTACACACATGTGTGAGGGAAAAGGCATTATGCTAAACCCCCCCCCAAAAAAACAAAAAACAAACAAAAAAAAACCAAACCAAACCAACCAACCAACCAACCAACCAAAAAACAAAAAAAAAGAACAAAAAAACCAAAAAAACCCACAAACAAACAAAAAAAACCCAAAAACAAACAAATAAAAAAACCCCAAACAAACAAAAAAAAAACCACAAAAAAACCCACACGCACACAAAAAAAAAAAAAAAAAAAAAAAAAAAAAAAAACCCACCAAACTTGAAAAATCAGGTGCCTTCCCCAAACTTGCTTCACAGATTCAAAAATTCCCTGCAGCTGGTCTTATCAAAATGGTGCTCTGAGTATCACACCCTAAACTGGGTAGAGAAAGATTCCCTTGATGCCTTTTCAGGACAGGATGAGAAGCCCTCAACCATGTATCCTGGACTGTGCTGCCATCAGATAAAAGGAGCTGTTGCTGGCCTCAGAGATGTACTCTGATGCTTTCTACAGATCTGAATTTTAATCTCCTGCTCGTATTTCCAAGGAGCAAAGGAATACTGTATATTTACAAACTCTACCTTTCAGGCAGAAACACATTCCTTCTGACATTCAAAAACATGTCAAGAGAAACATTTAGGGGGAAAAAAGTTCTGTCTTTATGATTTATACTTTGTTGCCTTCCTTCGAGTCCTCTTAAACCTGAAAATCCAAAGTCGCTCTTTAAAAACTTCACAAATTACATCTTAATAGAAAATGAATTTCCCACAGGCTAAACTTCCAGGTTTTGTTTTTGAAAAGAAGATTCTCTAGCAATTTTAGTTGTCTTTGTAAAGAGATTTTTATTGTCTTCCACCAGGTAATGAAAAGCCTAGGTGGAGTTTGTGGGCAACAGGTCTGAAACAACAGAGATGCTTTTTGACAGCTGAGTATGTCGGTGATCCTTCCCAGAGACCACGGTAAGAGCTCGTGAGTGCCTCAGAGCTCCACCAGCCTTCAGCCTCATATGTCAAATTCGAGCAAACTTCTGGCTTAGGTCTGTGTGATTAAAGGATGAAGAGGAACACTCTCCTCTAGGCATTCAGTTTAGTGTGTTAAAGGGCTTTTCATCTAAATATATTTTTTTGTTTCATTTAGTGTCTGTGAGAGGTGCTGACAGTTATCCTCTGCCTTCCTGCAGAATGTCTGGAAAAGCTTCCAGCCTTTACTGGCCCATCCACATTTCTTGGCATGACATACAGATCTCTCCTCTGTGGAGGAAAAGATATTCTGGACACTGTGCAAGCACAACATTCATCCCTGGGTAATTATACTGAGTCATTATATAGCATATTTCATACTGAGATCTTGCAGCATGTTAAGAACAAGCTTTGTGATTCACTTAGAAAACAGAGATGGAAAGGGAAACATGATCAGTGCACCATAGCTAGGCAGAAGCATCCAGCTAAGGCATTGTTTAACCCTCCCTGAATTTTAACCCCTCATCAAATTTTCACTGGTGCTAACAAGGATTTAACTGAAAATTTCCTTCTCTTTACTGTCTTTTGCTGAAACTAACCTTCACCCACACCCATGGAGCAAGGCATGTGAGTTGGGGTTTATTCTGTGTTCCCACAGAGCACACAGGACCTTGCTGAGGTCCCCTCACCTTTTCTCTCTCACTCGTGCAAGTGGGTAAGGACCCCACTTCCCTCCTCTGCCCCTACAGCCTCCATCCATAATGCTGGAATTGAGAAAAAAAACAATCCTGGCTCTCCTGCACAAAGCCTGAACTGAAATCTTTGCCACAACCTCACCATGTCCCAGAAAGCAATCTACAAGATGAGCATAATAAATAACTGTTAAGAGGATTCTGCAGTGTTTTTAGGTAGGGAGTAATGAGAAGTCAGCATTGGGTATTTTTAAGTATGATGAATCTTTAACAACTGCCAGGTTAAAAATTGTTAAGAGAAAGAAGAAAAAAGAACTGTTTGTCTCTCCCAAGCTGCCAACACCAATAACAACAGCCAGGCTGAACAGAAATGTTCAGGAGATGGTGCATATCAACACAATCCCTTGAAAGAAAGAGGAGCCCTCACAGTTTAGTATTGCTGTTCATTTACATGACTCCTAACAATTTCCTGGTTGCCTCAAAATACATCCTCTAAATGCAAAGCCAATAATTTTTATTCATTTTTTTTTCTTTTTGTCCTCCTTCTCCTGACTCCTGTCACATACCATTTCCTAGATGTCATGTACATATAACCAACAGCAGCTACCTAATTGTATTGACGCTTTGACCTCTGTCCCTAAACGATCAATTAAAGGGCCTGAAGGGACAGGGGACAAGATTATAGTGAAGGGCAAGGCCTAAAAAGCCCCTCTCTCCCCTCTAAGGTAGAAGGGCAGCTTCTTTATCATTAGTTCTTATTGTTGCCCCAGCCCCATTACCTCTCCCTACCCTCAGCAGTAAGGTCGTCTGCAGAAGTATTGATCATGCCTTAAATCCTGCTTCACCTACAGAACTGGACTGGTGAGCCAACTGTGATGAATTCTTGATGTTTTAAATCAAATTTATAGGATCTGTCTGCACCCTTCAGCTTGGCCCTGCCTCTAACTGCTGTGACACTATGGTCAGGGATATTGCTGGGGATTTAACACTTTGGCCATACCAGAACCCTTCTATTGCAAAAGGTGAGGATTTGATTGGTGTCAATCATTCCCCAACCTGTCACATGGAGTTTTCAGCCAGCAAACATTTTAAAGACTGTCTTAATGAACTAGGTCTGCTGCTATTGTCACCTGTCACTTCCAGCTCACTGCCAGCTCGCTGCCACTCTGGTCCCCTTCTTTTGTGGCTTTTCTTGCCTTCTGCTTCCCCTGTTTCCATCCCAATATAAACTACAGCCTTTCCCACTTTCCAGTCCCCCTCTTGAGACATCCTATTTCTTAAATCTCCAACCCCATGTTGATAAATGAGGAGGTAACCCCAAGATTTTGGAGCAGTTTGGTCCCTCCCCCAGGCAATTTCTCTATACATAGGCTCCTCTTTTCTGTGAAGTTCTCCAGAATTTTGGTGGAAATGTCCCAGTAAAGAAGCAAGTATTTAATTCTTTTCAGGATAAAATTAGCCTGGAGAAAGAAGGACACCCAAATAGCTTTCTAATGCCTTGGTTCATCATTAACTATCACCTTGGATGATCAGTGACTGAAAAAGTGAATTCCCAAGGTAAAACTTACCAAGAAGACGATCTTGACAAAAGCTAAACTAACAGAAATGTCTCTGAAAACAACAGTACTCCATAAACAGCAACCAAAATACTGCTGCAAGAGTAGGTTCCATCCATCCCAAATGAGACATGAGATTGTTATAAATTGGGGCAAATCTCCAGGTCTTACTTCAGTGGCTACAGCGGGCTAATGTACATACACAGAGATAAGTGAGGAAGCTATAGTAGCTGTAGCTTATATTTATATATCAAGAGGGTACAAACAAGGTAGGAAAATTAAACAAAGACTGGAAATCTATTTCTTCCTTGAGAAGAAATCCAAAGCATAGCTGTTTTTAGGCAGACTCCAAATCCAACTTAAATGTCAGCTTTTATGATACCTGCTCTGATAAGGACCACTTGTTTTTTCTGGGCATATTTGTCATCACTGCTGATTTTTTCCAGCACAAATTTAATTTCTATCAGGGTCACTGGTGTCCATTGTTCAGGGAGGGTGGACTGCAAGGCCTCTGGAGAGCAGGGAGACATGAGCCATCTTTGGGGCTGTAGGAATGACCAAAAGCAGTATTCAGCTGACTGGCAGCACGTCCTCTTCTTCCTATACCTCACACTTGACTTTTAAGGGTATTGGAAGAGATTCTCATCTGATGCAAATTAAACCAGTGGATTTGCACGAGTGGAGAATCTGGGAAGCCCAGCTATGACTTCCTTTACACTGATAGGAATCAAGGGCAACTCTACCACAGAGAGATGGGTGAAATGACAAAACAGGGTTAAGAACCACCCCGACGGCCTTCTGACCTTTCCTGTGTCAAGGCAATGCATGAATTATATTCCACTCCTTCACCTGAGCTGGCTAGCAGGTGCAGAAGCAGCATCACTGATCAACTCCTGGTACATTTATGTCTCAGTGTTTCATTTTCAGCATTTCAGGGAAAAATTAAATGTTTCAATGTGCATAAACTCCCATTAATGGGATGTACTTCTTCAATTTACACTCAGGCCTTGGAAGTGTAAATATTTTTCTACTCCCTGTTTAGAGTTTTCTATGATTTGCTCAGCTGTGTAAATTGCTGGCTTCTCCATGCACAAAGTTGTGCACGCTATTTTTAAAGTCAGCTTTTTATGACAATGTGGTATTTAGAACAGGAATTGGGGAGGCAGGACTCCTGGAGCCCAGACTCGTCCTCATTCACAGCAATTTTACAGTCACATAACTCCATCCGTTCCAGGTAAACCAGTCTGTGTTTCCAAGGTAAGAAAAAACAAGTCCTGCTGGGTCCAGGTGTGTGATGGTGACTGAAGTTTTCTTCCTTGTCTGTGCCTCAGTTTCCTGGATTGTAGAAAAGGATTAGGAGGTTAAGGGCTCCTAGGTGTGACAAGGTGTTTTCCATAGGCATGTTTCAGCACTCCTAGAAAAGTTATTTCCCAGTACAAGGGAGGCAGTAAGGTAATGAGCTGTTCTTGTGGCACATTGAATCTTTTGCTGATATACAGGTTTTGACTGGAGGAAAAAAAAAAAAAAAAAAAAGAAAGAAAAGAAGAAAACAACAGACGACTTGTGAAACATCCTTTATCTCCCTTCTTCATGCTGGTATTTGAGTGAGAAGCCATTGGCTTAATATAGGTGTCTACAAGCCAGCCTGTGTATTTCTAGAGAGCAGATACATCCCAGACCAGGAATTGCTTTTGCACCTGGCCTTTAGACAAGGAAACACCAGACACTGTCTACTGCCTGTAGGGCAAAAGTCTGCTCCTACTGAAGCCAGTGGCCAAGATCCCTTTTGCTACAAGAGTACCTAGAAACCACAGAAAGAAAATAAAAGGCAGCATTTCTATGTCACACATGAGAGCCAGCACAGAGTTTGACCGAGTTTTTCAGGTCTAAAAAGCTATATAAAGACCCTATTTTCAGATTTAATGTGGTCACTGCTGAGGTCTTGGGGTACACTGGACTGTGTCACACTTGGAGATCACTCACTGAGGAACAGTGCAGGTATGTGGACTGAGTCAGGGGCTGGGAGATGAAAAGAAAAATATGTTGCCAAATTTTTGAAAAACACATGGATAGGAGAGCACACACGTGTGCACATATCAGCAGACACATGCAGGCATGAAGACAAAGAGATCTGTGCCCTCCCACTGCCCATGGAGGCTGCCACAGCACGGTGTGCCCGGACTGTGTGGCCAGAAGGGACGTGAAGAACAGATGTGTTTGTTCTCCTTAATGCAGCCCCATTAGGTGAGAACAGAACCAAATCCCCCGTCTCATCTGGCTTAAAACACCTCATCTGCCTTGGAGCATCTGGGAGAGGACATGCTGCCACAGAGGAGCTGGTGGCAGAAGAACACTGCCCTGCTCTGAAAAATTAGAGCCCCAGCAAAGGGGCTGGCCGGCAGTGGCAAGGAGACAGAGGACTGAAGTTGGGAGAGGTGGTAGATAAATAAGGTACTCCCTGTGGAATCCATTACTGGCTGATTAGGAGAGCTATTCGGGTTATCAATATCCAGATAAAGCACAGGCTGCGAGGGGGAACTCAACCATGAAGGTGGCCTGCTGCTGCCTCGCCTCCAGAGCTGGGAGGACCTGGCTCAGATGGCTGTGTCTGGGAGCACACCTTGCTCTGCTCCACCCCACACAAGGATGAAGTGAAGTTTGCAAGTGAAGCTTCGAAAAGAAGAGACTGGCAGGGTGGGGGGAGCATGACAGGCTGACAGTAGAGTGGGGCAGGATGAGGACACAGCTCCCCCTGTGCCCCACCATCAGCTCACGGACTCTGAAGGAACACAGCATGAAAGACCACACAGCCCACCGTGCTCTCACAAGAGCCAGGAGTTGTGCCAATTAAAAAAATCCAGGTCTGACTTTCAAAGAAAAGAAAAATTTAAAATCCTGCTTGGTCCTTTTGTCTGATTAAAAACCAGTGACCTGTCTGGAGCAGTTGATTTAAGGACACAGGAAACAGAATTGGAAGCAGGATTACTTTATTTCAGCTAGCTTTAAATAACAGTGCAGCAGCCACCCCACCAGCACAGCCCTGCCTAGCAGTGCCTGCTCATGCTGCTCCCTGTCACAAGCTTTGGGAAGCCAGGGTGTAGCAGTGAAGCACCAAACTCACAGAAAGCTCCGAGTGGGGGTGTCAGATGGCCTTTGTGGCCACTGTGGAGGTTTGTTCAGATGGCTGCCTGGGGGTCAGCTGGCCCTTCCACTAGGCACTGCTGCCCTACGGCACAGCTGATGGGGGCAGAACCCTCCTTTACACAGGAGTGTGGAGCTGATGGGTCCAAGAAACAGGTGAGTCACCTCTGCAGTGTCTCACCTTGGGCATGGCTTGTGATGGACGACCCCGATCTGGTTGGTGGTGTCACCCCTGCTCTGACCTTGCTGTGGGAGAGCACTCACCTCACCAGGGAGGACTGAGATCCCTGCCTATGGGTTTTGCTTTATTTTGGCACTTTCAGGGTCCTTGTGCCTGCTGGATGTGGCTCCTCTCAGCTCTCCATCCCCACACTTTGCATTGTCTGCTCACCTCTCTGTGCCTCACTGCTCCCATCCGTGCCTGGCTCATGGCTCACTGCACTGTCCAGCTAAGACAGGCAGGGTCGGCTGCTTCCATCTCCCGGATTATTCTCCTCTTTTCCCCCATCTCCATCTCTTAGGCTCCAGTTTTATGCCCTGAAACAAGTGGAGTATTCTCAGGCTCTGCCTCCCCACAGCAGCTCATCCCTTCCATCTCAGGGAGTCTTCCTCCCCTCCCCATGGCACGAGATGAATCATCCACCAACAGCCCCCATAAGCCCCATCCTCCAGCAGCAGCTGCTGGGATGCTTCCTGCCTGCATCCCAGGCTGGGAACATGACAGCAAGAGCAGCAGCATTTTGGAGAGTCAAGTAGTAACACAAAGAGCAGAGGCTCTGTGCAACAAAGACTGCAGCGCAGGGAAGGAAAGTTCAATACGTCTTTATTTTGGGGCTCTACAGCTCCGCGTTCCCACTGGTCCTTCCTCCTCACTGAAACCTTTTCCACACCCTCTGTGCTCTCTGTTTATGTTCACCTGCTACCCAATTAACTCCCCTTTTAGTTGAGCACCTGCAGTGGTTTTATCCTCAGACAACTGCACTGGAGCCATTAACCCTCTAGATTGCATTCAGCTCTGAAAAATACCCATCTGAACGGCTGGAGCATTCATCTGTGAATAGGAAATATGCTACAGTAGTTCATGGCTGGTAAATACGTGACGGGGGGAAGAGAGATTATGCTTTATTATCAATTGACTTGTGTCGCCAATGGGCTTTCTGTCATAATTGACTAATGCCACCCAGAGTGATATGTACTTCTGCTGATAGCTGCATTACAAGTTAACACTCCAGCACAGTATATGTTTTCATTCAATCTCTATAGGAGAAACTCATATATGGCAGCTGGCAATGCCCCGAGGGAGGAAATCAGCTGTCTTGGGACCAAGTGGAAGGCACTCAACTACAAACGACAGGAGACGAGGGAAGAATTGGGAAAGTCAAGGCAAAATTAGTCAGAGGAGATTTGGCATGTTGCAGCATCTCCTGCCAGATGCATCGAACTTTTTGGAAGCAGCCAAAGAGCTGGAGACACCCTGAAGCTGCAGAGATGCTGTCATTGGGGTCTGGCCATTGTTTTCTGTTTTGAAGGAGGAAGAGGAGGAGAAGGAGGTAAGGAGTGGAACCGTAAGAATCTGTTAACTGAAAAGCTGCTGCAGACGGGCAACCAAACAAGGGGCAATGTTGGTAATACAATACAGAAGCAGGTCTGGAGAGAGAGGGAGAAACTTCAGCGTGGCTGGGGTGCTGAGGAGGGGAGAGGAGGCTGGAGATAACAACAGCTGAGAACAAAACCTGCTGATTGCAGCCTGCTTCCCAGAGAAGGGAAAAATTAACCTTCCATATCTCTCATAACAGAGAAATCTAAATACTCGGAACCAACAGCATGTTTGTCTACCCTCTCCAAACACGAGATTTTCCCTCAAGGGAGCCTCACAGCCTTGTCCTGTTGTCACCCTCTCCAGGCTGCAGCAGTAGAGACCTCACTACCTCGGTCTGCTGCAATGCTCATCATGCAGAAGGGAGAAAAACAAGAAAATGTATATCATCACTAGGCAAGGCATTGGTTTGTGCCTCTGCACAAGCTGGAAAGCATTCAGAAAGCTGCTTAGGTACTATTGAAAACTCCAGAGTCTCAAGTGGAAAGTTCTGCAGAAACAATTGTTATTTTGGACTGGGAATGTAGCCTGGGCAGAAGAAGAAAAGTGCTTAGAATGGTTTATAGTGGCCTGCTGAAAAGCAGCAAACTCCTTATCAATTTTGATGCTTTGCTTCCCCTCCATTCCCCCGCCAGAAGAGGGACAAGGCTTGCAGACAGCATCTTTGCACATCTCAGGTTTATTTATGGCAGCCTGGATGGAACTTTGAGCAACCTGGTCTAGTGGACAGTGTCCCTGCTCGTGGTAAGGGGGTGCAACAAGAAGATAAGATGATCTTTAAGGTCCCTCACAGCTCCATCCATTCCCTGATTCTGTGTTTCCTTGAGCCTGTTTCTGCGTTCCTCATTGTGTAATCTCAAACTTTAGGACACTCAGCTTCCTGGTTGTAGGTCTGGCCTCCCTCAGGCTGATGCAGATGTCAGGGTGCTGTGCAGGGGTGTTCCTCCCCATCTCACCCCATGGCCTTCCCTCACTGCCCCCATCCCTTCACCTGGGTACAAACCCTCCCTCCCCAAGGAGCTCAGCTTGCTGCCCATCCCTGCTGCAAAACCCTCTGGAAAAACTTCTCAGTGCCAGCCCCTCTCTCTCCCCCTGACTACATCCACCCAAAAGGCACACACACACACACACACACACACACACACACACACACGGTCTCATTGCATCCCATTGCATGCACAGAGGGAATGTTGGCTTTAAAAAATCAAGCCAGCTCCACAGCAGATGGAGGACTGATACAAAACCGTGCCGGTCAAGTGATCCCCCCCTCCCCTTATTCTCTCCCATTCCTCCCCAATAACTGAGCAACAAAGAGGGGGAGAGGGAGGAGAGAAATGGCCCATTTTCCAGCTTGTGAGATGATTAGCACTGAAAAAAAAAAAGTATTTGCTGCACCAAAATATGCCTGGAGGTTGTGCAGGCACCAGCTGCCATCTAGTGGAAAGCTGGTCTAGTTTGTCACCATCAGACACTGCCTCATTTACCTCCGCAGCAGGAGGTGAGGGAAGTGTGTTCTCCTAAATGTGTTAACTTAGCAGTGTTATACACTAGAAACAAATTAATATATAATTCTTCTGTGTCTTAAGGTCATTACTGCCGAGGCATAAATTAATAGAGCTATTCCAGTTAATTCATTTTGGCATTTGCTTCTGCATGTCTGAGCACATATGTGATTGGGGCCTTCGTCTCGTTTCCGCTGGTGGAAATGATGAAGTCCTGAAAGAAGCTTTGCCATATTAATGTCATTTTAAACCTAAAAGCCAGGAAGATGTAGGCTCTGCTGCCTTTTTCCCTCCTGTGCTCCTGCGAGGCAGGCTGCAAGCATGGAGTTACTTTTCGGACAAATACAAGCTGAAAACGAAGGACGCAGTATTTTTCCTCACAGATGTGTGTGTCCTATGTATAAGCAGGGCATTAGAGCACTCTTCTGAGAATAGCAAAGAAGGCTGTAATGCACATCATCCGATCACGGACGCATTAAGCTGTCCTACAGAAATATAGATGTTTTCCTTTCAGATTGGAGAGAGAACAGACATCATCAGTGGTGAATGAGACAGCAGCTTTAGCATCCTTTTCCACCTCTTTGCTTTCCCTTATTTTCTTCTTGGGGACATATCCTGCAGGGCATTATGTACCCCAGGCACTCTGCTTGCATCCTCTGCTCTCAGAAGGAGAACAGGGAGTTTAGTTTCTTGTAGGGCTGGGTCACTACTCTGGGATCCCTTTTCTTCCTATGCCAACACTAGGACTGTTTCAGATAAATATGCTTTGTTCTGGTTTTGACTTGGTTTTTTTGTTTGGTTTTTTTTTTTATGTTTTTTCCTTTTATGTTTCCATGAAAATGTGATGGGGGAAGAGGGCTTATTTTGGTTAAGTGTAGAATTTCTTACAATACTCATAGGAAAAGAAAATTAGTCTGGCACTGGCTCCATCAGTTTGTAGCTCTTTCACACAAACAGAGCATACAGCATCAAGCCCTTGTATTTTTCAGACAGAAAGAAAACTTGATTCCATCTACCAAAATTCTCAAGAACAAACTATCTTCTTTTTCACTCTTCTTTTTGTAATTTCTTAATTAAAAAAAAAAAAAAAAAAAAAACAAAAAATAAAAAAAAAAAACCTCTCCCCCCTAAAAAAAAAATACTCCACAAACCAAGGGACAAAAAAAATCTTATAGATGCTCCAATAAAGCTATTTTTCAGACTCTTGAACAATTTTTTGCAAAGAAAAAAAAAATTGGATTGATAATGTCATTGAAGTGTCTGCCTCAAAGATCCTTTCAGAGACCAAAATGTCTCCTGGATCAAGAGAAAGGGCGAAAATTGTGTAGAACAGTTTCATGCTGGCTTTTTTCATCCCTTCTTGAGTCTAAAGGGCTGTCACTAATGCATTTATGTATTTTCCTCTCTGTGTTTTGGTGATCAGGGGATTTCAGCACCGAAGTTCTATGCAAGAGGTGGTTTGCAGCAACATACTTGCTGCAAAACCACCATGAACTTTATCACCATTTGTACAGCCAGCTTTGTACAGATTTGAATTATTTGGGCAGAGATAAACCATGCAGGCAGAAGGCAGCAATTAAAAGCATCCCAGGTGCAGCAAATACTGCTGAACACCCCGAGGGTAGAGGACTGTACTGATCCTCCTCTTGTCTACCTAATAATGATGGAAACCAAGCTAGGTCCCATGGATTGAGGCTGGGATCCCAAACAAAAGCCTGGGCCAGCCAGTGGTGCTTTTTCCAGTGCCCCTTTACTGTCCTGCAGAGAACATCAGCTGCCTTCTCCTTTGCAGAGACCTAAAACACCCCAAAGGCTTCTTCCTCCCTGACACACTCCCCTCCATGAGGACACACAGTCACTCTAGGACAAAACATAGCCTCACCACCTCTTTTTACATCCTTTAGGTATCTGCTCTGGTGCTTCTGTAAGCAATTTGGGGCAAATCCCCAAATTCAGTCAGTTCTTCCAAGGTAAATTCTGAAAGCATCAAAAAGAACACTGAATTCATAATACCCTCATGGAGAAGACTTGTGCTGTTGTCTGTAGCATTGTAGTGAAGTGTCGAATTTTGCAATGAAGGTAGAAAGGGTCTGCTGAAATCAAGGGAGAAGAGTGCTGTTTGCTACAACAGCATGCCTCTCTTTATGTAAATGAGTTCTTGCTCTGTATATACAGAGGTGCATACATATATATGAGTGTGTGTTTGCATGTGTGTGCTTTATTTTTCTTTTGATTGAGCCTGTGGGCTCAGTGCTTCTAATAAGAGTTTTGTGTTTTGTTGTGTTTTGCTGGGGTTTTTGTTTTTATTTTTTCTCTTGTGCATTTCACTAGTAAATTCCTGTAGCAGCCTGGGGTCAAACTGCTTCTTGCCAAGGAAAAGCAAAATACCAGTCAGATGTGTGCTGCTCTGGTCCTGACCCAGAAGGAAGCCCTTGCAGCATGGGTTTGGCTGAGGACAGGGGAGATCGGTGGCTGCCAGGCTTTGCAAACCCTTGGGAAGGCAGATCCAGCCACAGAATGAAACCCACTGAAATCAAAGCCTACAGCTTCATTCTTCAATCCCCTAATCTTCCACTCTCCATGGGGCAATTACTGTTGGGGATTAAGACTAGAACCTGAAGGATGGAGGAAGTGAAATGACTATGCTAAAATAAGGCTCTCAGAGGGAAAAGGAGAGAATAAAAGACAGTGCTGCATGTCTGCATGGCACACTGTCATTTAAAGGGCCAAATGTCTTCATTTTCTCCTCCTCATGTGAGAAGAAGAAAGAGCCCAATCCTGCCTACTCCCTTGTTTAATAAAAAATATGTTTTATCTCGGTGGAAGGATGTGTTTCTTCCTGTCAATAAGTGTCAGCAGCTAATCTGAACCTTTCAATAAAACAATGCCATTAAATAATTTAACCTGGGAAGAAACACTGATGGCTGTGAAATAATTTATGGATTTCAGATGTGTCAAACTTTAAAGCACTGAAGGGAAGAAATGTGAGAAATGGACCAGTGTGAGGTTCCCCCGCCAAAAAAAAAAAATAGTTCGTGAGATTCCCTCTCTAAACAAATGAAAAAAAAAGAAAGGTGAGGATGAAGAGCTGCTAATACTATAACACATGAAAAAGTACACAAAAGCAACATCTGTAAAGACAT
Organism: Acridotheres tristis; assembly: GCA_037013685.1. Lineage (NCBI taxonomy): Eukaryota > Metazoa > Chordata > Aves > Passeriformes > Sturnidae > Acridotheres > Acridotheres tristis. The sequence continues at coordinate 74,990,544 of CM072919.1, forward strand.
AAGATATGCTTTCTATATCTTAGAAAATTATAAAAAAAAGTTAAAAAAAAAAGAAGTAAAAAAAAGTGTCAAGGAAATAACTTAAGACAAAGACATAGAGTGTTACCTGCATGATGCCTGCATACAATTGCTATTCCTCTTAATACACATTAAATGAACACATCACAGGGAAAGCAGAGCTCACTAGAACAGTGTTTCAGCAGTGAGTTAAAGGTGACATTGCAAAAGAAAATGACAGATGATAAAAAAACAGCTATTGCATACATTAAAAAAAAAAAGAGAGAGAAAAAGGAGGAGGAGTGCACTTAAATAGAGCTGGGTATTCTATAGTCTGTTAACCTTATTAAGTAAACATGCTATTTAAACCCCCTTGGTTTAAATATTTCCCTTTGGAAATATGGGAGTAGAAGTAAAACAACAGACTGAATGTATGTAAGCACATGGATCTGATACTCCAGGGCATTTCCTTTACTCTCTCTCTCTCTTTTTTTTTTTTTTTTTTCCCTTCCCTTTTGCTATTTATTTTATTTTATTTTCATTTTCATTTGGCAACTTCTACATTCAAAGCCCAGAGCTTGGAATTTCATACCTATTTAACACCTGGTTAAGCAACACTTAACCATTGGCACCAGATGACTGCATCCCCATTAAGCAGAATTACTCTCATCATAGACATTGGAAATGGAAAAGACCTACCCGGTCATGTAGACCATTATACCACAACCAATGCAGGATTGTTCCATTTAGTAGGAAAAGAAGAAGGATGGGCTTGTCAGGGGATGATGACTCAGAAGAGTTTGGTTCTCTTCCCAGCTCGATCTTGGGCTTCCAGAACGACCTCCAGAAAGCCACTTAACCTTGCTGCACCTCAGTTCCCCATCTCAGCAGCAGCTCCCCTTCTTCCAGCTCCACATTTGTCTTACAGGTTCTTCAAGGAAACATTTATTTGTGCTTAGGTGTGTTCACTGTTGTTAATAGAAAGGCTCCCTGATTTCAGATAGAGAGGGGAAAATACAGCTGGAGCGACCATAATAGCCTGTGCTCCCTTTAAGGCTTTACCTCTGAGTAATAATGTGGGTTTTATTCCTTTCCTGAACAAAGCAAGTAAAAGGAAAGCAAGGAGATAGAGACAGATCAAAGATGACCTTTCTTTTGAATTATGATCTCTTTCTTTCTTAAAACTGATTTAACAATAGAAATTATAAGCTTGAAATCCTAACTGATTTCTCCACACCAGCCATTTTCTCTTAAGGTCTCCCCGCATTTATGCTCAAGCCTTTTTGGGGCCACCATGAGGTACAATCTAGGACTGGAAAATGCATCTGCAGCATATGTCAGCTAAAGAAATCTCTGCAGAAGTCAGACAGTCAGAAGACTTACTACAATCCCTGAGTTTATGTTAAATAATTCATATGCTAACACTTTCCGCTGGTAGCAGTCACGGGGAAATCCCAGGCTGAATTTAACAAACAAAACAAAAGTTTCCACTCACCCCTCCTCCCTTCAAATGGCCTGTGGCCAGAAGAGCTCACTGGCAACACTGAGCTTGCTGGAATTTGGCTGTGCCCCCACCAGCTCCACCTTCTGCCCACGGCATGGAGGAGCCTGAGATGGTGAGCAGGTGATGCCTCAGCACCACTGTGTCCCAGGGCAAGGGAAAGTTGATGGGAGTATTTGTCCAAAAGAAATACTTGCTTCCCTGAAATCACCTGGTGTTTCACAGGGATGTGCAAAGCCTCTTCCCTTCTGTCCCAGCCTTGGCAGCTGTGAGGTCATGAGCTGGGCTGTCCTGAGCTGGGATCCTGCCGTGCCACATCTGAAGATTGTCTTTCAGCCACTCTTTTGGGCTGAGCCACCAGGTGATATGACATCAGAGAGGCCTCTGGGATCTTTTCCTTGATGTGGGAGTGAGTTGAGTCTTCTGAGAAAGCCAACAAAGGCACTGCTGGCTTTGTCTTTTGCAAGGAGGAGACTTTTACATTTATTTCATAGAGATGCACAGTCACTTTAGAAACTAGTATTCTTTTTTTGGTTGTTTTCTACATGATGGGATTGTTCTGCATGCTGACTGACTGTGGAATGTCTAGACTAGTCTGTAGGTAAAAAGAAAGAAGTTATTTTAAGAATAAACCTCACTCTTTTTGTGTTTTGTTTTTTTTCCTTTCTGTACAGCTAATCAACCAAGCCTTATTCATCAGTTTGATAGAGGGGAAGAAGCTAATGGTAGAGGTAGAGGCAACTTTTTAAAATGTTAATTAAATTTAAAAGTATATTGTTGTTAACACTGCAAGGACATAAAGGATTAGTACTCTCCATCTTGGAAATGTTAAAATACAGATGAAAATTTATGGGAATATATATGTGTATAAATAATGGTAAATCTAATAGCTGCTCATTAACTTCCATGTCTTTATATCAAGCTCAGAAGGAGATCATAAACTAATATGAGATCTTCTAGAAAAGGATAAGATTAACCTACCAAATTCTTTGCCTGCTAACTTAATGTGTCAAGCTGGAGAAACTAGAAACAAAACAGTGCCCTTCACACTGCAGTGTCCTTTATTGACTTTCTTTTTTTTTTCAACTTTTCCACTTCTTTTGACTAAGTTAGAGCCTTACAGCCTTTTTCCCCAACTGGCATAAAATGATATCAGACCCACTGCATGCAATGATATATGCCTCTGCCTTCAGTCAAGAGAAAGTACATCACTATTTTATTGGATGCAGGTCTCAAGAGCTCATGAACTCAACAAACACCCCTATAAATTACTGGAAAGCCACACCAAAGTGTAACAACAATAAACTAGAAATGGTATAAGTGGCTTTACTCAGCCAGACCTTCAAATACTCTGTAAGAGATTCCCATGCTGCTTCCTTACTCTTTGCAGCTATTACTACCTTCTGTACAACCAGGTGTATTTGGTCACATACAACAAACTGTTCATGCCTGTCCTGCTCATGAAACAGCCTGAAAAGAGTCATTAAAAAAAAAAAAAAAAAGTAATAGTGTCTAGAAAACAAATTTTCAGTAATGCAATCTTTTCTTTAATTGCAGATTTTTCTAATATGCTGAGGAAATATGCTAAACTATTTGCTTTGCTGATATCTCACAGAGGAGTTGAGTGAAAGGGTGGTGAAGATGAGGTAAAGTTTACCTTGCTAATGACTTCACTCCAAAGGTGAACATGCAGCTCATTACTAATGTCCACCCCCTTCTGGATTTCTTTGGTGAGATTGTCAGTGTACACGTTAATTTAATGCTGATCCTGCTGTTCAAAGCATTTCTAGTGTGAGCACATGTCCGATAGCCAGCTGAAATTCAACTGAGTGCACTAACTCATGTCACACCTTCTACCAAGTAGCCATTATCTGGTGTTGATTTCCAGTCACTCCAGACTGGAGGCAAATTTAGACCAACTATCTCAACCGGAAAACTATTCATCAAGGAGTATGATAGTGACCACAGTGCCAAACCTGCACTTTTGGGGGTCTCCAGCGTGCTCGCTTCATGCACTAAACTGAAAGTTGGAGCCTTCTCCATCTCCTCCCTGACACGGCTTTGAGCAGTAAGAATGTTGTCACTGAATTATCTGGAAACCATCCCTTTTAAATGGCTTCTCACACCTGGCTTCCCCTGAAAGCTTTGATACTTATTGCTTAGAAATATCGGGTTTCTAAAGCTAATTGTTACTGATGCTTATATCTGCAGAGTCTCTGGGAAGGAATTTATAGCTTGTTTGGTTTGGACTTCCACGTCTTCCCATATTAGATTATTCTACAGTCTTTCCACTGAGAAGTTATTTTGATGTTTATCTTCTCTCTCTTAATTTCAACCCATTATCCTAGTTATTTCCCCCTGGGGTAATTTTGTTCCTCCCTGGGTGTTTGTGCTGTTTAGATGTTTGCAATGGGCTCCCTCTCCCCCTCAGATGTTGCTCAGCCCTGCTGTGCATATTGACGGTTGTTCTTGTAAAACTTTCCTTGTAAATCAACCCCTCCAGCTCTCTAATCATTTTTGCTGCACTTCTCTGAACTCCCTCCAGTTTGTCTTCATCTCACTGGTAATAACTTTGCCTATGTGTCATTTGGCATTTTCTCCTTATCACATTCCAGCAGAGCATCAAACCTTTTGCCCTGTTGCTGCGTGCTGTTGTCAGGTAGACTGGACTTGAATGATTGACGTAATCCCTTAATTTGCCGGAGGGGCAGTTTTAGATTTTTGTAAACCTGTAAATTGGTGATTTGAGCCAAATATGATGCTGAGGAGGGGGGTTTATTCACTCATCTTGTCTAAACAAAACTGGAGCTGATTTTGTGGATTTAAATCCAGGGAGCTCCTGGGTGTTTTTTCCTACCGTTTCTGATGTTGGAATAAAACATCAGTGTTAATTTGATGGCTTTTCAAACAGAATTCAAAATTCAGAGGAACAAATCCTCCTTGTTGCTGAGTCTGAGATGCTTTGTTTTTGTCATTGGTGGCCGAAGGTGGGAAGGACACAGTTCCAGGCAAGAAGAAGCAGCCTCTGCACAATCCCAGGTCTCCAGTCCCGTTCCCAGCTATTCCCTGAGGTACAGTCCAAGAGGGAAGGAATTGTCCTTCTCAGTAGGACAGTGCCCTTGCTCATTCTCTGTCTTAGAGTAACAGGCCTCTGTTGGCTTCAGCCTCCCATACTCATCTGAGTTTACATTCTTCCATGACTATGCTCTGACCTTTTCAAGGCTGCCTTGCTTTACTCACAGAAAACCATTCCACTCCTGGGCAGATCTTGGTCCATGGGGTCAGGGAACTGAAGGGGTTTATGTCCTAAAACCTCATGTTGTTCCATGGAGCACGTTTTAATATGCACAGTTGATTCAGATGTCCTATATCTTGAATATCCCTTCCATGTTGAGAGCTTGCAGTCTCCTAACTATGGTTTTAAAATGACTGAATTCTCTGAGCAAAAGGTTCCTATGACAAAAGATTGCCTACCTTTCCCATGATTACATTCCCAAAGGTGAATGCCAATGTGTCAACAGAAGGAAATATTTCTCCTGCTTTCTTCAATAATTTATTGGCATTCACAGCTTTCCCCTTCATGATGACTGCTCCTGCAGCTCTAAGAATATCAGCTCCACTGAGACATTGAAATTTACTTGTCACAGCTCTCCCAGGCAGATACAAAAGGTGTGGTGTAGGCAAGCTCCTGATTTAAAAAATTAGAGAGGATGGGAGCAAGAATGCAGCCACTTCAACCTAATAAACTTTAAAGGCCAACTTAAATGCAGGTGAACCATTTTGCAGATACACATTAAAAAAAAAAAAAAAAAAAAAAAAATCCATTCTTGTATCCATCTGCCTTCCAGCAGAGATCTAGGTATGGACTCATCATCTCCATGACATCTGGGTGGGATGAATTGCTCATTTCAACCCATTCATCTGCTTGGCTTTTGAATGAAGAAATATCCCAGTAGGGCAGAGTTTGTCAGTCAGTGACTCCCAGTGAGCTGCACTCAGTTTTGTGACCTAGCTCCCAAATTAGCAATCATAAAAGAGAGATTGAAACCTTTATTCAAGTTCATAATTAATTACTGGAAGATGTTTGAATGCAGTCTCGGAAATAATCTCATAAGTGCTTGCTTCAAGTAAATAACCAGTATTTTAAATTGCCTTTTCCCTTTTTTTCTGGAATATCTCATTTCCACATGGACCTTGGGTTCAGAAAGCTCATATTAATTCCAGCTCTGTGCCAGGAAAAACACATCCTGCCTTCCTTGGGCACAGCCTGTCACCACCAGCTGGTGATCTCACAACTGGACAGACAGAAACAAGAGCAGAGGAGCCCAGATCAGCCCACGTCCACCTGCACTGCCCAGCCCAGAGCTGCAGTTCAGGAGATGCCCCAAGTTATGGGAGGTTGTAGCCAGCACTCACATATTCCTGTGGCACATCAGAAATTAAATCGATCAGCTCTGAGTTAACATCACAGCAGCTCAATTGTATTTATCAGTTTGGCTTCTCTAATTTTGTTTATACATGTTTTCCCCTGAAAAGGATGGGTTTTTTAGTTAAGAAAGAATTTGCAGAACTTTTTTGTTATACTGGAAGGTTGTGTTTTGAGGGTAATTTCAGGGCAGAAATGGGATTGTTTGTTTGTTCTGGGTTTTTTTGTTTGTTTTGTTTTTTGGTTTTTGGGGTTTTTTCTACTTAAGGGGTTTTTTTTTCTGTCTTGTTTTATGGAGGCAATAAGAAAATAGTTTCTTAAAGAGGACTCCATCTAGTTTAAGCAGATGAAATTTGGAATTTATTTAAACGTACTCATTTAGCTATACACCAAGTTCTCAAAAAATTCAATTACAAGTAGTTTTAGAAAATCTTTTTTTGATGAAATATAAAAGGAAATAATATTGGTATAATATTTTCTTTCATAAAAGAAAATATTTCCTTCTTGTCATTAGCTGGCCATCCCTAGCACTTTCATATCTCCTCCTGCCTTCTGTCTCCTCTGTGCTTCCCACTTTCCTCATCATCCACTTCAGTTCCAGCTCTACCTGTCAAAGTGGTGAAAACTTTAAATTAGATTTACATGGAAAACAGATGTCCTTCTTGCAAGTCTGCAACAATTATTTTTCTGCTTTGAATTGAGTCTAGCCCCTCTCTTACCCTGAAAAAAAAAATATTTCCAGAGAACCATAATTTAAAAATAAGGCAAAACAAAAGTTTTGGTCATTAAAAATGTTTCTGATAATAAATAGAAATTTAAAAACATTTACATGCTTTAAAAAGCTATTATACAATAACAGTGAGTGTCCTTGTGAAAACTTACTTTGAAGTAATAAAAAATGCCTCCTGTTCTGAAAATTTGAGACTAGATTGCCTGCACTTTATTGAAAAGATGGATCTCATTTTTAACTGCTCCGTCAACATGTCATTTAACTGACTTCAGATTTTCTGACAAAACCCCATCATTTTGGTCTGATCAGCTCTACATACAACATTTAAGGCTGCAATACCTTCCTTAGAGAGTTTTCTAACTCAGGGATGGGGAAATAGGCACCTGCAGTGCACAGCTCACCCTTAGTGGTATGGTGAAAGCTGAACAGGGACAGGTTGTCCTTCCTTGTAGACAGCTGCCAGTGACTGTACAGAGTATCTCAGAATTCATGGATCCTTGATGCCAGATTCCCATTTTCTGTATGTCAGAGCAACCAGCCACAGATGGGAGCTACCAGCCCCTTCTGCAGAGCCATAAGGAGACCACCCTGACCCTTTGGAAGTGCTGAGCTCCTTTGGAGAACTGTGCACACCCCAGAAAACCTAACCAAACCTTGGTTTTTGACAGCAAAGAGATTTCCCAGGATATTTCTTGCCTGGGAAGCCACTTCACAACCCAGATAGAGACCAGGAGCTCTTTCTCAGCACTGCATGGTCCCAGGATATAAATCCTTATGCTTGGAGACTTTAGCTAGCCCCTAATTAATGAAACTGAGGAAGAAACTTCCCTGTAGGCCAGTTATTCCATATCTGCCTTCTGCAGGATTTCTTGTGCTTGTGTCTAAAACAGCTACCAGGGCCACTCCAGGGGAAACTCCAGGCAGTGGTTCAGACCCTTTATCTCTTCTTAATATGAAACTCTGGATCCCACAGTCTTGATCAGAGCCTGGAAACCCCAATAATTTGCATTATAATGTCCGCTTCGCACCTACACCAGAAAAAAACAAAACAAAACAAAACAAAACCAAAAACAAAAACAAAACAAAAACATAACAAACAAACAAAAAAACCAAACTACTTTTCTTTTATTTTCTTTCCTGTCTTTTTCTCTCATCCTTTTTTCTTTTTCATGAGAAGAAAAAAAAAAAAAGAAAAGAAGAAAAAAAGCCAGGCACATTAAATTGGACACACTCAAGTAAACCAGTTTTCAATGATATGTTGGACTTCTCATAGCAAGAGTAGGTAATTTAGCTCCATTTTGTATTTAGATTTTGAATTTTCCTCTGTCACAGAAAGGATTTTTCATCAGAGACTTTGGATGCACAATAGCTACAGGCATTTAATCTGCAGAGGTGCTCCTGAGGATACACACTGCAGCATCTACTGTCTTTGGTTTGCATCCAGAGAGAGAAGACAAAGGTGAATTTGGAAGGAATCCAAAGAAAGAAAAGAAAAGAAAGTGGTGTTCCTAATTTCACACATTTCTGTAGCTGGAGTGTGTCTTGCAGGCAGCAGGATGCCATTAATGTCTCCACGGCCTAGGGATGTCCCTTGGCATTTAACTTCATCTATTCCACTTACTCCATAAGCACAGGACTTAAATTTCTGAAATGTCTGGTTTTAAATGAATTCTTCAAAGAGGTACAGGGTAAGGCAATGCTTCAATAAATATGTAACATCCACCTCCTTCATCTGTTTTATTATCTGGATACAGAGAAACATTTTATAGCATTTGAGCTCCTTATTTCCATGGTACAAAAATGAAAGTGATCCTCTCATCTCCTGTCTTCTCTTCTTAGAAACCTGCAACTGAAGAGATAGTCCTCAACAGCAAAAGCAAACATTTCCATGATTCAATCATCACAGAATCCCAGAATGGTTTGGGTTGGTAGGGGCCAAAAGATCATATTTTTTCAATCTCCTGGCATTGGCAGGGACACCTTCCACTGAACCAGTTTTCCCAGAGCCCATCCTGGCCTTCCACACTTCTGGGGATGGGGCAGCTACAGCTTCTCTGTGTAACCTGTGCCAGGGCCTCACCATCCCAGCAGTCAAGAATTTCTTCCTGATACCTAATCTAAACCTACTTTCAGTTTGAAGCCAATCCTCCTTGTCCTGTCACCCCATGCCCTTGTTCAAAGTCCCTCCCCACCTCCCTTGTTTGTATCCACTTAAGGAACTTGTTCTCCCTGGAGCCTTCTCTTCTCCAGACTGAACAACCCCTGCTCTCTCAGCCTTCTTGTATAGCAGAGGTGCTCCAGCCCTTGGAGCATCCTTATGACCTTCTCTGGACTAACTCCAGCAGGTCCAAGTCCTTCCTGTGCTGAGGACCCCAGAGCTGGATGCAGCACTCCAAGTGTGATCTTACGGGAGTGAAACAGAAGGCTAAACAGACTCAAGATGATAGAAATTGGAAGAGCTTAAATTCCAGGCCGTTTCATGAACGGTGCAAGGCAAATTTAAGGGATATAAGCTCCAGCATTCCTTTAAGCTTTACATTGATTGTAGAGAGTTTATCAAAACTCATCTGGTGTGTGGAGAGCAGTCTGACAAGGGGGATGTTATTCTCAACCTACATTTGCAGATGAGAGATTTAAATCAACCAGATACGGTTGGACTCAATTCCCCATTGTTGGAAGTTTTCAGAGCCAGGCTGGATGGGACTTGGAGCAACCTGGTCTACTGGGAGGTGTCCCTGCCCACAGCAGAGGGGTTAGGACTAAGTGATTGATATGGTCCCATCCAATCCAAACCATTTACTGAGTCTGTGCTTCCATGATATATGGTTGGACTTGATGATCTTAGAGGTCTTTTCCAACCTTAACAGACCTAGGATTCTAAAACAGCATTATCCAACTCCTGCAGCCTTTGGTTCCCAAACAGCCTTTCCTCCAGGCATCATTCCTCTTGCAGCAGAGGTTGCATCTCTGAGCCTGGCACTGCAGTGCAAGCCAGCCTTGAGAGGGATTAATCTGAGATGCTGGGATGTGAGCTAGAGAGGCTGAAGTGAGGATGCACATCCTCTTGTGCATCTGGGCATCAGGGAGAGACAATCTGTAGCTGAGAGGAGGGTGGAAGGGATTAAATCACAGCACAGCACGTGTCAAGAGTGCCTCTGTCAAAGCAAGCAAGCAATTTTAAGCAGCTTGTCCAAGTCCACAGAGAAAAACTGTGTCAACAATGAGCCCAAACCAGATCCCAGCCCAGAGCTGCACCCACAAAGATCCATCTGTGGAGGCAAACCCAAGCTCTAGAGTGCTTGCTGAGCATGGCTTCACTGCTCCTGGTGGTACAAACCATGTAAGGCAAAGGTGGTGGTGTGATTTTTGCAGGGTCTTACAGTTCCTGCTTCAAAATATTTCCTTATTCCTCTTTAAGCCTTTTAATGAGCTTTTCTTTACTTCTGCCTTTTGTTACTGCTCACTTTTCTCTTGAAACTTGTTTCTCTCCAACACTGGTGGCCCCAAAATTACTGTTAATTTCCTGCAAGGAATTTGTTCTTTGAAACATACTGTATGGCACTTTTCATTTTCCTCTTTTTTCTACTTTTTTTCCCCTTTCTATCTGAGACTAGTACTGGGTCTGCTGAGAACATGTAAGTGTAGTTGCTTTTGAATGCTGCAAGATAAATGCTGAAAATGACATCTTAAATGGAATCATTAAAGCAGATGTAAGTATTATCTGAATGCTTCTGAAGTCTCCTATGCACAGCAATAGTGTCTTTATTTTCTCTCCTGATGCATGCACCTTTTTAAAGACAGCTGACAACCTATTATTTTTTTTCTTTCTCCCCATTTTCGAGCCTGAACTTATGGACTACATTCATATCTTAAAGCTGTAACCTGTTTGCTAGGAAATGTCTGAAAACCTGACCAAAATAGAGGCACAGTGCAAGGGTGGTTGTGATAGTTATCTACTCTTTTTAGGCTACGAAACAGAAGGAAATGCATATAAAAATGTCAACCACTGGCTTATGGGAAATAAAGCAATGTGCTTCTCATTATAATAGACAAAGCACACATATCTGGTGGCCACCATGGACTCCCCAAATTGTAAAATTTGACTCCTGATTAAGGTAGGACTCATCTCATTTTGCTACCCACTGTGGAATAGGTCACTGCTACTTTATACCTGCCTACAAGCAAGGTAAAGACAGTCCTTTCCAGAAACTGGTTCCCATTCCTTTTCCTCAGGCTGGGATGAGTCTTCAGGAGACCTTCTGGACTCGAAGGGAGGGAGACGGAACTTTCGTGGGAAGCTCATACGACCATCCTGCACTAGAAGCCAGTCCCCCCAACAGTGAAGTCTAGTCTCCATCAATCACACAGGCTGATTTTTGGGTTGCTGCAAGCCCAGGAGCTGGCACCCCAGGCCAGCTGAGCTAATCCACTGTGAGCAGGGCACTGCCCACTGGCACTGCAGCTCTGCTGGAGAAGGGCTGCCCGGGGAGCTCTGCAGTGCTCAGCTGCTCCGTGCAAAAGCAGCACCAAGGCACACACCCAGGAAGCTCGGGCAAGATAATAGATTATTTGTCTTTGGAGATGCTCTGATCTTGCCTTGAGTCTGAGCCCATGCCTGTACATCACACAGATGGAGCTCCTCTGGTGAGCTCTTAGACCATCCCTCTGCTCACACTTGTGAGGCACAGCAGAAAGCTGGATGAGCAGGATAATTCCTTTTCCCAGTGGTGCAGATCTCCCAAGAGAGACACACACTTCCTTGTCTGCATCTGGAAGAGGTAAATGAAATTTCATGGTGTTTAATGCAAATAGTGCAACTGAACACCAGTCTGGACAGTCCATCAGTATTAGTACAGTATCGAGGCTCAGCCCTGATGCCATTTAGCACACTAGCCCTGTCTGACATGAACTAACCTCAAACCAGGGTACATGTGCCATGAACATGTGGAATGAAGTATGTGCAGGTATCTGTTTAATGGTATCCACTATGAAAGACTGGGACAACAAATAACAAATGAAGTTAAAACAAGTAACAAATGAAATATCCAGATTTACCAGCTCTCAGGAAAGGTGGATAACAACATCACTATAAATAAACCCATTCTTTGATCTTTAAGTGATGGACCATTGAAGGCCCCACTCAAGACAGGATGGTCAGCCAGGACTTTTTAGCTGCTAAGAAGAGGGAAACAAGACTGACTTGTCTTATGGTGCAAAGCATGTGGGATATTTGGCTTGTGGGACTTCTGGGTCTGTGCAATATTGGCTTTCCAATGTTTGAAGATGCCTCAGAGCTCTCTGGGTAACTTGCAGATTGGCCCTGGCCCTCAGCTTTGGGATAACAAATCCTTTTTTCCACCTATTTCTGAGAAGCCCTGAACAAGTTCTTTGTAGTGGTCAGACCAATATTTTATAATTACTGTTCTTTTTTGGGACTTACTATGCTCAGCTCCCTGGCTTTCCAGAAAGCCCTTGCTGTTACTGCACAAATAGTGTAAGATATGTCTTTAGAAGTTTTGCTAATGGGTGCCAGGTCATGACACTATAATGCTAAGAGACCTAATTTTTTGACATTCAGATAGTCTGAAGCCTGAGATTACAGCAATGTAAGTTTCATTTATGTCATGCTTGGACAGGATTTTGTTTGCTTTCTTGCTTGTTTTTTCCCAATAAAGCAAAAAACAAGAGGTAGCTTCAAAAGAAAGCTGAAATTCTGTCAATTATGAATTATGTGGAGACCCTTTGACACTTTTGATGCACTGTAAAAACACTGGATCTGCACCTGAGGAACTGATCTGACTGAGAGATTACATCTATATTTACTGAAAGCAGCAGGCCCTAGGAGCAGACCTGCCTTGATTCTGGCCCTGCACATTTATATTGTCCTTGCAGAGTCAGGTACTGGTATATATAGATATCTGATTCATAACCTCTCCTGCGCCTTACTGAAGGCATTGGTTTAGGACCTGGGTGGCCTTGATTTTATTATTAGTGCTTCCACTGGCCTGCTGCTCAGCAGTAGGTAAATGAGGTCATCACTTTGTGACTCCGTTCCCTTTTGCAAAATGTAGATAAAAACTCTTTTAATCCTGCTGATGAAAGGTGGTATGATGAATAGCATTCTTACCAGCCTTGCCTTCCTTATAGTAGGGGTCTTTGTGAATCCATTCTATTAACAGCTCTAAGAACCATAGAAATCCCTATATAAATTAAACACTAAACCTTGGCAGTGCCATGAAACTGCAATTAGGAAATGAAAAAGCTATAGTTTTCAGAGGAACAATAGACTTGCCCACATTGCATATCGTGCATAGATTTAAGTATGCATTTAATAGTCTGACTGGTAATAAAAATACTATATAGATACAATATTTTTGAATTATTATTGCTACGCTGGAAGATCCACACTGTTTCTGTACCCTGGCTCTTGTGTGTTTAAATTTGTAACTTCACTGCTACACTCAGACTTGTTTGCATTCAATTTCTTTGGGCTTTCTAAATTAGATAAGTACGTGATGCGCTGTGTTAAAACTAAATCGATTCTTAATAGTCATGTGGTGTTAATATTAAACCAATTAGGCTCAAATTAACACACACATTTGTTTAAGCAAGGCCCTGATCTTGTAAACAACTTAAGCACATATTTTGAACTCTGGTTTAGCAAAGTTCCTAAGTACACCAGCAATACAAACCCTGTAAAACATAGCTCAGCTGGACAAGTTAATTACTGAAGGAAGGTTGTGGCACCATAAAGAAACTATATGAATAAATGCTGTCTCTGGTTAAAATAAATAAATAAATAAATAAATAAATAAATAAATAAATAAAGGGGGGGAAAAAAAAGATAAAGTTAAAACTTTCAAAAAATTTTTTGGTAGTTACAGAGCCAGAAAACATGGTGTACATATCTAGGAATAGCTTTGGGTGTTTTCTTTGAAGCCTAGTAGGAAAAAGCATACTAAAAGTGATTCAGTTCTTTGTGAAGTGAACATTTACCAGTGGATCAGATAAACACTTCTGGTTTTCACTGCTCAAGTCCCCACTGACTCCAATAGGAGCTCAGATATGGACTCACATGGACTTATGCTGTTACATGTAGACACAGATATGCTAGGCTCATTTAGGTATCCAAAATGAGAGCTGAGCCTGTCATTAGAAGAGGATTCAATGGAAATGCTCTTTGAGGAACCTAAAATCTTTCCGCTCATGTAAATCTTAAATAACATCTCTACAGGTGAATAAACTGCTTGTTCCAGAATCACACATATGTTTATGGGTTCAATTGAATCTGGCCTGAGCAGGTTTGCTTTTAGTGTGAATAATATTTTTAGATGATAAGAACTTTTACTTCCTTCTCCTATCCTTTCTCCAAATTATCTTTACCCTCTTTGGCCAGACGTTGATGAAACTTTCAACATTGAGGTATAGGCTATTACTTTATCCATTAAAGTTTTAGACTTTGACATGTAATCAAGTTGCATTGGCTTAACAAAATTCTATTCATCTGTCAGAGGGACTGCTCACATATTAACAGCTACCTATCCACACACATGCTCACACCCTTTTCTAGACATGAGATTATGTGAGATGGCACAAAAGTGCACAACATTGCCTTAGGAGGGGTTACTGGAGACCAGTACCTCTTTAGTTCCCTTGAATATAATAATTTTTCTTATCCAAAATGATGGCCATGGAAGGGTTGTATGAATTGCATCTGTGCACAGACAGCAGGGTATACAAAGACAAACCTGAGAGGTTAAGGAAGATGAAATTGAGGGCCAGGTTTATTCAGGGTCTGCAGAGGCAGTTTGTCCCTGCAGTGGCTATTTGCACAGCAACACATTGCTGCAGAGAGGTACAGGCAGAGCAGCAAAGTCTCCAGCTGCATTTTTTGTCTTTGCTAGCTATGGAAGCCTTCATGGAGGTAATAAGGCCATATATTGGCCCAAATGTTTGTGGTCAAGAACTCGTGCCCTCAAAAAGAAGCAGTGCATAGCCCTGTTTTATGACCACTAGAATGAACAGCGTAATTCATCCAAATTCATTCCCAAAGCAGTTCTGCTGCAGCCTGTGGAGAACTACTCTGGATGCATTTAGCCCATAATCTTCCTCCATCAAAGATATGACTATACCCTCCAGTGGGCAATAAAGTGCTTTGGGGCATCTAATTGAAAGTGTGACAGTTTTACACTGTTGGGAAGCAGCAGTTGTGGGTGGCATGTGCTCCACTGGCATCTGAGGGTAAATACAGCAGGATATGTGGCAGTCTACAACTGGGAGCTACATTATGCATGTGCTGGGAACAGCAAGCCAGTGCCACAATGCAATTATAGCTTTAAACCGTGCCCAGTGTGTCTGTTCGGCAGCAGTAGACAGACAGCTCCAAATCATTATTTTTTTTCTGCTTACTTAGCTTCTGGTGATTAGGTTCCTGTTTTGCAATTGTGGTGACTAAACCAATTAAGGTGCAATTTAAAGAAGGAACTCATAAATACTGTACAAAGGTAGTATTGACATAACTAAACTTTATATTTAAAAAAAAAAAAAAAGGAAGAAGGGTGTTGGAAGGGGCTGTGGGAAGAGAGGAGGCTATGTTTCCAAACAGAGCAATCCGTTTTGGAAGACTCTGCCACATGCAGTAACTTCTGCAGTATGAATAAATATGCATAATCAAAAAGGGAGCACAGCTCGCTTCTCTCTATTGCTCATTTGATATACCTCTTCATGTCATATCCACTTTCACATAAACAACACAATAATAAAACATCTGCATTGCTAAATAACACTACTGTGTTCTAATTCTTCTGGAATGACATGAATAAGAACATCCTACTCCTGTTTATTAGAATTTATTGATGACATGAGTCTGTAAAAGCAGCAGAAGGCATAATTAATCCTGGTACAGCCCCAAGTTACATGTCCAAACTTGACAAGTTTCACTCTTGACTTGCATTACTTTCCCTTGACACACGGTAACACCAAGGGCTTTGACAAGGTACAGATGTCCTGCTACAGGAGTGGCAGGAAGGCAGTTAGCTCCTTGGTTCCAGCTTCTGCAAAAGATGGGTTATGGCTCAGCGAGGAATGAGGGGGGAATACAGAGTGCTTGGTAAAAAAAGAAAATAAGAAAATAAGCATCCCTTTGCTTGAGATAGCAAACAGCCCGCTAATGAAGCTTACAGATGATGTTCAATTGGGAGGACTAGTGAGCCACGTCAGGGAAGAGCAATAATATTGGCAGATTTAGAGAAATTAGAAATAAGAGAAGAAAATAACAAAATTAGATCAGTCTTTAGAATGACAATTTGAAACACAAAGGCAGCTGGAAGGAAAAGCTGAAAGCAAGCTGTAACATTGAAATAAGTCTAGAGGGAGTAACGGATGTGAAAATAAATATTGTTTGCAATGTGATGTGGCTATGAAAACAACGGCATATGTAGAAACCTGGCCACTAGCTCAGTTCACCTTATCTATCCCCAGGGAACTGGTGGACTCACCATCCTTGGAAGTGTTAAAAAAAAAAGTAGATATGGCACTTCATGGTGTGGTTTAGTGGGCATGGTCATATTTGGCCAAAGGTTGTACTTCATGATCTTGGAGATCTTTTCCATCCTTTATGATTCTGTGATTCTATCCCTTTCCCAAAGCGTAGAATATATTACTATCTTAAAGCTTTGAGCCACACAGTTTGCAATTTGAGGGACATCTTTGGGAGCTGAAGCCTGTGATTTTGGATCCCTGTGATTTGTTTCATGACCTTGAGGCACTGGCAGGTAACCAGGTCTTTAAGGGTACAGTCCTTGGTCCCTTAGTGAAATAATCTGTGCTCAAAAGGCCCATATTCTCTCATATTCTCTCTATATATAATTTTATAAACCTTGATTTCCACTGTGCCCAACCACATTAATTTCTTTACCTGATTGTCTTGAAATCAGACCTCTGAGAAAAGAGCCTCACCTACTACAGACAAATGTTCTAGGAGGGAAATTTTACAATTCACTTCCTTTGCTTTTTGTACAAATGGCATAAAAATCTGAACATTGCTATACCAGAAAGCAAATAACCATCAGGCAGCTTGGGCATTTTCCTTTCACCCTTCCTCTGTCCTATTCTCCAAAACATTCCTTCTTCCATCCAGACTTGGAAAGACCAAACCAAAGCTACTCTTACAGAGCACTTTCCTCCTTGAGGCACCTGGAAACTGCTTCCAAGAGGAATTCATGTTAATTCCTAAACTATTGGGCTCTTTGTTGCTGCAATGCCGTGGACTTCACTCAGAATCTTTCTAAAATACTGCAAAGCATTTGTGGTACTGAGCCACAGTTTTGTAAAAGTTGTAAAACTTATGTTGCTATTTCTGAGACCTCCTAAGTCAAAACTTTGCCATGACTAAGACAGCAATTGCTGCATAAAAATAATGTCAGGAAGAAGTATATATTTGTATTTTCTTTATGTATATATACAAGTCAGGAGGACAGCCACAACTGAGACTGTAGGTTTGCTCCTGGGCAAGGATTGTCAAAAAGACTTCGGAGAACTAGAGGCAATTCAGAGACAAGCAGAGAGCTGGAGGAGTTGAATTATGAGTAAAAATCTTATAGTACAAATCTTGTAAAAATTGTGTTTTTAGAAGGGAAAAATCCCACATGTATATCCCCAGGGGATTTGTCCAAGCACCTATTTTTTATTTTCTTTTCTTCTTTTTTTTCCTACTTTTTTAAATGTGTGTACATTCTTCTCCCTCATTTTCTGCAAAGAAGTGCAGTGAACAACTTTGAGCACCTTCAATCAAAACTGCATTTATTTCAAAAGCTTGCGTGATGATTAATATCTGCCTGCCCACAAGCCACTTTATTCAGATGGGATTCATATGGGAGATTTCATAAATTTAACAAGGGTGCTTCTCAGAATCTTCCTGTCTCTTATGAAACATTATTTTAATATTTTCGTTTCCAGGGAACTCATCTGCTAAAACTGCAGCACCTATCTTTCCTGCCCTAGACAAAATGTTAGCAGGATTTTGAAGCACAAAATTAGAAATGTGAGGATATACACCTGATAGATATACACACTCCTGATATATATGTTTATATGTGATTACATGTATGCCTTAGCAGTTGCCAAGCTCCAGTGACAGCAGGAATGTCTCATCAGACATCATCCCCCTTCCCCAGACATTCTGGCCCAGAGAGTGTGAGGTGCTGCCAGTGGAGACAAAAAAAAAAAAAAAGGATGATGGTTCACCCAGCATGGAGGTGTCACTGAGGTTAAAGAGGCTCATGTCCTCCACCAAAACTGCTCCATGGAGAAAAAATATGTGTCATTGTCATAGGAGATCCCTCTTGAAGGGAACAGAAGAACCAATGTGCAGACCAACCCTATTCCCTAGGGAGTTCCTGCCTCCCTTTGTCCTGGTTAATGATGGGAAGATGTAATGATGTATCCTGCTTTGGTAGGGCCCTCAGGCCATTACTTAGTATTGTTTTTCAGGTGGGCAGCAATGAAGTTACAACAAGAAGACCAATGGTGATCAGGAGAGACTTGAGGGGCCATGGATGGCAAGTTAAGGGATCAAGAGCAAGAGTGGTATATTCAAGATCAATATCTGGCTCCAAGCCTGGTGCCACCAGAAGAATCTGGGGTCAGTAAACACAGAACCAGGCCTGCTGGTGACACACATGTTATCTCACAGTGGAAAAGGGATCTTTGCACAGCAGTGATAAGGATTCTGGAAGAGTTTTAAACTAGATGTGAAGAAAAGGTGGTGGAATAGCCCTGTGTATTATAGTTAAGATGGTTATGATATAGTTATGATAGGATTGCATGTCTGTGGGTAAGAACCAGGGGGAGGGACAACAAAGCAGATCTCCTGGTAGGAGTTTGTTATAGACCACTCAACCAGGATGAGGACAGATTAAATATTCTATAAGCAACTGGGAGGAGTCTCACAATCACTTCATCACAGCTCATCACAGAAGAGAAGAATAATGTTGGAAGTGCCAGGAGTGTATGGAGGAGACCCTCCTGGCATCCTGACAACCAGGGGAGGTACTTTCACTGGAGCTACCGATGGTGAAGAGAGAAGGGCTGGTGGGAGATGTGGTGGGTGAAGGCTGTCCTGAGCTCAGCCACCAAAAAATGAGAGATTTCCATTCTCAGAGAAGTAAGGAGAGAGTTCAGCAGAACTGGACTTCCTTGGACTTCTGAAGAACGGAATTTGGCCGGTTTAGGAACCCGGTTGAGAGAGTTCTTTGGGAGACAGTCCTGATGGGCAAAGGTGTCCAGGAAGGCTGGATAACTTTCACGAAGAAAATCCTAAAGGCAGAGGATCAGGCCATTCCAATGTGCTTAAAGATAGGCAGGGAAGGAGACTGGCTGAACAGAGCTTTGGCTGGATCTCAAGACAAAAAACAGGAGAATTTAGGACCATTGGAAGAAGAGGCAGGCAACTCAGGAGGACAACGAGGATGTTGTGAGTTTGTGCAGAGAGAAAATTAGAATGGCCAAAGCCTAGCTAGAATTTAATCTGACTACTGCTGTAAAAGACAACAAAAAATATTTTATGAATATATCAGCAAAAGGAAGGGCAAGAAGAATCTCCATATTTTGTTGGACATTGTCCATCCCTGGCTAGAAGCGACACAACAGCCTCACAGTAGCCACCACAGAGATGGTGGGGAGCAAAGGGACCTGCAAAGGGGCCAGTTAGAGCTGAGGACAGCCCTGACACAGGATCATAAATCACAGAATGGTTTGGGATGGAATGGACCTTCAAAATCACCCCATTCCCTGATTCCATATCCTGTGCCATGCACATGAACAAAAGGATGACATGACTGGTTGAAAGCACAGTATCATGTGGCTTTGCTTGCAAAGTTTCCCAAAGCTGCAGCACAACAGGATGGACGAGAAGAATTTAGGAACAGAGTTCCAGTGCAGCCTCTAGTACTGTCATTGAAACTCTTTTCCTGGCAAATTCACTGAGAAAAATGTCCTCATTTTTTCTAAATTCTGTGGTTCACAATGTTGTGGCAAAACAAAAAACAAACAAAAAAAACCCAACAAAACAAACAAAAAGCCAGCTGTGCTCTCTATCTATTTTACTAGACAGTCTGTAAAGCCTTTAAAGATTCTCTTCTTGGTTTAACCAGAAGCAGAAATTCTTGATGCCTTCACACATCCTACGCACCTGGAATCTATCAGAAAGTGTTTTAAATTCCATACTTCCTGGACTATCCCTAAAGTTCATAACAATTTTGCATTTTTAAGGCTGCAAAATACTCACATTTAGCTTCTTAGCCCCTTTTAGGTGCACAGGCTTTCTGAAATCAAGGAGGACCCAGTGGATGAATATGTTTTTTCACAATAGGTTTCAAGTTGTACTGAACTCATCTGTATTATTTTCAATAAAGTCATGTATGAGTTAAGTTCCTAGCTCTTGTATAGACTTTTGCAGCAAAGTGAGGCGTGATCCAGGAAAAATATGAACAAATTACCAGACCGAATCTAGGTCCCTGTCTCTGTCACTGATGCAAGAGTATCTTTCAACAGCTCAGTATCCAAACACCTCTGTTTTTTCTCAGTGATGTACCACACAGCCTTGAAAGAAGATATTTGGCACTCACCACCCAAGAGCCACAGCTTCTAAGCAACACCTCAGGCTGTGATCTTTGCACTGCACCCACACAGCAGTTCAGTCTCAACAGCAAAGCCGAGCTTTGGGATATAAAAGAGATGGACAGACACTACCCTGGGACTGTGGTGCAGTGATCCTTCCAAAGTGTTTTTCCCAAGTCAGAGAAGACCCAAATCTTTAATAACCTCTTCTTTAATTTTTTTTCTCTGCTTATCAAGTAATTTACTGGCAAATCAGTCCATTGAGAATAGAGCTGAGATTTGCCCAAAAAAGTTCTTTAACTCCTTTACTGGATTTGTTCAGATAAAGATCTCTTGGCATCCCTCACTACCAAAGAAAATTTGCTTCCTTGGTCCCATTCTTTGTCTAACTCATTTAACATAAGAGCTTTCATGGAAAAGCAATTATTTTTATTTTGTGTTTGATGTGGAGCCTTGGAAGACTCATCTTTCCTTCAGTCTCTGGACTTTCGTGATACTAAAGAATAATAAGAAATAGAAAGGTAAATGTCTTTTTAAGACAAAATTTCCTGTTCCTCCTTATTTTGAAATCCATAGATCTCACTTTGCATAGCATTTTCATAAATAGAGAAAACTCTCTACAGCAATGAAATAAAATTAAGATACAGTAGTGCCCCTCAGAACACCCATCATACTTTCAAAATAGACCATTCACTTACTGCAAAGGTTATTTCAAGCTAAGAATCCATTTATTTGAATGTATTTCCATTTTAATCAATATCCTTTAGAAATGGTCTCTTTCTTAGTCATGTAAGGTGAATTGATATAATTTTAAGGACATGTATTTCTTTTATTAATGTTCTTATATGGCAAGGACATATGTGAGATTGGATTTTCACCTTTGGTAGATTTGAATCAACAGCATTTTCTTTACCTTAGTGCAACAAGAGGATGAGCACCAGAGCGAAGACTTTCAGAAGAGGAGACATTTCTACAGCACCTGAACACTGTGGTGACAATCCCTCATTTCTAATCCCAAAAGATCTCTTAGCAGTGCTGCAAAATCTTCCTTTCCCCCTGAAAGCCTGAGACACCTTTCACCGAAAACAACTGAAAGACTTCCATTAAGTTCAACAGACTTTCAATCATGGTCTTATCCAAGATGAGGGCTTTCTTTTAATGTGTGAATAGAAGGTAATTACCTTTCATTACATCAAATGTAGCAGAAGATGGGCAAGTAGTTTTTTTCTGCTAGGGCTTGTGCATTTTTGTAACATTTGCAAAATGCTGACTTATGCACACAGTTACACTCAATACACAATTACTCATATATAAATCTGCATTTGTGTTTAAATGTCACTGGTAACAAGAACGCTTCTGGTAACAAATTTGTTTATCAAATATACATCAGAAAATGGCACATTAAATAAGAAAATGTTCAATAAAAGATATGCTCAGCATTTTTACAGACAGTCTGGGCCTCGTCCAACAAACCCTGATGTAAAAAGAAACACTATCATTAATGTCTAAGGATCCGGATTAAACCCATAATGGGAAATTCTCAAATTTTTGCTTTCTTTACACTTTTGAAGTGCAGCTTTTCACTTCAGGACTCGACTGTATGCCTCTATGTACTGAGCTCACAGATTGAAGCCAAGAGGACTTGTGTGCATTTCAAGGGAGTAAGAAGAGTCTTCTGTTCAAAAAGTGATAGCAATGCTGATTTTTTTTTTTTTTTTTTTCCCTGAGAGGCCTTTGAAATTTACTGTTGTGTTTAGATTTCAGAGGGATTATTAATTTGATGGCAGGGAATGCTCAAGGATGACAAGGATGATCAAATTTATGAAATTACTCATATTAAAGAACAGCAAAGAAGACTGGGGCTCAGCTTGAGCAAAACGAAAAAAGAGGCAATATATGCTACTGGTCTTAAAACCAGGGATGATGACCTGGCAAAGGTAAGCAGAGAAAGATTTCATTTTTCTTTCTAAGGCTAGAATTGAGAGGTAGCAGGTGAGGCTACCAGATGGCAGGCAGAAAGTAAATAATAGCAGGGGAAGGTAAACCAGCCTTGGAGATGATTCTGTCTGTTCCCTGAGTGAAAAGGAATTCAAAGTTTGAGTGCTGTTACTAAAGAAGGGCAATAACATTTGAGAAACACTGGGAGATCCATGTGGAACCATCCACACAAGACCTATAGAAGTGCAGTACCTCTCTGAAGTGGCAGTGGAAAGTGGAGGAAGATCCTGGAGCATTTCCAGTGGTGCTGGCATTGGGCCCAAAGCTCTGTACTTTGAAACTGATCAATTTGTGCTATAGTTTCTCTGGGTCTAGTGGAAAATTCAGGTGTGAATTCTGTCTTTGCACTCTTTCCCATGTCTGGGTGGCAAATCACTGTCCTTAAGGTTTATTGAGGTATCCATGAAGCCATTCTTTAATACTGGTAAGAAAATAGGAAATAACAGGTGGGTGCAGGGAATTTGGCAGCATGCAAAATCAGCACGACAGAGAGATGATTTTACCTCTGTTTATAGCACTGGTGAGATTGATATCAGAACACATTTGAAAAGATACTGAAAAATTGTCAAGGATGCAGTGAAGAGCCAGCAAAAAATATTAGAGAGTTTAGAGAAATGCCTTGCAGTGAGAGATTTAAGCAGCTCATTCTGTCTAGCATATCAAAGATGTATTTTAGTGTAACCTGAAAGTCAAAACTGAATGATTCAAAATGGAAAAGTCAAAAAGCAGCAGCTTTGTTAGGAGGCCTAACCCTCTGTCTTGGTGTGACAATGCATCTTAACACAATTACAATGATTTATTTGTAGTCTGGGACAAAGTTTCATGGCCCTTTCTTAAATTTGAAGAGGTATACATATATATTTATACATATGTGATGCTTAAGGAATTATAAATATGTAGTACTAGGTTTAAAGGAATCATTATTATTTTATAAAATGCTCAGTTCAATGAGTTGTTGGGGTTGTTGTTTAACCCTAGCCAACAACTAAGCACCACACAGCTGCTTACTTTCTTCTCTGTGTCCCCAGTGGGATGTGGAGGAGAATCAGAAAAAAGGTAAAACTCATGGATTGAGATAAGAACAGTCTAAAGCTTGACATAAAGTAAAATATAATTAATAACAGCAACAACAATAATAATAATATTAATAATAATAATAATAATAATAATATTGAAGAAGAAAAGTGGGATAGAGCAAGAGGAATAAAACCCAAAATAAACAAGTGATGCATAAGAAAATTCCTCACCACTTGCTGACCAATGCCTAGATCAGCTCCAAGCAGTGACCAAACCCTTCCTTGCAACTTCCCCCAGTTTATTAACTGGCCATTAGTTCTGTGATATGGAATATCCCTTTGTCCAGCTCTCCTGCCCATGCTGACCCTTGGCTTCATGTGTACCTGTTCATGGGCAGAGCACTGGACATTGAAAAGTCCTTGACTGAGTGAGCACTACTGAGCAGCAGCTAAAATATCAGTGTGTAATCAACATCATTCTCAGACTAGATCCAAAACACAGCACTGTACCAGCAACTAAGGAGGAAACTAACTCTATCCCAGCCAAATCAAGAATAAGGGGATTTAACATTCAAAGGAAATTTCGTTTTCCTCACAGAGAGACAAAAGGAAAAAAAAAAAAAACACATATATGTTAAGGGATGTTAGTAAATTATTCTTCCTACAATCTTGTAGACAGATAATGTATAGAATTTGGTTTCAAAGACCACAGGAACTGTCAGAGCTTTCTTATCTTACCTGCATCTCTCCTCATGAAATTCACAAGGATAACAATTGTAAAATTTCTTGAAAAGCTCTATCAATGTTATTTAAAGGGATTCAAGATGTTGAAAAACTTTAATGTAACAGTAAGGAAAACACGGATAATTGCTTTTTTTCCATTGCTCTCTGAGCCTTGTTCCTCCACAGCACCCCTGCAGTAGTTTGGTGCCTTTCTGGCTCCTCATCATCATCTGCTCATTATTCATTTATCAGCCACATCTCCACAGGTGGGACCATCAGCAAACGCAGTGCCCTGGTAGGAATGGCTCTCACAAGATGTGAATCCTGCTCTCCTCACTGTGAGACAGTGCTGATGGCAGAGGGAGCCTCCAGCCACTTTGCCACCACTAATCCACATTGCAGCTTTTCTCTTTTTTGTAGAAAATGAAATGAAAACTAAGCCCACTTCAAATGGTCTGGACAAGCAGTACAGCCATGATAGCACACAGTCTTTCCCAATCCATGAGCTCCTACCAGATGACAGAGCTCAGGTCCACATGAAACACCATCTGCCCAGCTCAGTAAAATGGGCTCGTGTCTTCTTGCACCTGGACACTTAAATATATTTGCTTACTTGGAAGTGTGTTGTATTTAAATGCAAGCTTCAAATAACAGACACATAATGTAGCTGGATATAAATAGGAAGGTGGTTTGCACACAAATATAGCAGGACTATTAGAGGTGATCATTAGTTACTAATACAAGCAGTTATTTGAACATTAGCATACTGTTATTCATAGCAGAATTCATGATGCATTTAATAAGTAAGTAATAGCTTCCTTAATAAACTTAGGAGCATAAAATTCCCTGTTCTCTAGACTGTCAAAGATGGACAACGACATTGGTGATATTAAGATCTCAAATTTTCCAAAATAAATTACCCATATTTACATAAAAAAAAAAAATAGAGGGTATTTTTTGATCTATTTTAAATATATTTTCCTCTTAAAAACTGTTGAAATTAAAGAGACAGAAAAGAAAACCAAAAGAATGGAAGAAATTGTTAAAACTCTAAAGAAATGCTAAATATGTCCTCCCAAAGAGTAAAAGCAATTAATTCTCTATTACATGTGCCTTAAAGGATTATATATTCATAAGCTGACAATTCAGAAAAGACTATCCCATCAAGCTGGCAAACCAATCAGCTATGACATAAATGCATATTTAAATCCCCCTTACCCAAAACCAGCTGTGCTGCTCCACCAGTGAACCTGGGCAAGAGGAGGCTGTAAAGCTTTCTGATTGCAGTCAACCTCAAAGCCTACTTCCATTTTTCCAGTGTCATGATGTCCTCCTGCTTAGTATTTTCTCATCTCTAACTTTGTTAACATTTACAATAGCAAGGACATGAGGTGGCTTGAGAAAGCAGCAAGAAAAAAATACTTTCTCACCTGATGTTCCTTCCAGGACAAGACCAAGGCCAGTTTTACTCTTCAGTCACAGATTTCTATGATTCATATAATTGTGAATTAACTAGGGTTACACACTTCCAGGGATACAGCTGTGGGATTAAATGAAACATGGATCACTAAAGCCATGTGAGAAGCTGAAAACAGCCCAGGTCAAAGCAGAGGCTCTCTTGCTAAGACAAATCTTTTTAGAAGTAATTTGGAGACACACAAACGCATGGTATGTTCAACCATAGCCCAAGCCACTGACTTCATGGGCATTAGGAAATGTCAGCAGAATTAATTTTAAATAGTTTTTTTTAAAGCCCTCCTATGTGATTGTAAATATTGCAATTTAATTTATCTTCAATGTTTCCAATTAGATTCCAAATGATTTCAAGTATGGCAGCTAAAAAGAAAACAAGCTCATTTGGGTTAATGCTGACAAATAAGGAAATTTAATTGTGATTTAAGCTTCCTAATGTTCATTGATTAGTTCATTCAAAACATTCCTTGAATAATCTCTTTTAAATCACAGAGTTTAAATTGTTTTCTTTAGTTTTCTGAGACTGCACTTAGGTCACTCACCTCCATTAATTTCTATTGGTTTCTGTTTTTCTTTACCTACTCTTTTATAAGACTCTTACTCATCTATAAATCATCTTGGTTACACAAAATCCACTGAAACCACACCTAACTGGAGGTCAGCATTCACTGATGGCAGAATAGGAAAGAGCAGCCATAAGGGTTCACATAGTGTCAAGCCTCCTGGAAGACCTGGGCAGGGAGGATCACCAAAGAGACCAGAAAAGCTTGATTGTGCAGGAAAGTGAATTAAGGTAAAACATGAAGTTGGAGGTCAATGGTGACTTCTGAGTAGCTCCCTATCTTCTGAAATAAATTGTTCTATTTGTTTCTACTAAAAAAAACCCCAAAAAACAAAAAAACAAAACACAAATCAGCAGTAAAAAAATTCCGCAGCCAAGAAAAAAAACATAGATACACAAGGAGAAACCCTTGCAAAGTGAAAATTTGGTCAGTTGTTTGTTCTCTGGGTTTTTGGTTGTATTGGGGGGTTTTGTTTTGGGGTGTTTTGTTGTTTTTTTGTTTATATCTTTAATTGTTTTGTTTGGGGGTTTTGTTTTGGTTTGGTTTTGGTTTTGTTTTTTTTAATTTTTCTTTTGTTTGTTTGTTTATTTTTTAGCTCTTTATTATTTTTCCTTAAACAAAAATTCAATTCTCATTGTGAATTCCAGACTTTCAGTAATTCTCCTGCATTCCTCCCTTGCAGCTTTCTCAAGACATATCAAAGGACATGATATACATAACACAAGGGAAATCATGCTTGAACAGACTTTGTAGGAAGAAATTTGGGCCCCACCATCTTTTGTTACTTTAAATTCTCTGCTTTACAAATCCTGAAGACAAGATTACTTGGCGCTCCACAGCTCTTTCCTACTGCACTGCTAAAATGAAATGTTTCAATATTCTTGCAATGAAACATTCTGACATTATCAAAATGCAATGAGAAGATTGAAATGATTCATTTGGACTCACTCCCATAAAAAATGTCACTGAAATCAGCACATTTTCCCGACAAGTTTTGATTTGGGCAAAGCACTGTGTACTATTTTTTTTTTTTTGCCTTGGAAAATGATTTCATTAAAAACAAATGACCAGCTTTAATTACAACTCACTGAGCTTTTGCTCCAAAAGTCAAAGCTATTAAAACAGCACTTAGTCTGTGTGCACAGGGAAACAGATTCTGTCTCACAAGTGGCTATGAAAAACATCTTGCTCCCCCTCAGACGGGCTGGTATTTGATATCCCCGGGACTGCAACCCAAATTTGTGTCCTGCCTTTAAGTGGCATCAGCAATTTTAAACAAAAAGTTCAAGAATTTAATAAACAATTCGAAGGCAAAAGGTGAAGGGTGCATCCCAACCCTTTGAAGAAAATTACCATTGACTTTTGAGTTTAGTTCTGGAAATGGAAAGCAGGAACTACAAAGCAGTGTCTGCACGGCCCTGGAGCCTGAGCGGAGATCTCAGACAGGACCAATTGAGCCATCTTCCCAACCACAGTCAATACGGCCACGCCAGAGCAGCCCTCTGTCCAAACTGATTAGGCCTCTGAAAAGCTGGATTTTGTGACTTTGTCCATGCTATTAAATTAAATGTGCCTTAGCCCACAGTATGTCACCAAGGCCAGCTGGCATGCAGCAGATCACGTAGGTATTGAACCCTCTGTCACTGTGCAGCGTGTGGGTGCATCCTCACTGCCTCCTGGGAGGGACTCCTGGACAAATGCTAACACCAAAAAAAAGTTTAGACGTGGTTTGTGGGAGTGTCTGCATGCCAGAGATGAAAATACACCAGCAATTTATCTCTGCAATTAATCCATAAAGCTGAATTGCCCAATACTGCTCAATTTAGTAATAGAAATATGGCAAATTAATCTGCCGGTGTGACTGACTTGTACCTCTTAATGAATATCCCGGCCTTTCCAGGATTGTGAGACACAGGGCCTCATTGCTGTACCTCTGGCCTGAGAGAGACCTGTCTAGTGCCCATCTGAGCCCTCACCTTGTTCCATGGCTCAAAATCAGACCTTATTCACAACCATCCTGCTGCAGCTCCAGGGACAAATGCTGACACACATCTCTCACTCATCCCAGGCTGTGAGGGGTTTCTATTGTTTTTAAAATAGGTTTTCACTACATCACAGATAGTTATTTTGTGTTTGGCCCTTCAGAGAACTTTCTTTCCCTGGCAAGAGGTGATGGTGCTCTTGGTTGACAAGGACCATGAGTCACAGTCATAGAATCTTTAGGGTTGGAAAAGTCCTCTAAGAGCATGGATTCCAACCATTAACTGCCATATTCACCACTAAACCATGTCCCTAAGCACCACAAATATACATTTTTTTGAAGACTACTATGAATGGTGGTAAGTAACTTTTCCTGATATCCAATTTAAACCTCCCCTGGAACAATTTGAGGCCATTTCCTCTTCTTCTTTGTTACCTGGCAAAAAAGACCACCCTCCTTCCCCCTACTCCCCCCAGCTCATTTCACGAAACTGTAGAGAGATATGATGAACCCAAATCTGCAACAAGATTCTCAAGGAATGATAGAATCCACTTTACCCTCCCTCCATGGTGCTGCGTGTTGGTGCCTGGGAAAAAACAACTTAAAACTACTAAGTTTTGGGGCAACCTCTGTGAGTCAGAGACAAGGGAGGATGTTAGGTTTAACTGGTCTCTATGTGGCTCATACTCTCTCTCCTTCCCTGTATCCTCCCCAGGTGCAGCCAGGGAGAGCAAGCATCAGTCACCTCACAAGTTCCAGGGATGCAGACTTGTAAATCAGTAATATTGTGTCACTGAGCAGAGCTTTGAATGAGGCCCTAATTGTAGCATTTCTGTGGAAGAACCACTAAATGAGTAGCTGGGAAGTCAAATAAAGAGGAGGTGATGAACATCAGGAAGTGCTTCTGGAAGAGGTGGGTTGAGGAGCGTGGCTGGATGAGTGAAAGAGTTGGGAAAGCAGTTGATAAAAGGAAACTTTGTATGACACTAAGGGAAATTCTGTGAGAAATTAAAGCCCACACGAGAACAAAGATGAGTAAAGAGCTCCAGACACTCAGCAGTGCTTCAGTTGGGTGTCTGGAGTCTTTGACAGAAGATGTGATTCATCAGCTCCCACACACACCTTTTTTAAAATATGCATGCTCATTTCAACAAATGTGAAATTTCCAGGAAAAGCAAGAGCACAGCACATCCACGCAGCCCTGAACAGCCTGGCGTGGGCACACAGACAGGGATGCCAGCCAAGCGAGGCACAACTACTGTGCCATCTTCTATCCTCCTCCCAAAGGCTGGGCAAGAGGGAACATCTCCCTCTTCTTCCCTCCCTTCCACTGCTTCCCTTGGGAAAGATCTGGCTTCTCTCTCGTCTGGGTTGGGTGATTCATCTCTTGCGCATATATGAGAGCAAAAAAATTTTAGAAAAAAGTCTAACTCCTGAGGGACAGCTAAGATATGAGGTTTGGTGGATAGATCAGCATGCCTGGAGATCCAGAAGGCCCTTGAATAACTATCCAGGGGGTGCTGAGAGCATGCCACATGCTGCAAAGTGGTCGTCTGCTATCCACAGTTTGTTTTTACGAAAAAAATCTGACAGAAAATGTTTCAGAGCTTGTAACTTAGGGGGAAGAAAGAGCCACAAAAAACCTGACATAAAAAAACATGTGGGATCAGGTATAGTAACACCTGCCTGAATCTTCAACAGTCTCATACATCAGGTTCTGCAGATGAGAACTGGGCACTTCCATGATGACAGACAGCTCAAAAAGCTAGTAACATCATAAATATAAGTGTTAAAGTTTTTCTTTTTCAGAATATTTGACCAACATTGATATGAGCACTGAACCCTCTCCTCCCTGTCACACCACTCAAAGTGTTATGATCCTTTGGAAAAAGCTAACTTCTCTATCTATGTCCCACATAATCCAGACACAGGACCAGTAATCTAAATAAAACAAACAAACAAACCTTTTTTATACTTTATAAAATAAGGAAATATAGTTAAGTGCTCAGCCACTTTTATACGGCCTTATTCATGTTTGTATAAATAATATAATAAAAAACAGCTATCAAAAATAACTGAAGCTTCTCCGGAGTTTTCATCTTCTTGAATCTCATGCTGCAAAATTTAGGGATCTTTGACTCAGAATTTATGTCTGACTTGCTACTGAGTACCATCACCTTTGCTGTTGAGAACAGCCTGAGTTATCGCTCTGGCTATGAACTGGACTGGATGACCTCATAGGTCTTTTCCATCCTTGCTTCTTGAAATTCTATTAAAGGCTGCTGTCAAAACCCCACCTCAGTGTACACTGCCAGGAGGGGAGTGGGCATTTAAGTTTGCAGTCAAAGCAAAAAACTGAAATACATAAAATTAAACTGCTATCCTTCCTACTCCAGTTGATAGGGGTATGGACATAGATCAGCAAGAGAAAAAGTAGTATTCCTCAAAATGTTCAAAATAACTTGGTGACTTATGCAAATTTTCCAAAGAAAATGAGATATAGAAAAAGCCAGAATTTTTTTTCCTTTTGATTGCCAACCCGGTTTACACCAAGACACTGAGCTGGATTATTATGTGAAACAAATATTTTCTTTCCAGAAGAAAAAGAGAGAAATTAGAAGGGATAATTGGTGTAAGCACCTGTGTTATAAACTCAATATATTCACTGTGTACAAATTGTGTTGAGTGTGGCTGAGAGTTTGAAAGCTATGGGCATGAGTAAGCCCACCCTAACTGCAGCTTTCCAAGATGGAGCACAAAGTCAATACTGCCTTTTTATAAATCTGAGAGGATTAAGTTTCCTAAATACATACCTACAGTCAGGCCAATACAGGGTAATATCATCAGTATAATATAGTATAATATAGTATAATACAGGCAGTTATTTTTCCACAGAATCACAGAATCATAAAATGTCTTGTGTTGGAAGGGATCATAGAGAATATCCAGTTCCAAGGCCCCTGTCACGGGTAGGGACACCTGCTACTAGAGAATAAGAAGCATGGAGGGAGGCAGTGAGCTGGGAAGGCAGGCAGGAAGGAAGGAAGAAAGGCAGGAAGGCAGGCAGGAAGGCAGGCAGGAAGGAAGAAAGGCAGGAAGGCAGGCAGGAAGGCAGGCAGGAAGGAAGGCAGGCAGGAAGGAAGGCAGGAAGGAAGGAAGGATTCCAGGAAGGAAGGATTCCAGGAAGGAAGGAAGGATTCCAGGAAGGATTCCAGGAAGGATTCCAGGAAGGAAGGAAGGATTCCAGGAAGGCAGGAAGGATTCCAGGAAGGAAGGAAGGATTCCAGGAAGGATTCCAGGAAGGATTCCAGGAAGGAAGGATTCCAGGAGGGAAGGATTCCAGGAAGGAAGGATTCCAGGAAGGATGGATTCCAGGAAGGAAGGAAGGATTCCAGGAAGGAAGGAAGGATTCCAGGAAGGATTCCAGGATTCCAGGATTCCAGGATTCCAGGATTCCAGGATTCCAGGATTCCAGGATTCCAGGAGGGAAGGAAGGAAGGAAGGAGGGAGGGAGGGAGGGAAGGAAGGAGGGAAGGAAGGAAGGAGGGAGGGAAGGAAGGAAGGAAGGAAGGAAGGAAGGAAGGAAGGAAGGAAGGAAGGAAGGAAGGAAGGAAGGAAGGAAGGAAGGAAGGAAGGAAGGAAGGAAGGAAGGAAGGAAGGAAGGAAGGAAGGAAGGAAGGAAGGAAGGAAGGAAGGAAGGAAGGAAGGAAGGAAGGAAGGAAGGAAGGAAGGAAGGAAGGAAGGAAGGAAGGAAGGAAGGAAGGAAGGAAGGAAGGAAGGAAGGAGGGGAGGGAGGGAGGGAGGGAGGGAGGGAGGGAGGGAAGGAAGGAAGGAAGGAAGGAAGGAAGGAAGGAAGGAAGGAAGGAAGGAAGGAAGGAAGGAAGGAAGGAAGGAAGGAAGGAAGGAAGGAGGGAGGGAGGGAGAGAGGGAGGGAGGGAAGGGAGGAGGAGGGAGAGGAGGGAGGGAGGGAGGGAGGGAGGGAAGGAAGGAAGGAAGGAAGGAAGGAAGGAAGGAAGGAAGGAAGGAAGGAAGGAAGGAAGGAAGGGGAAGGAAGGAAGGAAGGAAGGAAGGAAGGAAGGAAGGAAGGAGAAGGAAGGAAGGAAGGAAGGAAGGAAGGAAGGAAGGAAGGAAGGAAGGAAGGAAGGAAGGAAGGAAGGAAGGAAGGAAGGAAGGAAGGAAGGAAGGAAGGAAGGAAGGAAGGAAGGAAGGAAGGAAGGAAGGAAGGAAGGAAGGAAGGAAGGAAGGAAGGAAGGAAGGAAGGAAGGAAGGAAGGAAGGAAGGAAGGAAGGAAGGAAGGAAGGAAGGAAGGACACTGTGATTTTTAGAATCAGAACCACGTTAAAAAATTGGGCAGGTATTCCCTCATGCCTTATAGACATCGTATGGTTTATATCTGGAAACCTTCAACAAGGCAGCAGCCAATGTACACTCTTATTTCTGGGGATTTTACCATTCAAAGCTATGCAAGAGTTAAACAGTACTGTGTATTATTTTTAGTTGCCTTGAGAAACGTACAGGAAAAAATACCAAAATATAGGACAATGTGTTACAAAAATAAACACTTAAAGAAGAACTAAATGAAACTGAAAAACAACCCCATGTATATGATTACCATTTCAAACAGGGAAAGACTGACCCATTGGATACTCCAGAGAATCCTCCCCCATGGAAAGGTATTCATATTCATTTTTATCAGCATTTGTAAGATCCAGTACAACATTGGGGTCATTTTGTTTAAAATATATTGTGAACTCAGCAGGATACATCTGGTTTATATTAGTCTTGTGGAAATACTATAAAGGGACTTCGGGGGGCTTTTTGTTTTTTTCTGTTTTATTTGGTGGATAATTGGGAAAAAAACTGAACTTGTGTTAAAAAAAAAAAAAAGCAACTGATATTAGAAATGCCTTAGTATCCTAAGACAAAAAGGAAAAAGGAAACAGAAGTCTGAAAATTAATTAGGTAGTTTTAAGGAAATATTTACTAAAGTATCTCACGATATTTCAATATTCTCCTTATCATTTTATTTCAGTACGGTGTTTTTGTTTCTATTCTAGAAACACGAAAATTTATATTTTAATACTTAATACAACCACAGCTCAGGTTCCAGATCAACTGATCATCTTTTGGGGCTGAGAAAAGTCTGTTCACCTTGTACTGTCATTAAAACACGTGCAAAGCTAGGAACTGGTTTAAACTGATCTGATTTGTAGCATCTTTCCTGCAATTTGTCATTCTCCTTGCACAGATGCAAATGACAAAGGAAGGGAGAATCAGGCCCTCTGTGCTGACAAAGGGCTCTTATCTTCACAATGTTTTGCTAGCTGATCATACTGTTTCCTTGTCCTTTCATTTAAGGGTCATCAAGATAAAAGTGTTTGTTTGAATTCTTTTTTCTCTTTCTTCCTCCCAAGCCCTGTGATACATAATGTTCCTACTAAGGTCGTACTGCTGTTCCCCAAATATGCTTCTGCACAACTTCATGGGCTACTCTGCTTTTATGGTTTGGCTTAATGAAGAAATAATGTTAGGTCTTCAAATAGGAATTACAACGAGTATGACAGGGATTTTAAACATTCTCTCTTAACTTCCCCTTCACAGTCTTTCAAACCAACGTAATTTGGGGGGATGCCCCTTTCTTCTATGCCCTGTCCCCCAGCTCTGCTTTGAGACAGAGCAGAAAGGGTTTATCTGAACAGAGGATCTTACAGCCTCAGAGTCAGCATCTCCTACAATCTGAGATCAGGAGCTGCTACCAGTCATCTATTTACTTTCTTTCTCAACTTAAATAAAACAAGAGGCGAGAAAGGTTCGAATGAGATAGCTCCCTGCTTATGTGAGCAATTCATAGGGAATAAAAATAAAAATCTATTTATCTTCAACCACTTGCAATGAATTATGAATACAGAGGTGTTGCCAATTTGCATAAAGCACGTACACACAGCTCATTCTTGCTTAATCCTTTTGCTTGAGCTTTTTATTATTTCTTATTATTATGAATTCAAGCACAGAAGGCAATTTCAGCACTTGAACTATTTAGAGAGGAGATTGATTATGTTATTATGGAGAAAACTGTTTTTTATCAATTGATTTGGCAATTTCAGGCGAAAACATTCTCCAGTTACCTGGTCTCCCATCTTGATTACTGTGACATCCCTCTCAACTTACTTTGATTCATATTTCCCTGGTATCAGCCATTCAAAGCACAAGCAGCAAAGCACAGAAATGAGCAACCATTAGTTTACCAGCAACATTTCAGTTTCTGGTCCTTGCTTCTTTTACTCTTTTCTACCACAACTCCAAGGGCTCAGTTTCAGTTTCTTTAAACTGGTTCTCTTTGTACCCGGGACAACATTGATGCTGAGGAAAAGCTGTGTTCAATGGAATGAATCCAGTATAGTTCTCCTTCTGAGGGCAGAGATTATTTCAAAACTGTACCAAGCTAAGACGGTTGGCAGAAAGGTATTACTGAGGTACCAAGGCTTCTTTGTGGAGAAACTGAAGAGTCGCATCCTTGCATGTTAAGAGCGTGTAAAAGAGGAGTAGGCTGGGAGTGACGTCTCGTTTTGATCGCCTCTGGTTCACTGGATTCATGACCTGAACCTTAGTTGGATGCTGTTGCCTTTGACTGCAGTGATGATATACACATGTAACACAAGGATACAGACGAGAGAAGAATTTAAAAATAACCCCAAAGGAAACAACTGAAACCGCCAAAAAACACAGTACATGAAGAAATAAGGGAGTAAAAATGGAAGTAGAAGAAATACAGATGGTGAGTGGCCTGGAAGGTAGGAGGGGGAACAGCAAAAGGCAGGGATGGTGGGACCTCTCCTTGAATGAGGCCGAGAGAAGAGCTGAAGATGTGAAAAATAGCCTGCAAGGTGCCAATCTATAAGCAGAAGAGTTAGGTGCAAGAGACATAAAACGGTACCCATTAATCTAATCTAATAATGAAAGTCATCCACATCAGTAAAGTGGAGGCAGAGGAGGACTAGGTAGATGAAGAGAACAAGATAGAGAGAATTGAGACCAGAAAAATGACATTTTGGTTTAGCCCAGGGCAGTAGGTCACTAATCGCTTTAGCCAGGTGGCTTTCAGCAGAGGGGAGGAGTTGTGAGCCAGCACAGAGGTGTTCAAAGGGGAAAGCAGGAGAAGCGGGACTTAAGGCAAAATGAGGCATGCTCTGGCATTTTGGAGAACTGGGAGGGAGGGGCAGGGAAGGTGGTGGGGTGGGCCCTTAAGAGGCAAATGGAAGGTGCAGGGCATCTTGGCAGCACTGAGTGATGATCGTGCAGAGCCATCCTGAGGCATTGCTACCTCTGAACAGCTTTCTGTTCCTTTGGTTCTTTTCACATCCCCAAGACTCGTTCTCATCAGGGAAAAAAAAAAAGAAAAGTCAAACAAACAGAAAAAAGAGAAATTATGATTGGCAAAGCAGGAAAATTAATGGCATCAAGCACAGCAAAGCCCTGTCACGGCCCAGAGCTCCATCCTGTAATAAGTGAGTGGCCCAGATGTGAAAGGGGTTAGGGCCTTCCCTGCTGACACAGACAGGCTCCTAAGAGGGAAAAACATTTTGCCCTCATTTATAGCATGCTGGAGTGGGAGAGGGGGAGAAGGAAACGAGGGGGAAGATAACTGAGAAGTAAATTGATTTACATTTAAATGTTATGTTTTTATTAGCAATACGTAACTGAAATATGCGCTAGATTTACGTATTGCTAATAAAAACATAACATTTAAATGTAAATCAATTTACTTCTCAGTTATCTTCCACCTCGTTTCCTTCTCCCCCTCTCCCACTCCAGCATGCTATAAATGAGGGCAAAATGTTTTTCCCTCTTAGGAGCCTGTCTGTGTCAGCAGGGAATGCCCTAACCCTTTTGACATCTGGGCCACTCACTTATTACAGGATGGAGCTCTGGGCCGTGACAGTGCTTTGCTGTGCTTGATGCCATTAATTTTCCTGCTTTGCCAATCATAATTTCTCTTTTTTCTGTTTGTTTGACTTTTCTTTTTTTTTTTTTTTCCCTGATGA
This sequence comes from Acridotheres tristis, assembly GCA_037013685.1. Classification (NCBI taxonomy): domain Eukaryota; kingdom Metazoa; phylum Chordata; class Aves; order Passeriformes; family Sturnidae; genus Acridotheres; species Acridotheres tristis. The sequence continues at coordinate 75,026,611 of CM072919.1, forward strand.
GAACGAGTCTTGGGGATGTGAAAAGAAACAAAGGAACAGAAAGCTGTTCAGAGGTAGCAATGCCTCAGGATGGCTCTGCACGATCATCACTCAGTGCTGCCAAGATGCCCTGCACCTTCCATTTGCCTCTTAAGGGCCCACCCCACCACCTTCCTGCCCCTCCCTCCCAGTTCTCCAAAATGCCAGAGCATGCCTCATTTTGCCTTAAGTCCCGCTTCTCCTGCTTTCCCCTTTGAACACCTCTGTGCTGGCTCACAACTCCTCCCCTCTGCTGAAAGCCACCTGGCTAAAGCCATTAGTGACCTACTCACCTGGGCTAAACCAAAATGTCAGTTTTTCTGGTCTCAATTCTCTCTATCTTGTTCTCTTCATCTACCTAGTCCTCCTCTGCCTCCACTTTACTGATGTGGATGACTTTCATTATTAGATTAGATTAATGGGTACCGTTTTATGTCTCTTGCACCTAATTCTTCTGCTTATAGATTGGCACCTTGCAGGCTTTTTTCACATCTTCAGCTCTTCTCTCGGCCTCATTCAAGGGAGAGCTCCCACCATCCCTGCCTTTTGCTGTTCCCCTCTACCTTCCAGGCCACTCACCATCTGTATTTCTTCTACTTCCATTTTTACCCCTTATTTCTTCATGTACTGTGTTTTTTGGCGGTTTTGTTGTTGCCTTTGGGGTTTATTTTTAAATTCTTCTCTCGTCTGTATCCTTGTGTTACATGTGTATGTCATCACTGCAGTCAAAGGCAACAGCATCCAACTAAGGTTCAGGTCATGAATCCAGTGAACCAGAGGCGATCAAACAGAGACGTCACTCCCAGCCTACTCCTCTTTTAACGCTCTTAACATGCAAGGATGCAACCTTCAGTTTCTCCACAAAGAAGCCTTGGTACCTCAGTAATACCTTTCTGCCAACCGTCTTAGCTTGGTACAGTTTTGAAATAATCTCTGCCCTCAGAAGGAGAACTATACTGGATTCATTCCATTGAACACAGCTTTTCCTCAGCATCAATGTTGTCCCGGGTACAAAGAGAACCAGTTTAAAGAAACTGAAACTGAGCCCTTGGAGTTGTGGTAGAAAAGGAGTAAAAGAAGCAAGGACCAGAAACTGAAATGTTGCTGGTAAACTAATGGTTGCTCATTTCTGTGCTTTGCTGCTTGTGCTTTGAATGGCTGATACCAAGGAAATATGAATCAAAGTAAGTTGAGAGGGATGTCACAGTAATCAAGATGGGAGACCAGGGAACTGGAGAATGTTTTAGCCTGAATTTGCCAAATCAATTGATAAAAAACAGTTTTCTCCATAATAACATAATCAGTCTCCTCTCTAAATAGTTCAGGTGCTGAAATTGCCTTCTGTGCTTGAATTCATAATAATAAGAAATAATAAAAAGCTCAAGCAAAAGGATTAAGCAAGAATGAGCTGTGTGTACGTGCTTTATGCAAATTGGCAACACCTCTGTATTCATAATTCATTGCAAGTGGTTGAAGATAAATAGATTTTTATTTTTATTCCCTATGAATTGCTCACATAAGCAGGAGCTATCTCATTCGAACCTTTTCCGCCTCTTGTTTTATTTAAGTTGAGAAAGAAAGTAAATAGATGACTGTAGCAGCTCCTGATCTCAGATTGTAGGAGATGCTGACTCTGAGGCTGTAAGACCCTGTTCAGATAAACCCTTTCTGCTCTGTCTCAAAGCAGAGCTGGGGGACAGGGCATAGAAGAAAGGGGCATCCCCCCAAATTACGTTGGTTTGAAAGACTGTGAAGGGGAAGTTAAGAGAGAATGTTTAAAATCCCTGTCATACTCGTTGTAATTCCTATTTGAAGACCTAACATTATTTCTTCATTAAGCAAAACCATAAAAGCAGAGTAGCCCATGAAGTTGTGCAGAAGCATATTTAGGGAACAGCAGTACGACCTTAGTAGGAACATTATGTATAACAGGGCTTGGGAGCAAGAAAGAGAAAAAAAGAATTCAAACAAACACTTTTATCTTGATGACCCTTAAATGAAAGGACAAGGAAACAGTATGATCAGCTAGCAAAACATTGTGAAGATAAGAGCCCTTTGTCAGCACAGAGGGCCTGATTCTCCCTTCCTTTGTCATTTGCATCTGTGCAAGGAGAATGACAAATTGCAGGAAAGATGCTACAAATCAGATCAGTTTAAACCAGTTCCTAGCTTTGCACGTGTTTTAATGACAGTACAAGGTGAACAGACTTTTCTCAGCCCCAAAAGATGATCAGTTGATCTGGAACCTGAGCTGTGGTTGTATTAAGTATTAAAATATAAATTTTCGTGTTTCTAGAATAGAAACAAAAACACCGTACTGAAATAAAATGATAAGGAGAATATTGAAATATCGTGAGATACTTTAGTAAATATTTCCTTAAAACTACCTAATTAATTTTCAGACTTCTGTTTCCTTTTTTCCTTTTTGTCTTAGGATACTAAGGCATTTCTAATATCAGTTGCTTTTTTTTTTTTTTAACACAAGTTCAGTTTTTTTCCCAATTATCCACCAAATAAAACAGAAAAAAACAAAAAGCCCCCCGAAGTCCTTTATAGTATTTCCACAAGACTAATATAAACCAGATGTATCCTGCTGAGTTCACAATATATTTTAAACAAAATGACCCCAATGTTGTACTGGATCTTACAAATGCTGATAAAAATGAATATGAATACCTTTCCATGGGGGAGGATTCTCTGGAGTATCCAATGGGTCAGTCTTTCCCTGTTTGAAATGGTAATCATATACATGGGGTTGTTTTTCAGTTTCATTTAGTTCTTCTTTAAGTGTTTATTTTTGTAACACATTGTCCTATATTTTGGTATTTTTTCCTGTACGTTTCTCAAGGCAACTAAAAATAATACACAGTACTGTTTAACTCTTGCATAGCTTTGAATGGTAAAATCCCCAGAAATAAGAGTGTACATTGGCTGCTGCCTTGTTGAAGGTTTCCAGATATAAACCATACGATGTCTATAAGGCATGAGGGAATACCTGCCCAATTTTTTAACGTGGTTCTGATTCTAAAAATCACAGTGTCCTTCCTTCCTTCCTTCCTTCCTTCCTTCCTTCCTTCCTTCCTTCCTTCCTTCCTTCCTTCCTTCCTTCCTTCCTTCCTTCCTTCCTTCCTTCCTTCCTTCCTTCCTTCCTTCCTTCCTTCCTTCCTTCCTTCCTTCCTTCCTTCCTTCCTTCCTTCCTTCCTTCCTTCCTTCCTTCCTTCCTTCCTTCCTTCCTTCCTTCCTTCCTTCCTTCCTTCCTTCCTTCCTTCCTTCCTTCCTTCCTTCCTTCCTTCCTTCCTTCCTTCCTTCCTTCCTTCCTTCCTTCCTTCCTTCCTTCCTTCCTTCCTTCCTTCCTTCCTTCCTTCCTTCCTTCCTTCCTTCCTTCCTTCCCTCCCTCCCTCCCTCCCTCCCTCCCTCCCTCCCTCCCTCCCTCCCTCCCTCCCTCCCTCCCTCCCTCCCTCCCTCCTTCCTTCCTTCCTTCCTTCCTTCCTTCCTTCCTTCCTTCCTTCCTTCCTTCCTTCCTTCCTTCCTTCCTTCCTTCCTTCCCTCCCTCCCTCCCTCCCTCCCTCCCTCCCTCCCTCCCTCCCTCCTTCCTTCCTTCCTTCCTTCCTTCCTTCCTTCCTTCCTTCCTTCCTTCCTTCCTTCCTTCCTTCCTTCCTTCCTTCCTTCCTTCCTTCCTTCCTTCCTTCCTTCCTTCCTTCCTTCCTTCCTTCCTTCCTTCCTTCCTTCCTTCCTTCCTTCCTTCCTTCCTTCCTTCCTTCCTTCCTTCCTTCCTTCCTTCCTTCCTTCCTTCCTTCCTTCCTTCCTTCCTTCCTTCCCTCCCTCCCTCCTTCCTTCCTTCCCTCCTTCCCTCCCTCCCTCCCTCCCTCCTTCCTTCCTTCCTTCCCTCCTGGAATCCTGGAATCCTGGAATCCTGGAATCCTGGAATCCTGGAATCCTGGAATCCTGGAATCCTTCCTGGAATCCTTCCTTCCTTCCTGGAATCCTTCCTTCCTTCCTGGAATCCATCCTTCCTGGAATCCTTCCTTCCTGGAATCCTTCCCTCCTGGAATCCTTCCTTCCTGGAATCCTTCCTGGAATCCTTCCTGGAATCCTTCCTTCCTTCCTGGAATCCTTCCTGCCTTCCTGGAATCCTTCCTTCCTTCCTGGAATCCTTCCTGGAATCCTTCCTGGAATCCTTCCTTCCTTCCTGGAATCCTTCCTTCCTGGAATCCTTCCTTCCTTCCTGCCTTCCTTCCTGCCTGCCTTCCTTCCTGCCTGCCTTCCTGCCTGCCTTCCTGCCTTTCTTCCTTCCTGCCTGCCTTCCTGCCTGCCTTCCTGCCTTTCTTCCTTCCTTCCTGCCTGCCTTCCCAGCTCACTGCCTCCCTCCATGCTTCTTATTCTCTAGTAGCAGGTGTCCCTACCCGTGACAGGGGCCTTGGAACTGGATATTCTCTATGATCCCTTCCAACACAAGACATTTTATGATTCTGTGATTCTGTGGAAAAATAACTGCCTGTATTATACTATATTATACTATATTATACTGATGATATTACCCTGTATTGGCCTGACTGTAGGTATGTATTTAGGAAACTTAATCCTCTCAGATTTATAAAAAGGCAGTATTGACTTTGTGCTCCATCTTGGAAAGCTGCAGTTAGGGTGGGCTTACTCATGCCCATAGCTTTCAAACTCTCAGCCACACTCAACACAATTTGTACACAGTGAATATATTGAGTTTATAACACAGGTGCTTACACCAATTATCCCTTCTAATTTCTCTCTTTTTCTTCTGGAAAGAAAATATTTGTTTCACATAATAATCCAGCTCAGTGTCTTGGTGTAAACCGGGTTGGCAATCAAAAGGAAAAAAAAAATTCTGGCTTTTTCTATATCTCATTTTCTTTGGAAAATTTGCATAAGTCACCAAGTTATTTTGAACATTTTGAGGAATACTACTTTTTCTCTTGCTGATCTATGTCCATACCCCTATCAACTGGAGTAGGAAGGATAGCAGTTTAATTTTATGTATTTCAGTTTTTTGCTTTGACTGCAAACTTAAATGCCCACTCCCCTCCTGGCAGTGTACACTGAGGTGGGGTTTTGACAGCAGCCTTTAATAGAATTTCAAGAAGCAAGGATGGAAAAGACCTATGAGGTCATCCAGTCCAGTTCATAGCCAGAGCGATAACTCAGGCTGTTCTCAACAGCAAAGGTGATGGTACTCAGTAGCAAGTCAGACATAAATTCTGAGTCAAAGATCCCTAAATTTTGCAGCATGAGATTCAAGAAGATGAAAACTCCGGAGAAGCTTCAGTTATTTTTGATAGCTGTTTTTTATTATATTATTTATACAAACATGAATAAGGCCGTATAAAAGTGGCTGAGCACTTAACTATATTTCCTTATTTTATAAAGTATAAAAAAGGTTTGTTTGTTTGTTTTATTTAGATTACTGGTCCTGTGTCTGGATTATGTGGGACATAGATAGAGAAGTTAGCTTTTTCCAAAGGATCATAACACTTTGAGTGGTGTGACAGGGAGGAGAGGGTTCAGTGCTCATATCAATGTTGGTCAAATATTCTGAAAAAGAAAAACTTTAACACTTATATTTATGATGTTACTAGCTTTTTGAGCTGTCTGTCATCATGGAAGTGCCCAGTTCTCATCTGCAGAACCTGATGTATGAGACTGTTGAAGATTCAGGCAGGTGTTACTATACCTGATCCCACATGTTTTTTTATGTCAGGTTTTTTTGTGGCTCTTTCTTCCCCCTAAGTTACAAGCTCTGAAACATTTTCTGTCAGATTTTTTTCGTAAAAACAAACTGTGGATAGCAGACGACCACTTTGCAGCATGTGGCATGCTCTCAGCACCCCCTGGATAGTTATTCAAGGGCCTTCTGGATCTCCAGGCATGCTGATCTATCCACCAAACCTCATATCTTAGCTGTCCCTCAGGAGTTAGACTTTTTTCTAAAATTTTTTTGCTCTCATATATGCGCAAGAGATGAATCACCCAACCCAGACGAGAGAGAAGCCAGATCTTTCCCAAGGGAAGCAGTGGAAGGGAGGGAAGAAGAGGGAGATGTTCCCTCTTGCCCAGCCTTTGGGAGGAGGATAGAAGATGGCACAGTAGTTGTGCCTCGCTTGGCTGGCATCCCTGTCTGTGTGCCCACGCCAGGCTGTTCAGGGCTGCGTGGATGTGCTGTGCTCTTGCTTTTCCTGGAAATTTCACATTTGTTGAAATGAGCATGCATATTTTAAAAAAGGTGTGTGTGGGAGCTGATGAATCACATCTTCTGTCAAAGACTCCAGACACCCAACTGAAGCACTGCTGAGTGTCTGGAGCTCTTTACTCATCTTTGTTCTCGTGTGGGCTTTAATTTCTCACAGAATTTCCCTTAGTGTCATACAAAGTTTCCTTTTATCAACTGCTTTCCCAACTCTTTCACTCATCCAGCCACGCTCCTCAACCCACCTCTTCCAGAAGCACTTCCTGATGTTCATCACCTCCTCTTTATTTGACTTCCCAGCTACTCATTTAGTGGTTCTTCCACAGAAATGCTACAATTAGGGCCTCATTCAAAGCTCTGCTCAGTGACACAATATTACTGATTTACAAGTCTGCATCCCTGGAACTTGTGAGGTGACTGATGCTTGCTCTCCCTGGCTGCACCTGGGGAGGATACAGGGAAGGAGAGAGAGTATGAGCCACATAGAGACCAGTTAAACCTAACATCCTCCCTTGTCTCTGACTCACAGAGGGTTGCCCCCAAAAACTTAGTAGTTTTAAGTTGTTTTTTCCCAGGCACCAACACGCAGCACCATGGAGGGAGGGTAAAGTGGATTCTATCATTCCTTGAGAATCTTGTTGCAGATTTGGGTTCATCATATCTCTCTACAGTTTCGTGAAATGAGCTGGGGGGAGTAGGGGGAAGGAGGGTGGTCTTTTTTGCCAGGTAACAAAGAAGAAGAGGAAATGGCCTCAAATTGTTCCAGGGGAGGTTTAAATTGGATATCAGGAAAAGTTACTTACCACCATTCATAGTAGTCTTCAAAAAAATGTATATTTGTGGTGCTTAGGGACATGGTTTAGTGGTGAATATGGCAGTTAATGGTTGGAATCCATGCTCTTAGAGGACTTTTCCAACCCTAAAGATTCTATGACTGTGACTCATGGTCCTTGTCAACCAAGAGCACCATCACCTCTTGCCAGGGAAAGAAAGTCTTCTGAAGGGCCAAACACAAAATAACTATCTGTGATGTAGTGAAAACCTATTTTAAAAAACAATAGAAACCCCTCACAGCCTGGGATGAGTGAGAGATGTGTGTCAGCATTTGTCCCTGGAGCTGCAGCAGGATGGTTGTGAATAAGGTCTGATTTTGAGCCATGGAACAAGGTGAGGGCTCAGATGGGCACTAGACAGGTCTCTCTCAGGCCAGAGGTACAGCAATGAGGCCCTGTGTCTCACAATCCTGGAAAGGCCGGGATATTCATTAAGAGGTACAAGTCAGTCACACCGGCAGATTAATTTGCCATATTTCTATTACTAAATTGAGCAGTATTGGGCAATTCAGCTTTATGGATTAATTGCAGAGATAAATTGCTGGTGTATTTTCATCTCTGGCATGCAGACACTCCCACAAACCACGTCTAAACTTTTTTTTGGTGTTAGCATTTGTCCAGGAGTCCCTCCCAGGAGGCAGTGAGGATGCACCCACACGCTGCACAGTGACAGAGGGTTCAATACCTACGTGATCTGCTGCATGCCAGCTGGCCTTGGTGACATACTGTGGGCTAAGGCACATTTAATTTAATAGCATGGACAAAGTCACAAAATCCAGCTTTTCAGAGGCCTAATCAGTTTGGACAGAGGGCTGCTCTGGCGTGGCCGTATTGACTGTGGTTGGGAAGATGGCTCAATTGGTCCTGTCTGAGATCTCCGCTCAGGCTCCAGGGCCGTGCAGACACTGCT